>JAANYP010001085.1:0-600000 GCA_020465985.1 Centrapalus pauciflorus
GAGAGAGAGAGAGAGAGAGAGAGAGAGAGAGAGAGAGAGGATAATTGGGAAGGTAATTAATGTGGGATTTAATTCCAAAATTTACTCCTAATATCTTTTAAAGATTTTTAAAACTTTATTAATTTTCATATATTTAATGTTCCCAAAATGTCCTTTGTGCACCCTTGGTAGATTATCCGATGCACAAAAGTTCCTCGAGGTTCTCGATGCATAAAAGTTCTCAATTGAACCTCAATATATATATATATATATATATATATATATATATATATATATATATATATATATATATATATATGGTTGGGTTCCGGTAAGAACCCTTGTTATCGTGAGAACGTGAGAACCACTGCAAAATGCACAAATTTGTACATCAAATGCACAAATTTTTAAAATTAAAAGTTTTACTTAAAATCATAATTAGTCTAATTAAATATTAATAAATATTATAATTTAACACTAAAATCACATTCAAAACTTACATTCATTAAATTATAAACTAAATGCACAAATTTGAACATCAAATGCACAAATTTTCTTAAATGCACAATTCGTACATAAAATGGATAAATTATAGCATTAGATGCGTAAATTTTTACATGAAATGCATAAATATATCGAAAACATTTAATTTTAGTATCAAATGCACAAATTTATACAGTGGATGCACAATTTTTAGAGTGGTTCTCACGGTAATGAGGGGTTCTCATGTGAACCAAATCCTATATATATATATATATATATATATATATATATATATATATATATATATATATATGGAGGTTCAATTGAGAACTTTTATGCATCGAGGTACAAAAGAACCCATATCAACCATTAGATCAAAAAATTGTATGGATTAGATTAATGACAAAAGGGTAAATAGTTGGACAATTTTATGCAACTTGTGCATTATAGGAACAAACAAGGAAGGGCATTTTAGGGAATGTGCATACCTCATTAAATTTAATATTTCAACGAATAATCAAATAATAAATGTCATATATATTCAATTGATACATTTCCAAATTTAACAAAAATTACACAAATTCAAAAATAGATGATGGATATCGATGCATTTCATCGTTAATCTTGTTTATCTATGCATCATGTTAAAAAAAGACGCATTTAACAAAAAAAAAATACAAAAATTCATTTATGCATCGTGTTCAACTTGTTCATCATTCTTTTATGCATCGTGTTTGTCGTTCATATTATTCATTGAGCTATGCATCATGTTCAACTTGTTCATCATTCATCTATGCATCGTCATTGTTCATCGTCCATTTATGCGTCATCATTTTTCGTTGTTCATCGTTCATCATCCATCTATGCATTGTCATTGTTCATCATCCATCTATGCATTATCATTATTCATCGTTCATCATCCATCTATGCATCATGTTCTTCATAATTATCATCAGTTACCTCTCTTGTTCATGTTCATCATCATCGTTGTTCATCGTTATTCTTCGTCTTCAAATCATCATCACTAAGAAAATAATGAAGAACACGATTAGAGAGAGAGAGAGAGAGAGAGAGAGAGAGAGAAATGAGGAGAGAAATGAGGAATGTAGTTAATATGAGATTTTAATTCAAAATGTAACTCCTAATTATCATTTAATGATTTTTAGAAATTAAATTAATTATCATGTTTTTAGTTTTCCCTAAATGCCCTTTGTGCACCCTTGGTGGATTATCCGATGCACAAAAGTGCCTCGTGGTGCCCCGATGCATAAAAGTTCTCAATTGAACCTCAATCTATATATATATATATATATATATATATATATATATATATATATATATATATATATATATATATATATATATATATATATATATATATATATATATATATATATATATATAGATGAAATCATTGCAGAACCTAAATTTAGTGTAGAACTGTAGAACCAATATCGTCCATAGATTAGAATAATCTAATGGTCTTGATCAAAAGAGTTAAGTTTGAAATTAGTGAAAAAAAAATTGGTAATAGTGATATTTTAATTCTTGGAGGGGTAAAAAAGGAAAAGATTGGAAATAGCAAAAAGATTGACATTAGCAAAATAAATATCTTTTTCCTTTAAATTAAAATAACATTAATATTATTAATTTTTAAATCAAAAAAATTATACCATAAAAACGAGAATTTTATACTCTTTAAAACGAGACCGGTCATGATATATTTTTTTCGAAAAAATTTTACATGTTTATTTTTCGTAAAAAAAAAAATTACCCAGACCACGATTCAATATATTATGGTGAGATAATGAGATCATTCGATATCGAATGAACACTTTGATATCGTATATTTAACGTCAATGCAACACTGCATATACGCTCATTATTAAGAGAGCTAAAATAATAGTCACAATTAGTAGTCAAAGTTGGTGGATTTAACGAGAATGGTTATGATATATATTTTTTATTTTTCGTAAAAAAAATTTTACCCAGACCACGATGCAATATATAATGGTGAGATCATGAGATCATTCGATATCGAATGAACACTTTGATATCGTATATTTAACGTCAATGCAACATTGCATATACGTTCATTACTAACAGAGCCAAAATAATAGTCACAATTAGTAGTCAAAGTTGGTGGATTTAACGAGAACGGTTATGATATATACTTTTTTATTTTTCGTAAAAAAAATTTTACCCAGACCACGATGCAATATATCATGGTGAGATCATAAGATCATTCGATATCGAATGAACACTTTGATACCGTATATTTAACGTCGATGCAACACTGCATATACGTTCATTATTAACAGAGATAAATAATAGTTAAAATTAGTAGTCAAAGTTGGTGGATTTAACGAGAACGGTCATGAATATATTTTTTTGAAAAAAAATTTACGTGTTTATTTTTCGTAAATTTTTTTTACCCATACGACCATTCGATGTCGAATGAACATTTTGATATCGTATATTTAACGTCAATGCAACACTGCATGTCCATTATATATTAAAAGAGTAAAAAAAAAGTCAAAGTGGACAGTCAAACTTGGTAGGCTGCTATTAATTCAATGTTAATTGTATAATTACCATCCTATCCCTACTGTTATATTATAATCTAATGGTTTAGATTGGTTCTATGGTTCTGCACTAAATTAAGGTTCTGCAATGATCCCAACCCTATATATATATATATATATATATATATATATATATATATATATAGGGGTTCAATGGAGAACCTCCATGCATCGAAAAACATTGAGAAACCTCCATGCACCACCACAAATGCATCAAAATCCCAGGTGATGCATCATTATTTCCACGTGATGCATCAAATTCCCCCGTGATGCATCGACTTCCCGCGTGATGCATTACGATTTTCTTGCGATGCATTGTGGTTCTCCAAGGTTCTTCGATGCATATAGGTTCTCCATTGAACTCACCCCTACACGCGCACACACACATATATACATATATACATATATATATATATATATATATATATATATATATATATATATATATATATATATATATATATAATTTGTTTAAAGACTTGCCACCCAATCTATACCATTGATTTTTTTATCAAGTGGTTTATATTAGTTCTCTTGACTATATAATTATGAGATTCTACAAAGATCCTTCACCTATGTATGTATGTACATGTATTTATGCATGCATGCATGTAGGCTTAGGTTGTTGTGGAAAGCTATATATTGTCTTCAGAATTGAGAAACACCACGATTCATTAATTTTGTACATTGATTTATTTATTTTTAAATTTATGATTCATTATTTGTATACAAATCCTAATTAATCAATTTAAAAAAGTAACGAATTGATGGTTCACTTTATACGGAATTGATTATTCATTATTTATGTATTAAAAAATTGGTGAATCGATATGTAAAAAAATTAATCACATTGTTTCTTACACTTCTCAAGATATATTTAGTTTCTCATACGCACACACACACACACACACACACACACACACACACACACACACACATATTTGGATTCAAATTAGTACTACTAGTTTTGCGAAATACCAGAGGTACCTCGTTTAAGACTAATTTTTTTGAAATATTTTTTCATAATTATATCTAAATTAACAATAAAGACTACTTGCAAATATCACATATAAACACACACTATAATTATGTAAACGTGCATATTCACATTAGCGGTATTGTTAAGAACATAGTTCACATTAAATTTTCACGTTCACATTACTTTTAAGATGCTAGAAGGTGTGAATATGTGTAATGTTTTATAAATAGTGTTATATTATTTGTATCTACGTGAATATGATGAAAAAAATTTGCAACATGTTCACATCCGAATCCCGTATGTTCTTAGGTACACACGGTAGTTTGTATATTTTGAGTTTTTCATACTAATCATATTCTCATTGTGTATATATGATATTTATTTATTTATTAAATATCCAAATTCTAGAAGCTAATGAATTCAAATCTGCGCAATTGGGGTCAAAAGAATCATTTATGTTGGGATTATTTTATTTTATATTCTATAAATATATATAGAATCTTCGTTAAGTTTGACGGGTGTTTTATTATATGCGTATATATATTTTTCTTAAGAAAGAAGTAAATATATGATGTCCCGTTTGACATGTGGAATGAAAGTCTGAACAAATCAAAATTTAATTTTGGTATACAGACATTTAAATTAGAGTTAATATTGAAAAAGCTCCATCAACTTTATTCATTTTCGTGATTAAGTCTCTAAACTTTTTTCCTAATCGTTTAAGTCTCTAAAATATTTTTATTTTATTCAAAAGTGTATATTTGACATGTTTGACCGGTAACCAAACATTACGGGTGGCAATTTGAGCTCATTCAAGCAAACAGGTTAAACGGACTGACGATCAAAAGTCATAAAATTTACATAATTATGAAATTTTTTTCAAAGAAATTTTTTTTTAATACGCCGTTTTATAAATTTTTACTTTTTTTAAAAAAAGTCATGTTCTATTTTAGTTTTTACAATGGATCCACTTTAACTATTCGACCCATTGGGTCAAGAGTGTGACCCCTACCAAACATGTAACCTAAATTTTTTCACTTGATTAATGTTTTAAAAAAACTCATCTTTTTTCCATATTTTAGCGGTTAAGTTCTTAAACTTTTTATTCTATCAGTTGTATTTTACCGCATAATCCGGTAGCCAGTCAAAAATATATACATTTGAATGAGACAAACATAGTTTAGGGACTTAAACAATTGGAATAAAAATTAGAAACTTAATTGAGAAAATTAGAAAAGTTGATTAGGTTTTTTCAGTATTAACCCTTTAAGTTACAAAAAGATTGAACTAAAACTGATGTAAATTCAATCAAACTTTATTGTTAAATTTAATTTGTCATTTAGGAAAATATTTAGATTTCAACATATCATAAAATACCATTAGTTACCCTATTATCCATCCTAATGTTTTAAATTTACATTTCCATTTATTTAAATTTAATTCTAACGAGTTAATTAAATGGGACTTACGTTTGTCACTTACATAAAAATATTTAACTAATAGTATATAATGCCAGCTTGATTTTCCTCTAAACTAACAAATTTGAAGTCATGGTTAAGATATTTGGCGTTTGTTAGGTTATAAAAGAAAGTAAAAGGTTCGGAATTTTAAATCGAAAATTGGATTAAAACGGAAGTCAGAAGCATCCGTAAACTTTTGAGATTGACATGGTTCATGTGCTAATGAAATAAGATTCGTGTTTTCAATGCATAAAATTATGAAATGAATATTAAACAATTCATAACTAAATAAACGTAAATTGTTTTAGTTTCTTTTAAACAAAAATAGTAATAATAAGAATGGTCGTATTTGCATACAGAAGAAATTAATTAAACTCATCCAATATATTCAAAAAGGAAAATTGTAAATGTAGGCCTTCTGTGTTTGCATGTTTATACGTAAATTTGGCTTCGAGAAACCTCTTCTAACGTTTTGGTGGTGTTTTTAAGTGATTATGTGTCTGAAATATGAAATCACATTTGAAATCTAAGAGTTAATCTTAAAGTCTGAAATTTAAAATCTGTAATCACTTTTGAAATTTAAGAAGCGGCCTTAAAGTCTAAAGTCCGTAAATTTAAATCTATTATTTAAATTTTAAGTTTTAAGTTATTTATATACTATATGCAATTAATCTATATAACTAACCTAAATCAATAAATTAAATTGAATAATATATTTAATTAATTATACTGAATTTGATATTTTAATTATATAAATTATTGATTTAATTTAGAAAGAAAAAATTTTTGATCTTAATTTCAGATTTCAAACGATATTTCACTTCTTATTTTTCAAATCTGAGTTCAGAGGTTTTAAGTTTTGAAGTGTCAAATGTAACAAACAGTCTGAAATCACTTAAAATCTACTTAAGTCTGAAATTTAACAAACAATTTTAAATCACTTAGAATATGAATTTTAAGATTTAAGACGAATTAATCGTCAAAACGAACGGGCCTTAATTTTGTTACATTTGAAAAATGGTCTCAAAGATCCCCGACAACCCGTCTGATAAAAAAATAATAAAAAAAACTTGAACACAATAATACATAAAAATTTTAAAACCGAAGAAAATCATGGGCCTTTAACTTTTACAATCACATTGACTAACCTCTCAAGTTAGCCCGTAATTAAACTCCACATTTTAAACAAGGTGGTTAATGTTACCTTAGGCCTTTATGGTACGGAACTAGGGATTGTGTCATGGAAAACGGGTCATTTAGAAAACACGTTAAATAGGCCATGGCCCAAATGGAGAAAGCAATTAGCAACCACACTAACTTTCATCTTTTACATTTGGTTTTAGTTTTCTTTTCTTCTTTTCTTTTCCTTCTGTTCTACTTTTATAAACTGTTCCGATCGAGCTATACTTGGTTTTTTTCCCCCTTATAATTTTAGCCCTTCTATAATATTTTTCTATTTTATTTGTAATCAAAAGCAACTCTGCTTTTATTTTGACCCATTCCACCTTGGCACCTTGCCCTTAAAATGTTCTTTTTTTTTTTTTCTACGGCCGAATGTTGCAACTCCCACACTCACCGAACGCACCATGAACAAAAGACCTCCATATCTACAAGAGGTTCGTGAATTTACTGGGTCTAGAATTTACATATAAAATCATGTGTATGATTCGCATATTTCAGTAATTTTTTAAAATTTCAAGATTTTTAAGACCCCATTATCCTTGTCATTCAAAAACCTAGCATCCCCTAAATTTTAAATCTCATTTACCTTACATTTTTCATATTAATAATTTTTTTCTAAAAGATGATGCATATTCTTTGATAATATCTGATAAATAAAAATGTTTCATAATGCGAATACTTCAGCAAAATATAAATCCTAGAAAAAAAAATCTACGAAACAAACGACCCATAAAAGCAGAGATCCCATTATCATATTGGCATATGAATGAACCCTCGTTTATATAAAATTGCAACCACTTGCATGCCTCAAACTAGCATATAACATTTATAGCTTAGCTGAATAGGCATCCATCTCAAATTGGTACAAAAACAGACCCACAACAGGTCTCCTACAGAACAAGCCATAATTATTCTACCTTGCCTAAATTTGCAGGACAAACTCATTTTTGATTAAATGGTGAGACCTTGGGGTTCAGCAGGCGCAGGTTGCTTGGGTTTGGGCTTTTCAACAACAATGGCCTGTGTCGTCAACACCATTCCAGCAACCGAAGCTGAATTCTGTAAGGCACATCTGGTTACCTTTGCCGGATCGATAACTCCAGCCTCTACCAAATTTTCATACTTGTCTGTCATTGCATTGTACCCCACCTCCCATTCTCTTTCCTTTATCTTCTCCACAACCACCTCACCCTCAACTCCAGCGTTCTGAGCAATCAACGATGCTGGCGCCACCAGTGCCTGCAAGGGATTACATACATTTAATGTGGCTAGACTAAATAATCAAACTGAACAAAACAAAAATCATATGCCTAATCAATAAACATTATCCCTGGTCCAAGCCAAGCATAGAATACAGTCAATTACACAAGATGGCAACAATCGATAAACCTTCCCTTTCTGAACACTACGCACAAAAAGAACCCAACTTAGAACTATATTAAATTTGGCATATAGTAAGGTTAAAGCTTGGATTCATAAAGTAAATATGATGGTTTTCTGTGGACAAGCATGGTGCACCCAATTGGTTGCCAATTTGAAAATCCATTTCACCACCCAATGTCTGCTTCTCTGAAAATTTCCAGTATAATTATGACAAAAGCCATATATACTTCACAGTATGCATATGTGAACATCTGAAAACAGAATCTTGTGTGATTTATGGACACCAACATGATGGATGCAACACTTGCTATGTCCTCCACATGGCCACGTGACAATTTCTAGTTAAGGTCACATATTCACCACATTGGTAAGTTAGAAGGCCTAATGGTTAAAAATTACTGTAAGACACAGCCACCTGCTTGCAACAAGCAATCACAATGATCACCAGGCAGAACAATAGTGAAACCTAAAAAATCAAGGCAAAAACTTTGCATGGATACTGCATTTTCACACGTGCACATGGACCCCAGTGACAGCAATATGGCATGATAAAAAGAACATAGCACACATTGATTTTACCTTTTGGATGATATCGGCACCAAGACGTTCGTCTGCATCATCAAGCTTCTCCTTGATGGCTGGAACTAATGTTGATAGATGGACAAGCGCAGCACCACCTCCAGGTACTATTCCTTCCTCTATGGCTGCAAATGTTGCGTTTTTAGCATCCTCGATACGTAGCTTGCGGTCCTCCAACTCAGTTTCAGTTGCAGCCCCAACCTTTACAACAGCAACCCCACCAGACAACTTCGCAATTCGCTCAGCAAGTTTCTCAGTGTCATAGATGGAATCTGTCTCAGACAACTCCTTCTTGATCTGGCTAATCCTAGCCTGTATCTCATCTTTCGATGCAGCATCAGCAATGATGGTCGTCGAGTCCTTGGTGATAGTGATCTTCCTGGCTAAACCAAGCTGCTCGACAGAGGTATTTTCAATGAGCAAACCCAAGTCACTGGCTTGGAACTCGGCTCCTATGTCATCCAAAACAGCAAAGATCAGTCCACACTATACAACCTATAAGTCAATTGTGAGTCCTCCAAGCCCAAGTAGCATATATTTTGTAGGATGTTGGTACGAGAGAAAAGAGCTAGTAATCAAGTACCTGTCACAATAGCAATATCTTGGAGCAAGGCTTTTCTCCTCTCACCAAAACCAGGTGCCTTGATGGCAGCAACATTAAGGATACCTCGCAACTTGTTCACAACAAGGGTAGCCAAAGCCTCCCCACTAACATCCTCGGCAATAATTAGCAAAGGAGCTCTCAATTGAGTGGTTTTCTCCAACAACGGAATTATGTCTTTTATTGAAGATATCTTTTGGTCAGTAATCAACACTCGAGCATTCTCAAATTCAACTATCAATTTCTCATTGTTCGTAACAAATTGTGGAGAAATATATCCTCTGTCAATCTGCAAAAAACATGGAATCATGGTCCAACATATACTGAACAAAGAATATCCTCAAACTAGCTATTGAATTGCAACATGATAACGAATAACTGATTTCTAGTCATGGGTCAAATAAAACCTGAAGAAACAGAACAAAATTAAATTCTAATTAATACACACCTCCATTCCTTCCTCAACATCAACTGTTGTCTCAAAGGAGGAGGACGATTCAATAGATAACACACCATCCGGTCCAACCTTGTCAATAGCATCAGCAATCATGGATCCAATAGCATCATCATTTCCAGCAGAAATTGTGGCGATAGCTTCAAAATGGTACAAATAGTCCCATCAGAAAAGGAGACAATCTAAACTGAAACTTACATTCCTGTTTTAACTTGACTGATGAATAAAACATAAGTTATCACAACATAAGATAATGATTTACTACCTTTGATGTCATCGCGACCTTTCACCGGTCTAGCTTTCTTTTCCAGCTCCTCGATCAAACCAAGTACCGTTTTGTCAATACCTCTCTTTACTGAAACAGGGTTAGCACCAGAGGTTACATTCAGGAGACCAAGTTTGATAATTTCACGTGCTAGAACTGACGCAGTGGTTGTCCCATCACCAGCTGAGTCATTGGTTTTGCTTGCAACCTGTGCGGTTCAAGACACCAAAAGACATGAAGAATCAACAATCAACCACAAAAATAAAATTCATCAGTGTGCACGAACCTCTCTGATAAGAGCAGCTCCAGCATTTTCCATGGGATTGGGTAGCTCAATAGCTCTGGCAATTGTAACCCCGTCATTAACAACTTTCGGAGCACCATATTCGTCCAATACAACATTCCTCCCTATACATAAGGGTACATAAAGCATTCAGAAAAAAAAAAACCACTAAACCAGCAATCACATTGACAAAACACAAATAACTTAAGATCAAAACTTATTTGAATAATGTAGCTTTTCTTTAATGGATGGAGTATATCATCTACCAAATATTGAACTTTTCCCAATACAAGAAGAAACATGAATACTTCAAAAAGAAAACATAATTTACAAGTTACAAAGCACGTGGCATTTTGCAACATGCCAAGCATCCCAATAATATCCACTGAAAGAAGAAAAAAGACATCACATGTATTCGGGTCAATGCTACAATTTTTATGGTTAATAATCGTCAAAACTCGCTTTTGTCTAGGGCCTGAATGAGACTATTGTTGCTATAAGAGTTGTAATAGAGAGATAAGACCAAATTTTGAGTTGAATTAGATTTTGGCAAAGCCCTGGTATTAGAATCACAATTCATGAATTATTCCGCTAAAGCCTGCAATAACATTATCATTGACAACCAATGAACCACTAATCCAGATGACCTTTAACAACCAGTTAAGAAACAGTGATAAGTGATACCTCTGGGGCCAAGAGTAAGACCAACAGCATCGGCAAGCTTATCGATACCGGCCTGCATAGCCGCCCTTGAACTCTGGTCAAACGCAATATCTTTAGCTGCAGCTCGAACCGCGAACCTGCGATGTGATTGCCTCATCTTCTGAGCAGTCCGCAGTTGACTAACGCCTTCATTGCCATTTCTCAAACTCCCCTGCTCATAAGTACAAAATCCAACGTTTATCAACATAAACAGCACACATAAAGAACATTCAGAATCCAATTTTATAGGAGGTGACGAGTGGATTACCTGTTTACGGGAGTAAATAATAGAAGCTGTAGAGATTGCATTAGCAGACGCCATGCGATATCCTTTAAGATGTCGCGGATAAGAGGTAGGTGTGTGTGTAGATTGGTGTTCTTATGAAGAGATAGGGTTGTCGCTAGGGTTTTAAGATGGAGTGAGAATGAGCTTCCAGAAGATTCGATAATCCCCAGAAGTGTGTAGATTGCCTAACAACTGCAATGATTATTGCACTTGGCTCCTCATAGTTTGCTTTTATTACATAGAGACCACCAATATATTATCATAATGCGTTTACCAACCACCAGGGAAGGAGTGGAAAGAGAAAGTACGAAGGAAAGAAAGGAGGAGAGAAAGAGTCTATTTATTCTTTCTTTCCATTTCTTCTCATAATTGGACAGAAAGTTTTGAGAGGAAAATTACCTCACTAACTCACTTTCCCTCCTCATGATGACTTTCTTTTCCTTGGGTTTGACAATGAACCCAAATTTTTTTTGAATCTTCAACTTTCTTCTTCTTTTCCTTCATTAATTTTGTTTCAAGAACAGAGTGTAAACGAAAATTAGTCAACTTTTAATTTTAGTTTTCAAGTTATAGTTATAAAAGTGAAAACTTGTTTAGATGATTAAGTTTTAGTTTTAAGAAAAAATAAGATGGGTGATTATAAAATAAGAAAAATAGGATAGATGATATAAAAGTAAGATGGCAAAAGAGAGATTATAAAGAAATATATGGTATGTAATAGAAAAGTAAGAGAGAATATGAAAATTGGTATTTTTTGAAAAGTGAGATGAAAATTTTGAAAATTTTCAGTAACTAAGTGAGAGGTCACGGGTTCGACTCCCGTCGGAGGCAAGTTGAAATTTAGGTAGAAAAAGCAAGTCTTAAGTAACTGTAGGATAGTTTGCCGTTCAATAAAAAATATAAAATAAAATAAAATAAAACTGCCACTTGATTTAATATAAATATAACACACATATATATTCAACAGAGAAACTCTAAAAATCCAGTGCAACGAATGTACTTTTCCTAAAAACCTTTTTTAATATTTTTTTCATGATATGTTTAAATCAAGGTTATCAAAAGCGCGATTTAAATCGTAGGATCCTACAAGTGGATTTCGATCAGGATCGCTAGTAAGATCGATTTTGGGTAGGATCGTAAGCAAGATCATAGGATCGTTCGTAAGATCGTACGACGATCCGATCCTACATACAGTTTGTTTTCGTAGGATCGTTAGTAAGATCGTAAGATCGTAGGATCGTTAGGCCTCTAGCCACATATTTTTTGAATCCAATGTACCAATATAGTCCTGCTCATGACTGTGATTCTTGTTTCATCAAAGCGGCACTATATACGTGCCTTGAAAAAATGGGTAAGAAATGACTCTATTTTGTTTATCATACAATACTGTGATATATAATATTTAATTTCGGTAGGATCTTACGATCTCGATCTGATCCTACAATCCCGATCTTGCAATGACAAAAACGATCCTAGGTAAGATCTCGATCTTGACAACCTTGGTTTAAATTAACAATATGATTTTAATTTCAACGGGTGACACTTTTCTATTGGCTAACTAATTATATGTGCTTGGTTGACTTGTACTATATGCACTGGATGGTATACTCTTTCTGGATTATTTAGTTGGAGTTGAATTGATCATCTCTTTAGCCTTTTGGTTGTGTTTGAAAAAGTCAAAGAATTCTGAGATTCTATATTAATGTTGGTGATTATTGCTTCCAAGAAATCGACAACTTTTTTTGGGAAATGGATGCCTTCCACCTTTAGTCCTCTTCTATGGATTATATGTCCAGAGTTGCAGAGAAATTGATACCACCAATAATACAGAGTTGCCAAGAATAGTGCATTTAATAAAAACCAATTGATACCATACATGCATAAAAATATTACAAGTGCAACTTTATTAACCAAATGTCTAAATACCTTTTCATAATAATGAAATGGGTAAAAAGCTTTAAGAGTTACACTTCTAGGTTCCAAGTAAGGCAATCTATAGACTTAGATTGTGATGAGTTAGCAGCAGCATTTACGTAAATTTCTGCCTTACAAAGTTTTCACCAAAAAGAGGAACATCTTACAGGATATCATAAAATGGATTGTTCTAAGTTTCTTGAGAAGGTAGATATTATGTTGTTTGCCATATTCAATGCAACACATACCCAGTAAAAATTGAGCAGAAACTATGTTGCATGTTTATGAGGGTCTGATCCCCACACCAGTGCTTCATGGTCTCGGATGTGGCACATCTGGATACAGATCAGGAAGAAGATTAGACAGTAAGTTTGGTGCATAAAAAGGGGTTTTGATGTCAAGTAGAATGATGCTGAAAAGACAATTCAATGAAACTAAACAAACAGGACCTGATGTGACCTCAATCAAACAATAACTAAGGCTCGAATATTTCATCTAACTTGATTGACTCATTCTCAATGTCAGTTCTCGGTTGGATCACTCTAGCTAAATCTCAGTTTGTTGGGTTTGGGTCGTTGATATCCATGGATGGATGCACTATCCTCCTTTTGGATGTTATTTGATATAATCTTTTTCAACATTTAGAAACCATAATTTATCTGCTAGAGTGGGTGTAGCGACACCTGTCTCTCATGACATAACACATCCTACCTCGTATCCAAATCCTTTAGTTATCACGTCAAAAGAAGCACTTTCAGATTTTTTTTCTTAAATTACAATTTAATGCACTGGCAAGTAGAGCCTTGGAGCAACCAGGTCTCTCTTACATGATTTAAAGGGGGTTCAAGTTGAGGAAAGAACATCTTAGCAAAGAAATTCGTCATACAAATACTTCTTTCCCAACCCTCGGGAAGCCTACAGACCTTGGTGCATTAGTGTAACTTTTTTTTCTAATTGTGCCTTATGTTTCAAAATATCGATAGACTCATGGATCCCCTATAGTAATTGTTACCCTCCCAGATAAGCTAGTATGTCCATGACCAGAATTGTGAAAGTAAATACTAAAAAGCCATGCCAAGATAAATGCACCATTTGGCTCAGCATATAACTAGTATAAGAGGCTGACTACTACTCTCAATGGATCTTGTGGAAAATACGAATCAATGGTTTGTAATGATTACTCTGGTAAAGACTAAAAGAGGTATTTTGGATTAAAACGATGCCCAAAAGAAAATTATTGCATTTATTTGGGGCTGCAAAACAAATGAGTCTTTCTTTGGGAGGAAGAGACTACACTATATGATTTTAGTGACAGCCATATTGACCACATTGAAAGTTTAAAAGTTCAATTTTACCTTCCATAGGATATATTGAATTGTAGTGAACCTCTGCCCAAAAGCTTAAGAAAATCACTGCAATGAGTTATCATAGTAACACAAATATAACATTAGCCAAACAGTGACGTGAGGAAAGAATTCATCAGTAAGTGAAATCCCATGAAATTGAATTAAATTAAGGGAAAATTACCAAGAAAGGTAATATAGAATACAAAATTTGACAATAAAGGTATTGTAAAATTTTTTTTGCCAAGAAAGGTAATATAAAATTCTATTTTGGCCGAGAAAGAACATGAAATTCAAATTTTAGGCCAAGAAAGATAATCAAATATTATTCGCTTACCAAAAAAGGGAACATAAAATTACAAATTTACCGTCTTAATTTGTCATCAATACCCTTTTTTGTCAAATTTAAATTTTATGTTATCTTTCTTGGCATAAAAAATTTTACATTACCTTTATTGGCAATTTTTGAATTTTATATTACCTTTCTTGGTAATTTGCCCTTAAATTAAAAACTGATATAACTGCTGACTATTTATTTCTGGTACACAAAAAAAAAAAAATTACCTCGATTAGACCTTTGGACACTTGGAACAATCTCAATATAGCAGGTGTCCTTGAATGACGTGATTACAAATACTTTGATCCCATACTGCACCATACAATCAACATGCATTAGACTGCATCTTGTGGTTTGTTTAAGCATATTGATGTTATAGTACAGTTGCCACAATTGCATTAACGGCAGAGCTAGTATATGCCAGCTGCAGCTACAATGATAGAGACTGACCAAAATTATAATGATAGCAGCTAAATAGAAGGGCAAATGTGAAATGTCCAAAGAATCATGTGATACAGATTTAAGGATATAAAAGCAAGTCTCATCTTTGCAACTTGATTGTTGGTCATATATTGTTTCAAAAGAGATAGAGCGGAGATGCACTTCCGTACCAAGTCAGCAGCAGCCTGCAAAGTGACATGATCACCCCATTCGCCGACCCTAATTCACATCCACGTATATGAGAAACACAAGATACGCTGGTAACTCAGGAAAAACTGCTACAAAATTAAGATAAAAGAAGCAGCAAAATACTTGGCCATGTTCTTCAAGTAATCATCATAATCCATGGGAACATAACCCTCGTATATCTCAGCGTGTAATTTAAGCTTTGGAAAAGAGAATCAGAATTAAAAGGGAATGCATATGGACATATGGTGCATCATCAGATGAATATAATCACAAGAAATTTAACGTCTAGACCAACCTGATTTACAATTTGTTGTCTCACAAACTTATGGTGCTCAGCTGTACGGTAAACTTGGTCAGATAGAGCTCGAAACTGGGAATTTGGAAAGAGAAGATTGTTCAGACTTCATATTGAGCACAAATATTATTGTATAGAACAGGTTAGTATCAGAAAACTGCTATATTGGAAACATGTTTTGGTTTAAGAGTATATTAATTGCATACAATAGTCTTGAGAAACATATTATAATTATGCAAGTTACACATTCATTTAATTAATTGGACCTTCTACTATAGGACTGTCCAAGAATAGTTGCATTTATTCCCAGGTTGATTGAAACCAGGCGAGGCGGATATTTTTAATTTCATAACCACTCTGATGCAATCTGGTTTTCCACTCGGTATATCATCTAGGGAAACAGAAACAAGTTGAGCAAGAAATGATTTTCTATCTTCCGAGCATTAACAGTATGGGATAGATAATTTGGTTAGATGCAGGCAATTTTAAAGCTCAACGCAACAGATTTTGTGTCGACAAGTACAAATACTGCAAAAATTGTATAATGTAAGCTTGTGTACACACATATGTATCAATGGGAAGAAGCATGAACTTTAACCAACAAGTGCAGCTTGAGCAAATTATACCAGAAACCTTTTATCAGATGTCATGTACATGGTTCAGGATGGCACTAAAATATTATGCATCAATCACATAAAGACCACTTGATTCTCAATTAGACTAAACGAGCTGTAAGAAACTAGGTAAAACAACATCCTGTTCATCAGCATGTGAATTAAAAGTGTTGACCTGGCAATTGCCGTCTCCTTGAACTTTAGACTCTACTAATTGGTATAACTGCAGCCTATATAAGAAAAAAGTATTTTAGCATCTTGTTGCTAATAGACTAAAAAGAAGTAACTGGTAGCATCAGAAGTAGGATATGGATGTTTATAAATGATGCATTCAGTGGAAACTGTATGGTATTCCCCAATACCTGTCGAGTAGCCTCTGATGATCTAAAGTAGCCTCATCTACAGAAGGTATTTCTCCGTTGACTCTAGGAACATGCTACAGGAACTCAGCAGTATAGAAACAGTATTCAGTAACTATACAACAAAACCAGCTACTTTGCTTAATCTCTCTATGCTAATAGCAAAAAATTTGTAGCCTTATTTGCACAAGCTAAACTTTACAATGAAGCAGGTAGAGTAAATTATGTATAATCAAATGAGATCATAGTATACAAGAAATTACAGTAATATCTATGATGTTCATTTATTTTCTGCATTATTCTCCAACCACATATTATAATAGCTTGTGTAAAAATAATGGTCATGCTTAAGATTAAACCTAAGAACATGCCATTTTGGAAGCTCGAGAATCAAGAACAAAATAGATTAGAAAACTGAGTTGTCACGCTCGACTTTTATCATGATAAGAAGCAAACAAATTTACAGCTTCTATTTAATAATCTAGTCAATGTTATAAGCATTCTTATATCTGTCAAACGAAATTACTGGGGGCATTTCATATGATGGTGTAAATGATAATACTCCAAATACGGCACTTACAGGAACAGAAGCCATATGATTCAACCTCTTGCCCACTTCATCATCTAGAGCATACTCATCACTCAACTCCAATGAGTAAGACCACTCCTCCCCATAATTTAACTCGCCACCACAAGCACTAGAAGCTGACAAATCATTTGTGTTCTCACCATCTTCTATAGAATATAGAAACATCATTAGACCAGCAAGAACTTAAATAATCAAACTGATCAGATGAGACCGGGTTTTGTTTATCTGTTACCAAGACTGCAGTTTGCCATAGACTGATGAAGTGAATCAGGTAAATAAAAAGATGCTTGTGAATGATCAATTGCTTCACAAGAAGGTGGAGATGCTTGTGCAATCGAAAATGGGGATGTGTTCTCTGGAAGAGAAAGTGTAGGATTTTTGTCATCTTCTGTGCTGATACATTCCATGCCATAACTGGCTTCTCTAGAGTACTGATGATAACATTCTGCGTAATTTTGTGGACCACATCCACAATAGCTGTTGTCGGTGAATGGCCCACTAACACCATCAAAGAGCTGGAGACCCCACCGAACAACATCAGGATCTTGACCATATGTAAACATTTTGCTAACGTGCGACTACTTAGTTCATATTCTGCCGGCTGCAAAGATAAGATAACTTCATCAAAATATGAGGCTGAAATGTGAGAAAATACTCTTATTCAGAGTAAGCCACCCAATATTATATAGTAGTGGTCCCTAGAAAGATTATTAATTGCTAAACTTGGACAAATGAGTTGTACTGCATATATTTAACAATGAATCCACTTTCTTTGCCAAGAGACATTATTTAGCACCTTATGTATGGATGATAATGGATCAAAGTGTGAGAACTTGGCAATAGCTGAAAATGAATGTCTATGCATCTATGATTACATGAGTGGTAAACATTTATGATAATTATATCAACCTGCTTGTAACTTGTAAGCATCAAAGCTATTAACATGCAGAGTGCATATTTACGTCAATAGGTTTATGACCTTTGTTTAATCGATTATAGATGTTAACATCAGTGCCAAAATATAATAGAACAGCATTTCTTTATTCAGACAAACCTTAGTATGCCTCTTCTACTTAGTCTTATTTGTGGAACGAGTAGTAATTAAATCTGTCAGCTCACTGGGCTCAGTTAGCAAATAATATAGTTCATTCAGGATCATGCAAACAGATTATTGAGACTAGATGAAAGAATCATGAACTTCCATGTCATTTCTGATAGATCACGTTGACTACCATGGTTAGGCCTTAGGAGTGTGATTATCCAAAAGTATATTTCAATTGAGATCAAGGGATTATTGTTACCGTATATGAATTATGACTCTTTCTGATAACAAGATTACGCTAGTGCATTGTTGAATGGTAATGCTGTGGCCAGGAAGAAAGTATGTCTGGCGGAAACTACTAAAAATGGTTGCTAGCTTGCAGCCATAGAAGCAAAAAAAAAAAAAAAATCGCAACATTGAAAAGGGAAAGCAAACCTAAAATAAAGAAGAACATGCATTCACTTAGCTGATTCTTAATGGTCAAACAAGTTCTTTTATGGAGCAAATGTTGTCTGTGGCAGTCCGGAGTTAAAAAATCTCATGAACAACAAAAAACAGCTTATTATATGTCCCTTCCCTCCTCTATAGTCAAGTCCCCCCTTTTCTCCCAAGATTGATACTACATTGTGTAATTGAATAGACTATTTCATAAAATATAAAGCGTATAAACCAAATCCAGCTGAACAAAGTAATTAATACAACCTCCTGGAGCATTGTGGATGAACAGATTCAATTAAAGAAACAAACAAGGATTCAACGATGAAGATGCATGTGCCATTTAATGCAAATAAGAACACATGAGATGGCTAATTCGATTGAAGAAACAATAAGAATCATAGAATGAAACGATTAAGAAGATGTGTAAGATAAGAGGCATTGTAGGAATCAGCAAAAGTGAAATCCAGAGAGAAATCAGAATCCAGATGAAAAACAGTGAGTGCTGATCTACATAAAATAAGTGCAAATCGGGTGATCGATTAGATGCATGGGTAGGAATTTACCTGGGATTGGTGTCCGATTGTAGAAGGGGGATATTTTATTGCAGATCCAAAAAGTGACCCTTCAAAAGCGGAATCATCAAAAATACGAACGTCTCTATTCTCAATAGTGTTTGGCTGTTCGGGAAACCCAGGTCGCTTTTGCAATTAATCGGATTTTTTTTTTTTTTTTTGTTTAAATAGCTGAACGATTTGTATTTTCCAAAACTATATATCTATAATTTGCTACATCTTTGGTCGATAAAATAATTAACTCATTAAGAAGTTAAATGAATTAATATAGAAAAAGAAATCTTTTTTTTTCTAATTTTCATAATATAGTTACTAGACTTTTTTTATTATTTAAAGTCACTACTGACTAATGACCCGCTAAACAAATCACATATAATGACCAAAATTGTCTGGAGACTTGAACAATAAAAAAAAAGTTGGACTTTTTTTTTAATATTAACCTTATTATTTTATCTTTTTAATAAAAAGACACCGAGTTGAGTCACCTATAAAATTATATTGAGAAAAACATTGTATGTAAGGGTAAAATTGTAATTATATACACACAGATACTTGTGTATGTTAAGATAATATTAATACTGAATCATGGTTGATTTCATAAAACGCTCAATGGTCTATCTGATGAACATAACTGTGCAGGATTAATTGAACGAAAGAATAATAATATTTGATATTATTATTGAAACCAAATGATCTTGAAACTCAAGATATGGGAATATGTGGTTAAATTGACTGATGAATATTTATTTAGAACACGTGATTTAATTGTAATAAAAAGTATTACAATGACTAATATGTCATTAATGATATTTGACTTAATTGTCCATATTTTATAAGTTTATTATTGGACAATAATTATTAGATAAATATACATCTTTGATTATGGATAATGAATCATTTATTTGTTTGATAAATAAATGGATAATGTCATAAGCAACTAATGAATTAATTATGAATAATTAGTTTTTTATTTAATCTATATAATAAAAGAAACACAAATTGACATGTCGTTTCCACGTTCCACCTAAAAAAATAATCACATTTTTTATTTCTTAATAAAATAAAATAAAAGATAAATATAATTCATTATTTTTAATATCTATAAAGATTAATGAATATAAAATATAAACACAATTTATTATTTCTTATATCTATAAATATTAATAAATAGATTGGATTTAAATCTGTAACATCCCAATTTTGAGATAATTGCGTGTAATTATTTTAGTGGATAATTAAATAATTATATTTGGGTTGGACCAATGAGATCCCGAGTAGTGGATTGATACGTGTCGGGTTGCGAGTTACGTGTCTCCGGGTTATAAATTTAGTGGATTAATTATATATTTGGGTTCGTGGAGTTCAATGGGTTAAAAGGATATTAATTGCGAAAATGTGGTATCGGGTTCGGATTATTGGGTTCGGGACCGGTTGAGATAAAGACGTACATATAGATGGTTATCCTTTTCTTTCCTTCTTCACTTTGCAAGAGCCCTAAAAGTGTATATGTGTGTGTTGTGTGAGCTCCAGCAGGGAGAAGCCATAGCCAAGCTCTAAATTAGCTTGTGGAAGCTGAGATTTAGCCTTACATCCTCATCATCTTGGTGTATAGGTGTTCTTGAGGCTTCAAGGAGGTAAGCAACTTCAATTGAAGTTCTTAATTGTGTTATGTGTTGTGAGAATGGTATAAATCAGTTTCTGAATTGCAAGGGTCATCATGTACTGGTTATATGTGTTTATTTGGGATTGAAATCGAATTGAAAGGGGTGTGATACTCCTGGTAGCCATGAAAATCGCAGGTCAAGAGTGCAGGGCTTCGCGGTGTCGCGGCGCGACCACCAGAGTCCCCGCGGCGCGACCAAGGGCCTGCAGGAGAAATCCGAAGTTAATCTTGTGAAAGGGATTTTGGGTCAAATTGTGTCGGGTTCCTTCGGGGTTGCTCGGGATGGGTTTTGTGTGTATTCAGAGTCTTGTTGATATTGTTTTTGGGTCGGGTTTTCATCGGGATTTTGGGGTTCGGTTGAGATCGTGGTCAACATTTTGACCGGGTTTCCGGGGCCTTCGGTTGGGATTGTTTCGGGGCTTCGGGTCGGTTATGAGTTGAGTTATAAATTGTTATGTGTATCTTTTGAAATGAGTTGGTGCTAACGGTTGGGATCCGTGCGATTACAGGAACGAGTCAGCGAATCGAGCCGAGTCAGAGATTCCGGGATTAGTGGATCGACCAGGTGAGTACCCGAGTTCTTTTCCAAACCGCGGGACTGTTTTTCGAGTCATGATTGTGCAGTTAGCTTTGTATATGTGTATATTGTGTATTGTGAATGAGACAGGGACGCGAGCACAGGTATGATTCTATTCCTACATATGTGATATATGTGCATGAGATGAGATCCAGTCCGGGGGTCCGTGGTGAGTACCATACGGACGGTGATTCGCGATGGGTTATCGCGCGGGTTGACTGTCCCTAACAGTCCTTGGGGCGTGTATACACGGCAGGGCCTGTAGCCGGTTCGCGCCCGTGCTACAGGGTTGTGAGCTAACCACCGGTGCGCACGGTCGTTAGCTGGGGAAGGGTTTCCCCCTCAGTGATTCTGTGTGCAGGGCTGTGAATCTCATGTATGTGTTCATACCTGTATTGTGATGATGATTGCCAGGGACCGAGCTAGAGTTTGCGTTACGTGTATGTGCTATGTGTATGTGTGTTATGTGTTTATTGTGCAGAGTCCAACCCTCGAGTACTCACGAGCTTTCGAGCTTACGTATTCGAGTCTTCCGTGTTCAGGGTTTCAGTGAAGGGTTCAGTAGCTGTGCTTGTAGATCTGGGAGCAGGGATTGTCTAGAAGGCTTTGTGCTAGTTTCGTGTAGCGATCTGTACAGTTCAGCTTATGTGATTAGTGGATTATATGTTAACAGTGTTTATGTAAAAGTTTTAAATTATCAGTGAATCTTGTTTATCCTATGACATATGTGCAATTGAGCTATTGCGATATTGCCACCAGTATATTGTATTGACGTGGCATTTTTGAGTTAGGGGAGGGTGTTACAGCATGGTATCAGAGCTTGTGGTTTGAAGTCTGAGTATCATTAGTGGATGCTTAACTTAAACCTTGTTCCGATCCGTGGGGGATCTATTGCGATTGATATTAGTGGAGTTAACTAACCTGGCTTAGTGTATAACGCTGGGTGATCTACCTATGGTTCTCAATTGTTTTGATTTGTGCAGATAGTTATGGCAGATCAGGGCGAGGGATCCGGCGCGGGCAAGCCGGCAGGGGACGAGTTTATTCGCAAGTCAGAGCTTCTGGGAGTATTGATAGAGTTTTACAGGCAGCAGAGAGAGCAGGAGCGGGAACAAGATCAGGGGATGGGACCACGTGCTGGGGGTGGTCCGGATACGGGTACAGGTGCCTCTTCATCTACGTCTCGGCGAGGGGGTTCGTTTAAGGATTTCATGACCGGGAATCCGCCAGAGTTTAGAGACGGGGGTGAGCCAGGGACGGCTATGGCATGGGAGCGTGAGGTGGAGGCTGCCTTTAGAGTTGCGCACGTGGAGCCGAGAGATATGGTCGGTTATGCGACCTATCTGTTGAGGGGAGGGGCGTCACAGTGGTGGCAGTCTATAGAGTCAGCGATGACATCTTCTGCGGCGTATGCGATGACGTGGGATCAGTTCAGGGTTGTGTTCGAGCTACAGTACATCCCGAGAGACGAGAGGCGAGAGATGGAGCGGCGATTCCTTCACCTACAGCAGGGAGAGATGACGGTGCAACAGTACGTGGACCGGTTCAATGAGTACTCCCAGTTTGCAACTCATTACGTCGCCACTGAGCAGCGAAGAATCGATGCGTTTGTTGATGGACTGCGAGCGGATATCAGAGAATTCGTCGGGATGCACGAGACTTCTACTTTTGCCAGAGCACTAGAGATGGCCCGCATAAGGGAGCGGGAGATAGCCAAGCAGAGGGAGGAGCCATCTTCTCAGAGTCGACGTGTAAGGACTCCTGAGCGGTCCTCGAGAGACCGGAGGCATTCCAGAGACGATTCCAGAGAGCGGCGTTCGGGACAGAGTTCAAGAGACAGGCGAGATCGGGATAGAGACAGAGACAGGGATAGGGAGCGGAGGTCGAGTGGACCGGGGCGGAGCCATCGATCGGATAGTCAGAGTCAGAGGCAGAGTTCGAGGTATACAGGGCAGAGTCAGAGCAGCGTAGGGCAGAGGCCTCGAGATGGGGGCGATAGGGGAGACAGTTCAGCTGGAGATCGAGAGTGCTGAGATGCAACCGACGCCATAGTGGGCCGTGTATGCCCAGGTGTTATCGATGCGGTCAGCGTGGGCATGCTACCGCCACGTGTACAGTTCCAGAGCCATTGTGCTTCCGATGTGGGACGCCGGGGCACAGGGTGCGAGACTGTCCAGAGTTGGGATCAGCGGTGCAGGGTGCGAGTTCTAGTGGGGCCGGAGCAGAGCCGTCGTCATCCGGTCGTCGTGATACTGGGGCGAGGGGTCGGGTATTTCAGGCGACTGCAGAGGCAGCTCGAGATGATGCTGATATGGTTTCGGGTATGTTTTTCTGAGTATTGCTTTGAGTATGTGTCAGTTGTGGGGCGGGTCATTGGGCTGTGTCTGTGATAAGAGTATGTGTTCTGCTGTGTGTGACTGCTTCGTTTTGTCTGTGATTATGCGGCTCCGTGATAGAGGTGTGAAGGGGGTTGTGTATGGGTTACGTGGGATTGTTATATCTGGGTATGTGTGTGAGAGTGGGATATTCTGTGATATGATGGGTTATTAGAGTTCTGGGGTTGGGCATTGTGTCATATTAGTGGATCAAATTATATGAATAATTATTGCGAATGTGTTTGTGACTGTGGGATTCAGTGACAGAGGGGCGGGATTGTGTGTATGGGCTGAATGGGGTCGTTATGTTTGGGGTATATATGTGAAGTCAATGTGCTAGATTCGGGTTTATTGCGATCTGGGCTTTCGAGTTCTGAATTGTGCTATGTTAGTGGATTAATCATGTTGAGTTGTGTGAATTATATGAATGATTATTGCGAATGTGTCGTGATGTGCTAGTGGATTATCATATTGATAGTGGATTTAAGCCCTTGTGTGTGTGTTATCCTTATCTATGATAATGCGTTTTATGAGATATGTTTATCTGTTGTGGTGAAAAGAGCTGAGAATTTTATTGTGATAGAGGATTAATCTATTGAGAGTGGATTTAATCCCTTTATGAGTTTAACCATGTTTATGAGCTTGTGTTTAGTGATTCGATGGAGATATCCTTATGTGATGTGTTAGTGAATGATCTATATGGAGTTATGCGAGTATGAGAATAAAAGAGAGTGAAAATCGATGGATTGAGATCATATGTGGATTTAGTGGCTTATGAGGTGACGCCACGTAAAGATTCTGTGAATAGAGGATCTATCAGTTGCCGATATGTGAATTAGGGGATTTAATTGAGTTATTAGTGGATTGTCTAATTGAGTTAAAGATTCGAGAGAATTGATTTACTTCGAAGGTTGAAATAGAGGCGAGCATTAGTGATGATTATGACATTCAGAGCTCAAATGCGAATTCAGTAGAGTTGTTGATAATTATATCGAGAGATGTGAGCCAACATTTCGGGGATTTGACATAGAGATGTGTAATTGCGAATGGGCTTGCGATAGATTCCGGGGACGGAATCTCTTTAAAAGGGAAGGATTTGTAACATCCCAATTTTGAGATAATTGCGTGTAATTATTTTAGTGGATAATTAAATAATTATATTTGGGTTGGACCAATGAGATCCCGAGTAGTGGGTTGATACGTGTCGGGTTGCGAGTTACGTGTCTCCGGGTTATAAATTTAGTGGATTAATTATATATTTGGGTTCGTGGAGTTCAATGGGTTAAAAGGATATTAATTGCGAAAATGTGGTATCGGGTTCGGATTATTGGGTTCGGGACCGGTTGAGATAAAGACGTACATATAGATGGTTATCCTTTTCTTTCCTTCTTCACTTTGCAAGAGCCCTAAAAGTGTATATGTGTGTTGTGTGAGCTCCAGCAGGGAGAAGCCATAGCCAAGCTCTAAATTAGCTTGTGGAAGCTGAGATTTAGCCTTACATCCTCATCATCTTGGTGTATAGGTGTTCTTGAGGCTTCAAGGAGGTAAGCAACTTCAATTGAAGTTCTTAATTGTGTTATGTGTTGTGAGAATGGTATAAATCAGTTTCTGAATTGCAAGGGTCATCATGTACTGGTTATATGTGTTTATTTGGGATTGAAATCGAATTGAAAGGGGTGTGATACTCCTGGTAGCCATGAAAATCGCAGGTCAAGAGTGCAGGGCTTCGCGGTGTCGCGGCGCGACCACCAGAGTCCCCGCGGCGCGACCAAGGGCCTGCAGGAGAAATCCGAAGTTAATCTTGTGAAAGGGATTTTGGGTCAAATTGTGTCGGGTTCCTTCGGGGTTGCTCGGGATGGGTTTTGTGTGTATTCAGAGTCTTGTTGATATTGTTTTTGGGTCGGGTTTTCATCGGGATTTTGGGGTTCGGTTGAGATCGTGGTCAACATTTTGACCGGGTTTTCGGGGCCTTCGGTTGGGATTGTTTCGGGGCTTCGGGTCGGTTATGAGTTGAGTTATAAATTGTTATGTGTATCTTTTGAAATGAGTTGGTGCTAACGGTTGGGATCCGTGCGATTACAGGAACGAGTCAGCGAATCGAGCCGAGTCAGAGATTCCGGGATTAGTGGATCGACCAGGTGAGTACCCGAGTTCTTTTCCAAACCGCGGGACTGTTTTTCGAGTCATGATTGTGCAGTTAGCTTTGTATATGTGTATATTGTGTATTGTGAATGAGACAGGGACGCGAGCACATGTATGATTCTATTCCTACATATGTGATATATGTGCATGAGATGAGATCCAGTCCGTGGTGAGTACCATACGGACGGTGATTCGCGATGGGTTATCGCGCGGGTTGACTGTCCCTAACAGTCCTTGGGGCGTGTATACACGGCAGGGCCTGTAGCCGGTTCGCGCCCGTGCTACAGGGTTGTGAGCTAACCACCGGTGCGCACGGTCGTTAGCTGGGGAAGGGTTTCCCCCTCAGTGATTCTGTGTGCAGGGCTGTGAATCTCATGTATGTGTTCATACCTGTATTGTGATGATGATTGCCAGGGACCGAGCTAGAGTTTGCGTTACGTGTATGTGCTATGTGTATGTGTGTTATGTGTTTATTGTGCAGAGTCCAACCCTCGAGTACTCACGAGCTTTCGAGCTTACGTATTCGAGTCTTCCGTGTTCAGGGTTTCAGTGAAGGGTTCAGTAGCTGTGCTTGTAGATCTGGGAGCAGGGATTGTCTAGAAGGCTTTGTGCTAGTTTCGTGTAGCGATCTGTACAGTTCAGCTTATGTGATTAGTGGATTATATGTTAACAGTGTTTATGTAAAAGTTTTAAATTATCAGTGAATCCTGTTTATCCTATGACATATGTGCAATTGAGCTATTGCGATATTGCCACCAGTATATTGTATTGACGTGGCATTTATGAGTTAGGGGAGGGTGTTACAAAATCTACATCAAAATTATATATTATCTATACTTATCTGTATATTTAATTAAAAAATATTATTTGTTTATAAACTTATTAATATATATATTAAAAATAAACACAACATTAAAGACGTATAATGGTTTTGAAACATGTTATACCAATATATAGTATTTTATTCTATTTTTATTAAATATTTTAAAAAATACATTCAAAACTAAGGGGCGTTTCGTTCACATATTGTTTTGCATTATGCAACATTTACATTTGTCAGGATTTTGTCAAAGAATATACATTAACTTTTAGGAAAAATTTGCTAATCTGAAAAATGCAAGGCAACTAGGATTTAAAATCCTAGGGGGGAGGCTGAGTTTTTTAATAACAAAGAAGGAATAGATTTAAGAAATCTTGAGATTTTAAATTCTTACTGAAATCTGCAAACAAAACACAGAATTTTAAATGCAAATCTCAGAAAATCCGCGAACCAAACGCCCCCCAAGATGATTTATCGTTTTAATATTGTAATCTAACATTTTGTTAAAACGATTCAACAATATTCATTTGTTGTTCATAAAATGCAAATAGTTATACCATGTATTCTTTCAATTTGTTTTTTATATTTTTTTGTTTATTAAATTATTAATATTTATAAATTATGTTATATGTTATTATTAATCATATTATTGTATGAACACCATGGTGTTTGTCAGCATTTTTCTTTGGGTTAATATTGAAAAAAGCCCATCAACTTTCTTCATTTTCGCGATTAAGTCTCTAAACTTTCTTTCTTATTGTTTAAGTCTCTAAACTATTTTTGTCTTATTCAAAAGTGTATACTTGACCTGTTTGAGTGGTTACCAAACAAGGTTTCTTTGTTTTTCACTTGATTAAAGTTATAAAAAACCCACCATTTTTTCATATTTTTGTGATTAAGTTACTAAATCTTTTGTTTTATTAGTTGTATTATACCGACTAATCCAGTAGCCGGTCAAAAATATATACTTCTGAATAAGACAAACATAGTGTAGGGAATTTAAAAAATTGGAAAAAAGGTTTATGGACTTAATTGAGGAAATGAGAAAAGTTGATTGGATTTTTTTAATATTAACCATTTTTCGGTCTTTTGTGTTTTTCCTTTTACATTTAGCAAATGAAGTAAACTGAAGATAAAAATATATGATATGAAGAAAAAACAAGATGATTTCATATCATCTATCATTTTATAGCAAAGTTCTTATTGCTTGTTATGTTATCCTTTGCAAATTCCAACCTTCACATCTTAATTTGTACGTTGATATATATATATATATATATATATATATATATATATATATATATATATATATATATATATATATATATATATATATATATATATATATATATATATATATATATATATATATATATAGTTGTAAAATGGATTTAAACTTTAAACCGGTCAATAATATTTTGTTGAAAAAGCTAATAAAATTATATGTTCATTTGGTCTAAATCCATCCATGTAACCATGTGAGTGGAAGTGGAAGTTTTGTACGCATTTAACCAAACTAAAAGCATACATGCGTAATGCGACCGCATATTGTTACAATATTCATTAAAACAAATTACCAAGAAATGTTATATAAAATATCAAAATTGACAATAAAAGTAATGTGAAAATTTTTAAGCAAAAAGGGGTAACATAAAATTTAATTTTGACGAAAAAAAGGTATTGACGATCGATTAAGATGATCAAGCTTTAATTTATGATCTCTTTTTGGTAAAAAAAAAAAATTTAACATTTGATTATTTTACTTAACTTAAAATTTGAATATTATGTCCTTAGTTGTCAATATAGATTTTACGTTATATTTCTAAGTCTAAAATGTTCTATAATACTTTTTATTGTCAAATTTTGTATTTTATATAATCATTGTTTGTAATTTCTCAAATTCATTATTATGTTTATGTTAAAATTCTCGATCCAAATCCTTGAGACTTTTGTTATAACGGGTATCGTATTGATCAAATAATAACAAACCAATTTCAACCAAACTATAATGACTTTAATATAATACAAAACAATATTAATTAATCATATATATAGTAAACAATACCGCCAAAATTAACAAATCATCATAAAGTTGTGGTTGGTTGAAATTATTGAGATCATATTGACTATTTCAACAATAATTCGTCACTTCCAAACATAGTAACACTTCTTCTGATACCCCATAATCATCTTATCGAAAAAAGGAGGCAAAGTCGGCATGACTTGCCGATAATAATGAGTGCAAGAAATGTGTACCTTACAATATATTATAACTTGTATCTTTACTTTTAAGAGTAAATTACATAAATGGTCCATGTGGTTTGACCGTGGTTTCAATTTTGCATAAACGGTCCTTATGTTCACTGTTTACTTGCAAAAATTGTCTCTCTGCCGTTAATTTTAACAATCAAATGGTTAAATATTTTATAATGACCATTTTACCATTTTCTTTTATAACATTTTGGTCCCTCAAGTTTGTAGTTCATTTTAGTTTTGGTCCCTCAAGTTAATTTTTTTTATTTAACTTTATTATTATTATAACTATTATTATTATTATTTATTATGTATTATTAATAATTTAACTTTTTACATATTAATTTTTTTGTTTATTAAGTTTCCTATATTTTAATATATTTTTTAATTTAAATTACAAACTTAATAATTTTTTATTATAAACAATTGTATCAACTTAGAATCGATTTTCTTTTTTAGCTTTTTCGAGTGAAAAAAATACAAACATTTTATATTGTCGTTTTCAAAACCAAAAAATTTTAAACATTAAGCTTTTATTTGTTTTTTCAAACGAAAAGAAGTTACTAACCGATTTTTTGTTTTGGAATACGAAAATAAATACAAACAATTCTGTTATTAGTTTTTGCAAACGAAAAAACTATGAATAATTCTGATTTTCAGATTTTCCAAACAAAAAAAATTTATTTTTCGAACCAAACCATTACCTTTTTTTTTTTTCTCCGAACGAAAAACTACGAACCATTACGTTTTAAAGTTTTTTTCTATATACTCTCCTAACAACATAGTGTTCGGGCTTTGTTTCGTCAAAGAAATCGTCCTTAGGTAATTGAAAACTTATAGAGACCAGATCAAAGTATGCAAAGGTCAAAACAAGACAAGGGTTGTGCAAGCGTCCATAGTGGGACTTGTCAGTTTGGGTATAGCTCCGAAATGATTCATTTTATGGTTCCAATTTACAATGACATTTGGATTACACATTTTCTTACTCATTATACTCCCCTTTTTAACACAAAGATAACATAAAAGGCTAAACGCTTTATGCATAAATAAATCATGCTATATATATTCATCCTTGCTCGATCATTTATATTCCAATTATTGTTACTATTACACTAATACTCACAAACTAATTAAATTTTGTATCACTATTGGCTTTTAGAAGTTTATATTTCATTTGAAAATCGATAACTATGAGATATTTATTTTATAACGTTGACATTCGAAGGTGTATCCGCATGTAGTTTGTAGCTTTTATCGTAGGCCATAAAGTTTTGTTTAATTTTCACTAAATACGTACATAATTAAATTTTATGAATGATTACTTAATTTAAAAAAAAATTATTAAAACATATATACAATGTTAGAAATTATATATGGTATTGATTTTGTTGAAAGGAAAAAGAGTATGAGTGTTAGTAGGTAAAGCTAGTTTTGGAATTAGATAAAAGGGATAGGGGGGATGAAGGCTTATTAGGCAAGGAATAACCTCAATAATCCTAAAAGGGCAATGCTTACAAGTGAAACCTACGCCAAAACTATCATATAATTCTAAACTAAATCCTACCAAATAACCCATATTCATGCCCCACTCCCACCTTATCTTACTTATTATTAGATAACTATCATATCATATCATCTCATTCCTTTTTTTTTTTTTTTTAATTATTATATTATTTGCAGTAATATATGTTTATTTAACAAATTAAATACATATACACACATACATACAATATTCATTTGTTTAGTTACTTGTAACTTTTATTACATTTATGAATTCTATTTTGTGGCCGGTTGAAGTTAATTGTCACTCCATTGCATGATCGATGAAGCTAAGACTTTATCAATCTTAAATAGTTAAATACACACGTACCCATTCCCTTCAAAACTAATTAAATAATTGTTGTAAAAATTCATCACAATTAAGTTTTTCATCAACTAATTTAGACACGTATAATTATACGTACGCGTGACATATGGGTTATACATTGTATTTTAACAAAAATTTACCATACACAAAGATTTCATATGAAAAGACTATTTTATCCTTACTTTTAGAAGGTAAAAAGTAATGATGATAAACGTGTTAGTAAGGATAAGATAATCACTTTTATATAATTGTTGTATATGTCAAAACCTTATTGTGTACAAATCACTTTCCTTTTGAATAGAGCTTCAAAACAAGCAAAGTTGCGTCTAAAACACAACTTTGATGATTATTAATTATCGTGTGGTTGAAAACTTATTCAAGAAACAAAATGGGTATAATATTGTATTTAAAAATTAAAACGGTACAATTTTAGTAACGGATGCCTTAGGGGACGTTTGGTTCGCTGATTTTTTTTTCCTGGGATTTGCATTCTGTCAAATAATTTGCATTTTGTAGCATTTTTATTTATCAGGATTTTGTCAAAGAATTTGTGTTATCTATTAGAAAAATTTGTTAATCTGAAGAATGCAGTGCAATTGAGATTTAAGATCCTAGAGGGAATGCTGAGTTTTTAAATAATAAAGAATGATGAGATTTATGAAATCCTGATATTTTAAATCCTTACTAAAATCTGTGAACCAAACACATGATTTCAAATGCAAATCCCAAAAAATTACAGAAAATCCACGAACGAAACTCCCCTTATTGGATTTAATTTGATAATGGTCGGTGGATTGCAATGGTGATGAAGAATGACGATAATAATAACACACCGAATTTTGCTTAGAGGTACAAGTGTACAACATTAAGAAGCAACGTACGTTTCTCTTAATTTCTCATGATTTGATTATCATGAAAGCTCTTTTTCATCTAAATCCAAACGTCAGCATTCACCACCACTGCAACCAAACATCCTTCCCATCAAAGCAACAACATTGCTTCCTCCATCATCAACTTAAACGTATATGCTAGTTAATTAGTTTCTTTTCAAATTAAATCTTCAATTCGATCATCATACCATACAAGAATTCAATCCCAAGTGCTCCATTGATCATATTCTTTTTTTTTTTAATACTTAATTTCCAGTCATGTGGATGGCAGCACAGCCCATTCCCATTCCCGCTACCGCTACCGCCGCCGCCACCAACACCGTCATTAATGTAAGTGTACTGTAATCGTACGTAAAAGATTTTCGATCAGCGTTTCTATATATGTTTCTTTTATACCAACCATGCATCAATCTTTGTTTTCAGAGGAATAAGAAGCAGTTTAGTGGTCATCAGAAGAAGGAAGAATTAGAAAGAGAGGTACGTACGTGCTTCATATATATTCCATTTTCCATCTACTCGTAAAAGTGTCATATTACCGTCTGGGCACGCCGATCTTGTCTAAAATTTCTTTCTTATTTACATCAAAATGTGACATACTTTGAGTAAATCTTCATATATTCTAGCTATGATATACACCAAACTTATATTTATATAATCCAATTTTAAAAAAGATACATGTTTAAGGATTCAAAAATCTTGAATATGAATTGTCACACTCAACTATTTCCTAGATATTGGATTTTTCTTTGAAATTTTGGTCCCATAAATGTATGTTTTTCAAAACAGAATTTTAAATGTATGTTACATTATTAATTTTCTTCCCAATTGATTTATACAATACCTAAGATTAATTAGTGGTACAAGTATTAATTTTGATGGTATAGAAATCATTCATACGATAAACCGGCCGGCCAGTACTCAAATTAAAAATGCAACAATATTATACATTAATTAATGAAAACAGCATGTCTAGCTTGCTTTAATCAACTGGAGTGAGTACATACTATATATATATATATATATGCCTTAGGTTGTACGTGGCCATGATGTAAAAATCGTACCCTCGTACGTACTCGATCGTAGTCACACGTTGTATGTTCTTAATTTGCCTTGTTTGAAAAAACATGTCAAATGAATCAATCAAGAAATTTGTCTGAATTTGTACAACTGTAACTAATAAAAGAGTTTTTCTTGCTTTATTAAATATAAAATAAAGATTAAGGCATAGTTTGGTTACGAGGCTTATTCAAATGTAATATTACCTAAAATGATCGTGTTACAAGATCGATATACAAACAAACCCTCGTTTTCAGCTTCGGTATGTTGCATCCTGAAATGTTTTGTAAGTTTGTATCGTTGCGTGCTACGGCACTTACATGGTGTACCAAAACATTCATGATCATTGATCAGTCATGGCTCCATCACCATCCCCCCATTCTTGTTTTTCCATCCATCTCTATATAATTTTGTATGCATCTTAAATAAACTAGTTTGCGTGATCGATCTTATTCTTTCTTGTTAACACGTTTAATGATTGGTTCATTCGGATTAGGTATCGACGCTTCAGAAAATGCTAGACCACGAAGAAAAAGTTGGCGAGCTCCTAAAGCGTACATATCAACAACAAGATGTTTCCGCTCTTCATATCCCCAATTCCCTTCCTCCAAAGGTGCCGCGCGTTTACTCTATTCTAACTCGAATTCAGTCCTATATATATTCCTGAAATCGTTTGTTTTTTCTAACACGCATGCAACAGATGAAGGAGTTATTGACAGAACTAGCCATGGTTGAGAATGAAATAACAAGACTAGAAAGCCAAATCAGCCATCTTCAAACTGACTTAGATAAAGAGAAAGAAGCCACAAGAGAATCCAAACTAAAACAAGCCCACTTTCGTCAATTTCCCAACGCTTCTCTAGCTCCAACCACACCATTGATACAACCAAAAACTCGAGGATACGGCGACAAGTTGTCCTTTGAAACCAAGGCATTGCACTTCATTAGTAAAGCTATAAAGGGTGATTATAGTCTCAGAGACTTCAATTCACACGAGAAGTCAAGAACTAAAACCGTATCATTCTCTGATCAGAAAGAAAATCACGAGAATGACGAGGAACTTGGTGTTCGCGAACGAACACCAAGAAGAACCGGCATTTTGAAACCACCCTCACCGGGCAGAGATACAAGGCATGTTGTAACCCCAAAGGTATGCTATATATAAATAATCCTAAGGGGGCGTTTGGTTTGCAGAATGTTTATTCCTGAAATGAAATCTGTCAAATGAATGGAATTCTGGAAGGAATGGAATCTGTCTGAATCCAAATACCATGGTTTCTTTTTTGTTTGTGGCGGCTAGGGTTGTTTAGGAATGCTTTGAGAATGGAATTTAAATTCCTTTCATTTTACTATGGAATGGTCATTCCTTAAAAATGGAGGATTTTTTTTAAAATGTGGAATGATCATTTCATTCCTTAGGACTACCAAACAACCCATCAGAATGAAATTTTCATTCTAATTCCATCAAATTCTATCAGATTCCAGTGAACCAAACGCCAGCTAAGTACATATAATTTTCTTGATTTAGAATCAAATTAAATTAACAATGGTGTACTATATATATATATATATATATATATATATATTGAAATGAATTTTCGATCTAGAGAGAACGAAATCTAGCGGATCCTTCGGCTCCAAACCAATCTGAAGAAGAGAACATACTAAAGTGGTCACCGAACAAGCTTTCGGAAAACATAATGAAATGTTTGATCTTCATTTTCACAAGGCTCCTAAGGACGTCGAGGACGATGGAGCTAGAGAAGTCTGGACCGATATCTAGATCGGCCAACTTCTCGATGAGCTTCAGGGCTGAACCCTGCTTGAACTCAAAGGCTAGCCTTGTTTCACAAAAGGAGTCAAGGCAGCAAGACCCTTATGGGATCTTTAACATGGAAGACTCCATTCCTAGGGACATTGGCTGCTACAAAAACTTGGTTAAGTTCACATCAAGTTCTTTAGACCCTAAATGCATTTCAAGTTCAAGTTACATTCCATTACTACAAAAGTTGAGGTACTTTTTCATCATCGTTTTATATATATGGAGCATGCATGTATTGATGACTTGTACGAAGTGCTAGTAATGTTGTACCTTGATCGATCAGGGCTTACATGAATGGGCTGCAAAAGGTGGATTTGATGTATTTAAGTTCACAACAGAAATTGGCATTCTGGATTAACATGTATAATGCCTGTATCATGCATGTAAGTTTCCGCAACTTACATTTCAAAACGTAACGCATGTATTTTGAATATATATATATATATATATATATATATATATATATATATATATATATATATATATATATATATATATATATCCTGAACCACAATTTATTTGGATAAAGTGATTAATGGTATATGTTGTTTTCATAAATTTAGGGTGTGTTTAGTTACTAAAAATTTCAAAAAAATTTCATCTTACTTTTTTTAAAAAAAATAAAAACTTGTTTAGTTAACAACAATTTCATAAATTTTCATTTCACATTTTTAATATCACTTTTCATATTCTCTATTATTTTGTTATTACCTACCCTATATTTATTTATAATACTCACTTTCTCTCTTACTTTTCTATCACCTATCCCATTTTTCTTATTTTATAACCACTCGTCTTATTTTTCTTATAACCAAAACTTCATCATCTAAACTAGTTTTCACTTTTTTTATAAAAACCCTTGTTTTTTTTTTTTTTTTCCAAAAACTATAATTTAAAAACTGAAATTGAAAAATGACTGGTTTTCATTAAGGAAACACAATCTTTAACATCTTGTGAATATAGGGTTTTCTTCAATATGGAGTTCCTTCTAGTCCCGAAAAATTACTGGCACTCATGAACAAGGTACGATCATGTCATTTTAGGAGTGATTTGTTTATTTTCTTATAACAAAATTGTTAAGAAAATAAACAACCTAGCCTTCAAATCTATAGTAACTAAAGGTTAAATTATCAAGAAAAATAATAAAGAATACAAATCTGACAATAAATTAAGGCATCCTAAAATATTTTAGGTCAAGAAACGTAACATAATATTCTATTTTTGTCGAGAAATGACATGAAGCTTAATTTTTAGGCCGAAAAATGATATTTAAATGTTGTTTTTTGCTAAAACCGGACCAAAAAATTAAAATTTTACCTTATTAATTGGTCATCGATACATATTTTTTGTCAAAAATGAATTTTATGTTATCTATTCGGTCAAAAAAAAATTTCATCAATTTTTGTATTTATATTCATTTCTTGATAATTTGCCCACAATTAAATTATATTCTGTCTAGAAAGACCACTACTTTGTGAAGGTTTAATTTTTTGTCCTAGAAGCGATTTGGAGTTAATGACTTTATTTAAGATATCGAATATATTTGAAACCAGGCAACCTTGAAGATCGGAGGCAACACTGTAAATGCTCAAGCTATCGAACATGTAATATTGAGAAGGCAAGAAGCCTCAATCATAGAAAAGGTACACAAATAGGTTAATTATTATTAATCGCCGTTAATCTCCTTAATTGGATCTCTAGCTTGTTTATCTAAATAAGCTCAAAGTTTGCATTTTGGTTGATTAAGATCTATGGCAAGGCAGAAAGCGATGAAAAAGAAGCAATGTTTCGCAAACTCCATGGACTAGAATCAATGGATCCGAATGTCACATTTGCATTGTGTTGTGGCACACGATCCTCTCCTGCAGTAAGTAAACTAAATTTTCGACGACACTTTTTTGTTACAGCTATTATCTGATTATTAGTTTCCAAATGCTGAGGCACTTTTCCAAACGCAAATCCAAACACCCCTTAATTAAGTGTATGTTTGTTTAACTATGATACATATTTTGACAACATACTTTTGGATGAATTAGGTAAGAGTGTATACAGGTGATGGGGTAGTGAATGAGTTGGAAAGAGCAAAACTAGAGTATTTACAAGCTTCAATAGTTGTAACAAATGGAAAGAAAATTGGACTTCCAGAGCTTTTGGTTAGAAACATGCATGATTTTGCACAAGACTTGGAAAGATTGGTGGAATGGTTGTGCCAGCAACTTCCAACTTCAGGTTCACTCAGGAAATCAATGGTGGATTGCTTTAAAGGTGTCAATAATGTTGCAAAGGTTGCATCCATTGTGGAGAAGATACCATATGAATTTGACTTTCAATATTTGTTGCCTATGTAATACATATCTTCATTTGTATATTTGTGGATATAAATATGTATATTTAATTAAATAAACATATAAAATCAACCCAATAAGGCAATAATTTTGTTATTTCAGATATCTCTCTCTTTTTTTAAAATTTTGTAAATTTAGTTAGGATTAGTTCTTACAAACTAGTTAACTATATGTATAACATGTAAGATAAGATAACTTGTATGAATATTGTATATATACATATACATTAAATGTGATTCTGAAATTGATGACTTTATTATCTTTTTAATAAGAAGCATCAAACATTTTTTATATGACAAACATTTATCTATAAATAATTTTTTATTAAAACTTTTGGATGTTCAATTCTCACTTTGTACATAATTTAATGTAGCAAAGTAAATTTGTGATTAAAAATTTTTTTGCAAACACCACTAAACTTTTGGATGTTCAATTCTCACTTTGTACTTTGTACATAATTATTTTTATGTTTGTCAAACACCACTAAATAATTATTTAGGTTTTTTAAAAATAAAATAATCCAAAATCTCCATACAATATAAATCCAAACACCCATTGAAAGTTGAAAAGAATCTCTCAATTCTCAAACTTTATAAGTTATTACAAAAACACACTGGTCAAAATCATTCGTCGTTTCTACATTTTAATGATCAAAAAGCATTGGGCTAATTGGCCTGTTAAAGTGACATCTTTCATTACTAGGTCCATCAAGTGGCATGTACTTTGTATATCTCATATTCATGTACTAAAAATTTTATATCACCCTTCTCATCGTTATCAATGGAAAGTGATTTATACAAAAATTTATCATGCATAAAAATTTAATATAAAATAATTATCTTGTTATTACGGATACTTTTATTATCTTTACATTTTATCCTTTTCAAAAAAGGATAAAATAATCATTTTACATAACATACTTGTGTATGATAGTTTTTTTGTTGTGTACTAATCCCAACCCTTCGTCAATACTACGGACTAATTTTAGACCGTATGTCCGTATCTACAAGATCATTGTAATAGATATATTAGTGTGTACTTCCACCTTGAGATTGCAACCAGTTTTTTTTTAAATCTTTGTTATTCTTTCATACACGAAACACTAAGAATATGTTGTATTATATATTGAACAAACTATCTACGATTATATAATAAATGTAATCTTAATTACACATGATCATTTAAATACGAACAATCGTGATTGATTAATACATTTGACACAATAAAACAACTTTCAAATTATTCTTTAGCCTCCACATGTTCAACTTAATTTGGTTCAACATCAACTTCCAAATATTTTTAAAAGAGACACCCTAATAGGGATATAATTATGACATTCTCTCTCATCCTTCTCTAGGCACTAATTAATATAACTTAGTTGGTGGGTGTTTACTGGTTGATATATACTTTTACTTTCCTCATTCTTTATGCATAGAGGTGTCTTTTAGGTAAGTTTGAGTGTTTTTCTAGACTTTACCTTTTAAAAGGATTATATAAAGGTATATTCATATTTAAGAAGGAGAATATTAAAAGGAGCCGACCCTTACCCTCAACTTGATACCCATCCATCCTAACTTGATTTAAACGTGAAGAAGTCATATCTTAGATTTGGCTTGATGTGATCGTGAAGTGAAATGATCCATTCACTTTTATTTATTTTATTTGCTACTAATTTATTAGTTATTGGTATTTAAGTTTTAACCGCCTATGTATCTAATTAGGACATCTATATCTATAAATACCGATAACAAGAAATTAAATTGTATAACAAAGTTTTTTTTATTTACATTCAGAAGTTATAAATCTTAAAACTATTTAATATGACACTACATGAGTAGTTTATGCCTTTATGGGTATATATAGTTCTTTAGAAGGTAATTTGTGGGGAATATTTAATATATGTTGTTTTGGTTTGTTCCATCTGTATGTTTTGCTACTTTTAGTTTTTGTTCCGTCTATTTGTTGGCGTTAAACTTAATTTATAACAGGCTTCTCTCAAAGTCTTGATGTATTTTGGGCGTTAGTTTAGATTTTAGAAAAACTTCAATAGTCTACGCTCTACACTTACGAAGTCGTAGGTATGAAAATTTGCAAGTCATTTTTTCCGGCATTATAAAGTGTAGAAATAGTAAAAATTGTCCACGGTGTGGAAAATGGTCTTACATTTTGTAAAAATAAGCAAATGAACATCGACTTGCATTTCTAAATGATTTTATAAAAACATATTTTCATAAAATTTTCCATATTTATTAAAACAATGATTTTATGTTCATTTGCCTTTTTTTTAAAAAAAATTTTCATAAAATTTTCAATTTCAAAATTTATAACTAAAACATTGAAAACCACTTTAACTTTTCATGTCATTTTTTCTTGTTTATATATACAGGTTTTATAACTTAATGATATAAACCATTTTTATATATATTTAATCATTTATTTTCATAAAACACAAATATTTACAACGTACATATTTTATAATTTGAGGAATCATAATATTTATGGTAAATGGCAATTTTTGTCTTGGTCTATTAGAAATTATGTGTTGGATTCTTTACTTTAACAATTACTCTTGCATTCCTTGTTGAAACTCTGATATAGATTCCATCTTTTGGTCATTTGAAATTATCATTTTACCCTTAGTAGTTTAACAATTATTTTTAATGTTTTTTTATTATTATTTAATAATAAACTAATCTAATAAAATTAAAAATACTAGTAAAATTAATGTAAAATACATAAAATGAATGATAAAATATAAAAACATATGAGTACTTGTTAATTTAATTAAAGACAATAAAAGAAAAAATTTTGAGTTTAGATTTTTTGAAATTTGAAAAAAATTAAACCTTTAGAGTATAAAATTGTATCCACTAAAAAATAAATAAATAGTTTTAGGAGAGTCTAAATGGAACCCCTATTTTTTTTTTATACATAATAATTACACAATAATTCTGTATTTTTTCTAATGTTGTAAAACTTTTTTAATGACCCATACTATTTTTAAAGATGATTATTACGTAAAGGATGTCCAAACAATAGAACCATAGTTTTTGTGATTCATTTTAGTTTTGGGGGTCGTAAAAGTAAAAGAATTAAATGGGTTTCCGAATTGGATATGTAGTGAGGAAGAAATGACGTCAGGGTGGATTGGTCCAAAATGAAAATCTAAAGATTGATTTATGATACTGAGACTGAGACTGAGACTGAGACTGGACTGGTGCTACAATACCATACCATACTACTTACACTGCACCATGCAACACATAAACTGATGCTCTGACAAAAGTTATTATTATTCAGATTTCATTGGTTATGAATGGTTACATCAAACATTTCATCTCCTTTCTTTCTTTCTTTTCCTTTCCCTTTTCTTTATTTTTATTATTGTTTTTTTCTTTTTGTACATCGTATAATGATCATCTATTTTTTTTTTCCGTGTATTTTGGGTATGTTTGATTCTTGTTATTAGTGTTTATAAATTTACACATGTAAAAAAATTTGTTACAATATCTATGAAAATATATCAAAATCTAATAGTTTGTTATCAATTTAAAATTACATGTGTATTGAATCTTTATTTATTAGGCTAATTCATTGTTGAACACTTCACATTTGGATTTGGACTAAAAATATATTGTTAGTTTTATTGTTACTTATCTTATGTTTGTAAGAATATATTCTTTGTTGTTTTATTCTTTTAGGTATTTAGATTATTATTTATTTGATACTTTAAGTGTTTTACAATTTACTCATTAGTTACATTTGATTAATTGTTTTAGCTCATTAAACAATATCAATTGATTTTAAAAAATTACCAAAATCTGAAGTTTTATCAAGTGGAAGAGCTTCTAATTAATATTTCTCCACAAATTACACAAGTAATCGCTCAATTCAATTTGTGAATGATTGAGTGACTGTTGCATCTGCACCATTGAAAAAGAATTAGTCAATGTTTCAGACAATGATGTAATAACTAATAACTTGTTTTCAAAACTTGACAAGTCGTATGAGACAACTGTAGAATTTAATTTATTATAGTTTGTAACGATTAATGAGTTGCAGCATTTACGTATTTCTTTTATTATGTAATCAGCATGAACCGACCAGAATTTTTGAGGTGTAAATTTTTTTTATAAAACCATAAACACTCGTACTGTCGCAACAGGATAAATTCCGACCCCTAAAAAAATAATTCTGAATCCGCCACTGATGATGGTTTTTTGTAAGTTCATTCTTCCTCTAGAAGAAAGATGTTCAAAGGTCTATTTTCTAGAATAAAAATTAAAAGTTTTTCCAAAAATAAAAATAAAAATAAAAAATGCATAAATATTAGGATTGTGGATACACACACGCCAGTTCCAAAGCCTCCTTTACCACATTCAGTTTCGATCCAAAAGTAACCCAAGCTATTCAGATTGTATGGAAAATATCTTCAATTCGTTTGCCATCCACTTGATCCTCCCTCAACTGTTGTTCTACTTGATTCCCATTTATCATTTCAAAAACCCAATATATTCTGGTGAATTCTTCCATTGTAATCTTGTTATTGGATTTTTAAATTACTTTTTTTTTTTTTATCATATTTAACAGATCAATATATATGCTTTTAAGATTAAGAGGGTGTTTAACGCAAATAATTGGTTTAAAGTGTTTGGATTGCATACGTTGATAAGTGATTATTTCCGTTTACAGTTAATTCTACCACATTTTTTTATAAGTTAAAAAATGTAGTTTATTTGCTTAGTAAATTTTTTTAGGGATAATTATTAAAATAGTCAAATCTCACACCCCTTTATTAAGTTTTAGTCATTTAATATTCATTTTACCAAAATAGCCACACTTTACGTTACCACATTTACGTGATAGCCACCATTTACGTGATATGTACTTTTATTCATATTTTAATGCATTACGTTACAAAAGGTGTTTAGTAACGTAAATGGTTGTACTTTACGTGACCACTTTTAAAAATATGTTCATTCCCAATAAAAATATGGTCACGTAAAGTACAACAATTTACGATACCAAACACTCTTTGTAACGTAATGAATTAAAATATGAATAAAAAGTACATATCACGTAAATGGTAGCTATTTGGCTATTTTGATAAAATGAATATATATTGGCTAAAACTTAAAAAAGGGACGTGAGATGTGACTATTTTAGTAATTATCCAATTTTTTTATTACTCATCCGATATATAATAATTAAAACTTTATAGTATTATAAGATAGTACTATTTAGATATTACTTCACGTAGTGAAAAAGAGTGGGGTACAACTACAACTTACAAGTAGTATAAATTGAGCGAGCGTCCATCACATCTATCTAAACATGTAACACTAACACCCCCCGTTTTCTATGGCTTTCTCTTTCACATTGGGAGTGTCACCTGGAATTATTCCTGCCCCATATCTACTTTTTTTTCCCCTTTTCATTTCAAACCTCATTTCTTTTTTTATTTTATTATTTTAATATTAATATATTTTTAATAATAATAGTTTCATAAAGTCATCTATATTAAAACTTAAGAGCTTTACACGAAAAGCCATTTAAAATAGTTTTTATATAGTTTTTGATATTTTAATCAAACAAAATTACTTTTTACGCTTATAATGGTCATGAATTATATAACTTTTAAATTAATTTCTTTTTTTGCAAAACTAAATAATTTATTAAACACCAGAAAATGAATAAAAAAAGGGAAACTATGAGGAAAAGCCTCCCAACTAAAAACACCATACAACAACTATACAAGAACAGCGCAAAGACTATCAAACAAGCTACATAAACATGGCCATAGGATCAGCTATCCATCCAGTCTCTAAAACACTGCTTGCTACTATTTCTATTACCTCTATTTTCCAACCACAAATTTAAATTAATATTAATGTTTTTTTTTTGTCATTTAATATGAAAAGTTATGGTCACAACTCTTTAATTTAATGCATTTATAAAAACTAAAAGATTCAGGTATTAAAAGCTTCAACTAGTTGTACCAAACATATCTTTATAAAAACATTTTGCACTTCTTTAGATGAAGATAAAACAACTTTAATTTGTTTTTCATGTCATTTAAGCATTGACATATACCATAGATAACGAAATAGATATCATTTAGAATTGACATATACTATAAATAACAAAATACAGATGCTTTAACTATATCATACATAAGGAATCTTGAATTCTCATCCCCGTCGACCACCCATTTATTATAAGTCGTGTTCCCCATGAAATACAGATACAGATGCTTTCATCATGGGGAACACGACTTATGATACTAATTTAAATTTAATCATCCCATGAAAGAAGCTTGAATTCTCATCCCCGTCGACCACCCATTTAATTCGTGCTTTTTGCTTGAGATCCAGAGCTTTAGCACATTCCACCTCTTTAATTTGTTTCTTCCAAGCTTTTCTACTTTCCGTTTCTTTTGATGATAATTCCCTCGTCTCAACTGTTTTTTTCCAAGTTATCGACTTTCTTTTTTACATCTGCAATTTCCAGAATTCAAGCTATCATTATCATAAGTCGTGTTCCCCATGAAATCGAATCTAAGGGCTTATTCGGCATTCCCCCTCTATCTGACCTTGGGCCAATTGATAAAATTTAAATTAGATTACTGTAATCATGAACTATCAAAGTATGACGTTATTTCTTGTAATTAACCCTTTTAGTATTTTGCCCCTCAATTTAACCGCCTAAATTGAATGCATTGACAAAAACAATTTATTCTCTTATATAATTAATCAAATATAAATAAGGTAATTAGTAATAAATTAATGTCTATCAAAAATTAAATCTAAACTAAGAACATTAAACTTATAATATACAGTATTTTATACAATATTTTTCTTTTTAACATAAAATTATTATTATTATTATATGTTTTTCTGTGAAATGAAACAAATGTAAATTAATAAACTGTTTCTAGAATTATAAGGCCGAACGGTATACATACATTGAAATGAGTAGTGAGGTAACCACCTCAGTGTCGACTAAGGGGAGCAAAACCTCACCCCCCCCCCCCCCCCCCCCCCCCCCTTGGCCCCTACATCACAACCCTCCTCAACCTCTTGACCCCTCTCCGACTTCTACTCTATTTTCATTTTCTCTCCCTAAAAATAATTTGATAATGAGTTTTGAGATAAAAAGTAGTTGTGTGACTCCTTTTCGAAGTTTCAGCATTTTTCCCCTCCTTTGATGAATTGGAGTTTGAATTTGCATTTTTGAAGGTTTTTATGTTTTAAACATTTAGAATGACAAAAATGATTGACCAACATAATCATTATCCTACCATAACTTTTATCTCTAATTTTACAAAAAAAAAAAAAAAATAGGTTTATTATGAAAAAAACAAAACGTTTTTTGTGTTTTCATCTTTTCATGTTATTTTTTTTTTTTTTGAAAAATTCTCAAGTTAAATTTTTTTCTTTCTGGTTTGGTGAAAATTTGGCAATTAGAACTTGATTTTTCAGATTTTAAAAAACTCAGTTTACTAATTATAACCGAACTCTAATAGTCAAATTTTACAAAACTTAAAAAAAAATTAAATTGAGGAATTTTCTGGAAAAAAAAACCTTATGTGACGAAAACGTAAAACTCATTTTAACATTTTGGTTTTTTCATAATAAATCCAAATAGTTTTATAAAAACTACTACAAAGTTTTTAAAAATCGTCACATCGTAAAAAATATTTTGTTTTTTTATAATGTCATGACATAAAGAATGTAAAAAGATGTTAAAAAAAAATATAAAAAGACCTTCTTTTAAAAACCTAAACCGTTTTATGTTTATGGACGTAAATGACAATCTTTACACAAGTAGCTCCCCTACACAAAGACAAATGATAATTTGATTTATTGAATAGTTAGTTAGTTGTTCTTTGTGTTTGTAACATTCAAATCATCAAGGCAATTGTGCTTGCTTGTTGATTTAATTAATTAATCAATTAATTAATTAATTAAGAAAGTTTAATGAATGATTGACAAACAAAACACTGTTTGTTTCTGGTTTTTCCATTATAGACGTAAACAAACAGCCCGTGTCACCTTTGTTTTTAATTTCCTTCCTCACAATCTCACATGACTGAATACTGATGACGTTATCTTTCCTTCTTCTCTTTTTGTGCCTGCACTGCACTCCTCGCTTCTCCTTTTGCTTATGCTCTACCGCTAGACTTTCAATCTACTTATATTTTATTATTTATTATTATAGCAAATTAAATTCCAAAAACCCAACAAACTCTTATGTATTCTACATGATTCTTAAACTTTTTTTTAAGAGGTTTATTATGAAAAAAACCAACATGTTTTCATATTTTTTGTGTTTTCGTCCATCCATGTTATTTTTTTCCATAAAAGTCCTCAAGTTATTCTTTTCTTTTTGGTTTAGTGAAATTTGGATATTAGAACCCGGTTTTTTAGCTTTTTAAAACCCGGTTCACAAATTATAACTGGGGTTTAATGTCCAAATTTCACTAAACCAAAAAGAAAATAATAACTTAAGGTTTTTTATGGAAAAAAATAACATGAAGGGACGAAAACGTAAAAAACGTGAAAACACGTTGTTTTTTTTCATGATAAACTCTTTTTTAAAAGTTAATAACGGAAAAGACCTTTTTTTTCATTTACATGATTAATTTCTTCAATTTTTTAGATTGTTTATGTAACATCCGTTAATTTGACCTGGTACGTGGAATTATTTTAGTGGATAAATAATTTATTGATATTGGGTTGGTCCAATTATATCCCGTTTCGTGGATTAATACGTGTCGGGATTGGGCTTACGTGTCACCGGGTTATAATCTTAATAAACGGATTATATTTTTGGGATCGTGGGATTAAATGGGTTAAATGGGCATTAATAGTGAAAATGTGATATCGGATTCGGGTTATTGGGTTCGGGACTGGGTTGAGATAAAGACGTACATATGGATCCTTATCTTTCATTTTTCCCTTATCCATTTGAGAAACCTAAAGGTGTGTTATGTGTGTGTGTTCTTGTGAAGAAGTCCAGCAGGAGCAAGCCTTCATCCAGAATTGATTGTGTGAATTGGGTTTTTGCTTCATCATCTTCTTCATCCTTTGTGTTTGAAGCCCCAAGGTAAGGGTATTCTAATTTCATGGCTTCAAATTGAGTATTTGATGTGAAGATGTATAAGCTAGCTTCTAGGCCATAAAAGAGAGTTTATATGCTGCTGTTGTATGATTTTGTATGTTTAATTGAGGCTGAATTCGTGAGTATAAAGGAGTTTAACACTCCTGGCAGCCATGGAAATCGCAGGTCAGGATGCAGGGGTTTCGCGGGGTCGCGGCGCGACCACCAGAGTCCCCGCGGCGCGACCAAAGGCCTGCTGGGGAAATCCGAGTTTAACTTGTAAATTGAGTTTGGGTCGGATTGTGTCGGGTTTCCTTCGGGATTGCTTGGGCTGTGTTTTGTTGGGATTGGGGTCTTGTTTGGGATTGCCTTGAGTCGGGTTTGAGTCGAGTTTCGGGTATTGGTCGGGTTTCGGTTCCGTGGGGTTATCGAGTTTGAATTGAGTTCGAATCATTGTGATTGTGTGATATGTGTTAATTGGGAATTGCGATTGATTGTTGGGCTATCCGTGTGGTTACAGGGACTAGTGGATCACGAGCAGGGTTCGATCAGGGAGGTCAGACTTCGGGGAACCAATCAGGTGAGTACTCGAGACTTTTCCAAACGCGCGCCGTCTTTATGATTTTAGCTGTGTTGCTATCTTGTGCGTGTTATATCTATGTGAGACAGGGACGTGAACCTCAGGTATGCTCTATTCCTTATACGTGTTATGTATGAGATGCGAGACCGATCCAGGGGTCCGTGATGAGTTCCATACGGACGATAAGTCGCGAAGGGGAATCGCGCGGGTTGACTGTCCCTTACAGTCCTTGGGGCGTATATATACGGCAGGGCCTGTAGCCGGGTAGCTTCCGTGCTACAGGGTATTACCGACCATTGCTGTGTGCGATGTGTCCATCGGGGAGGGGTCCCCACAGGGCTGTGTTCGATCTCATACTTGTGCTTTATACCTGAGATGTGTGTTGGGTTATCGGGACAGGGACAGGGACAGGGTTTTGCGTGCTATGTGCTATGTGTTCTGTGCAGTGTCAACCCTCGCGTGCTCACGGGCTTTATAGCTCACGTTATCGAGTCTAACATGTTCAGGGAATCAGAAAGGATCTCAGCCGCAGCCGAGATAGAGTCAAGGTTGAATCGAAGATCCGTAGTAGTTTCATATGTTGTATAGAACTGGTATAATGTTGTTTTGGGTTCGATGTATCCAGTGACCGGGATTTGTACGTTTTGTCAATCTGGGATTTGAATGTATTAACTTTGTGTTTAAAGTTTTTAATTAGCCGTAATCTGCATTATCCCATGACACGTGCGTTATGGATCCGTTGCGTTATTGCCACATATGATATTATATTGACGTGGCATTTCCGGGATCGGGAGGGGTGTTACAGTTTAAGTCTATCAAACTTTTTTGTGTCTTATTAAAAAATATGTTAAATGGAAGAACAAAAATACAAAAAACGTAAAAGCATGTTGATTTTTTTTTTAATAAAACCTATAGTTTTCTTTCATATATAAAAATTGTTCCAAATGACAATATAAATGAAAAAGTTTACTATATATACACACATGTAAAATTTCAAACAATATAGGTAAAGCTAAAATTAGAGTTATTTATATGGGTAATGAATCAGGTTCATCAGCGTACCTACGAGATTCCAGCGTACCCTAATGTGAATGATCATTCACATATATTTTTTTTGAATAGACATATATAAGACAACATTATAAGACTTTTTTTCAAAAGGAGCAACATCATAAATCTTGTGAATGGTAAAAAAAGATCATGTGAATGGTCATTCACACCATTCACATGGTGTGAAATGACCATTCACATGGATGATCATTCACATAAATATGCATTGAACATTCACATAATTTTTAAGGACACAAAAAGTGTGAATGTATGTGAAATTCATATATCCTGTGTATAACATTAATTTAAACATGGTTATGAGAAAAAAAAATTAATTTTTTTTAAGGTTGGTACCTTCGGGTGCACTTGATTTCGAGATGTACTTTTTTGAACCTGACTCTATGGGTAATAATTTATAGACAATAATTTTTTATTATAAACAATAATATATGTTTTATAGATCGGTACATCGTCAAAGGTATAATTGTAATCAATAGTTCGTTATGTGTGGCAAAAAATTATTGTGTATAAATTATTACATTTATTATATACACATTCTTCCAACTCGATACAGTGGTTTCTAAATATAAAAACCGAAATATATTCACGGTAAATCAATTTTTTATTTTTTCGGTTCTAGTATAAAATTTTGTGAGATTTTTCTAAACTCCCGTTTATTTTGATTTTTGAAATTTTAGTATTATTCTTAATCCTTTTGATATCACTATTACATTTTAAATACACTATAATATTCATTACATGTCCATGAAAAATGTCAAATATAAGGAAAAAAATATATTTAAAATATGGTTAGAATTAATATACATTATTGCATGTAATATATGTAGCAGGTCTTCCCTACATAACTAATATAGATTTAAATTTGGTTTTGATTTTCAAGATTCAACTTCTCTCTTTTCACTAGATTTCAAAACGTCTCAAAGGTTTCGGTCAATCTTAGATTCCAATTATGACAGGTGGTTAGCACTTGCTTCCAGTTTCATTTCAACAACATCAAGTTCGAACGTTTGAATAGTGTAACTGATCTCGTGATCTACTCTAGTTTAGTCTATTGCAAATTCTAGAAATTCTTGTGTTTGTGTGGTTAATTTCTTCGTGTTCTCGCTCTATAGCTTCTTTCTTCTCTATAGCCTAATATGAGGTAGGTGTATAATATTGGCCCTTGTATACACACTCATTCATTTAACTTTTGAATAGTGTAATAGAATGGTGTTATTATATATCTTGGGGGTAGCCGTGTAGGGAATTAATTTGATGAAATTTAATAATTATTAAAAAAAATGTACAAATGTGTGAGTTTTTGAGGAATTGACAAAATCTGGTGGAAAAAAATAATAATAATTTTGGTTAATTCTATTATATGCATATTAATTGTATGATTTGATTATGAATATATTTTGTTGTAAAAAAAAATAATATTTAAGTAAACAAGGGTTCAAATAGTAACCTATTGAAATTATTTTATTGTAAAAAATTAAAAAAAAAAACATAGAAATAAATAATCCGTAAACGTATTATTACTCGGTATTAATATTTTACTCATTTCAACAACATGAATGAAAAATCACTAATCACATAGCGCCACTCTTTTAATATCATTAATTATATAACTTTTGTTTAAACATGGATCGTAACAAATAACTCAAATGACATGTAAATAACTTTTGTTTAAACTCATTTTATAAAGATAGACAAACCAGCTGTCATAAATAGAAATTAATATGTGTAATTTAAATACTTAAAATATATTAAAAAAACTAATTGGTGTATCTGGACGAAAATAATGTAGAGTTTATTTAGCACATAAAGGAAGGTTTGTTTAGAAAAATGTAGAGAAATAAATTGAATTATAAGCATGATTACATAATTTGGGAGGGGAATCTGACATTTTTGAAGGAGGTTGGTAGAGAAATTGATGATGGTTTACCATAAACATAATAAAGTAAGTTTACCAAGACATGCAAAGAGGGTAGGAAGATGGTTCAACCTAACAAATAAGTAAGTAACTACCCGCCATAATTTAACGTCTGATTGCATGACTAATCATCTTTAATAATAATGCCCCAATTCATAACTTAACTTGTGTTTTAATTAATTCTGTTCTATTACATTCAAGTCAAGTACTTTGATGATGATATCCATCTTTTGGTATCTCATTTTTTATAAGGGGTAATTATGCAAAAAAAACCTCAACTTGTCAGTTTTTGTGGTTAAAACTGCGAATCATTTTTCGTTGTATTGAAAACCGCAAACTAACTAAAAATCAGTAAATCAAGGTTTTATTAATGGGTAACCGGTTAAAACTGGTTATTAATCATACTTGAACCGGTAAATAACCTACGTGGAATAAGTTTTAATTGTTTAAACCGGTTGTCAAGTATTCAACACGATTTAAACTCCCGTTGATAAATAACATTATATTATAATAATAACATTTACCAAAGTAAATGTTACTATTCATAAGCTATTCATAGGAATAGTAAAACTAAAATACTAATATATATAACTTTGTGTAACACTTTAAAGAAAAGATTTGTAGCTTGGTTGGTTGGATTGTTGTTTGTGATTGGAGACGTCATGGGTTCAAACCCTCTTGACTTCAAGAAAATTGTTACTAATGTTATATCAATTGATTTTTAACATATATATTTTTATTTTAAAATATTATTTTGACATAAATTAAACTAATTTACTATTAAACATTTTATATCCTGAATATATTTTTAGAAAATATGCATTTTTTCTTCACGAATGCTTGAATAATAATGACCCTGTATTTTATACACCACCTCAAATACAATTGTATAAGTATTACTCCATCCGTCTCAAATAATTGTCCACATTTGACTTTTGAAGTCTTTTTTTTCAACTTTGACCTCAAATATATTAGTTTGTGTTATATAATATTTGATGAAAATTATACCCATGAAAATTCCTTTAAAACCAAATCCTTTCATATATTTTGCATAACATATTATATATCACAAAGAAAAATATTTAATGTCAAAGTTGAGAAAGAATTGCTTCAAATGTCAAATGTAGACAATTATTTTGGGACGGAGGGAGTATTATTTATATGATTTTTTTAGTTCCTCCAAACTTCAAAGTCAATTGTATGTACATAAAACAGATAACGTGAGAGGATTAATGTTGATGAATGATTATTAGGTTCATGAGTGTATGAAATTCTTTTTACAAATATTATATAAATATTTTTTTGATGTTTAATAATAATTATGCAACTGTATTTCTATTTTTATTTTATATTGCGATCACTTTTTTTTTTGTACCAGGTATTTTAAAGTTAAAAAATTTTAAGTTACTTTATATAGGTTTTTTTCGTTATTATTAATAATAATTTACTTTATAAATTAATTTTAATTGATGTTGTTGATTATTACTAAATGAAGCTGTGATGTATAACAAATTTCGAATGGACAGAATTGTATAGATGTGAAAAGGTTAAAAAAAACAACTAAAATATAAGATTTTGTTGATTTTTATTCCTTTTCATATTTTTTTAATTGGCATTGATATTTTTTAAATCTTTTTCAACACACTTTGGAATCGAAAGTTATATTCTGATTGTGGTGGTGTGAACAATTTTGGAATCGAACGTAGTATTCAAAGTCAATAACGCATCATTTCAAAAAAATTGTAATATATTTAATAGAAATAACATAACATTTTGCTTCAAATATCAAATATGTATGTTAATATGTTAGCTTTATATATTTTAGTATTTTCGTATGACATTAAACCCCGCCGCGAAGCGCGGGCAAATTTCCTCGTTATTTAATAATGTCGAATAGTAGATAGAATTAATTATTTATTATCAAATATCAAATTGATAATGATGGTAAATAACATTATTAGATAATTGATAGAATTAATTAATTAATAAATATATATATTAGAAATAATAAATTGTATTTATTTTTAATTTTATTTCATTTTAAAAATAATAATATGTACTAATCATGTCAGGTTGAACATGGTGACGCCACGTGGCGTTTTATGTATATAGACGTTATATAGCTATGATATTTTAAGACAATTGAATATCTTTTATTTTTGTACTGTGATATATATCTTGGTATATTCTAAGAATTTGTATCTAAATTGTAAATTTACAATGACATTAATAGCTAAGAAAATTAACATTGATAGCCGATACATGCCATCGACAAGATAATAAAGGATTTACCGTATTATCTTTTAATAAAATTTACAATTTAAGAAAATTAGTGATCGAGGTTGGTGGGACGACAATGCTAGCAAAATTCATCACTAAATAGTCTCTTTTTTTACCGTATCATAATTGATTATTGATAGAGTCGTTTCTTAGGGTATGTCTGTCTAAATGTCCAATAAACTCATGTCAAATCAATATGGGGGCAACGAAGAACGATTAAAATGGCAACCATGATTCATGTAACTAAATATGATTCAACTTATTCGGTTTATATAAGGTATTAATCCATATAATTTATAATTCATTGAAAGTTTTTATTGTTTAAACAACTAATATTACTTCATTTATTAGGTATAGTCTTTTCTAGAAGTAAAGTCAGTCCACGAATACTACTATGTATAACATAACTTCTATATACAATTGGATTTCCAGGTAAACATTGTATATCTCGGTACGTGTGGCAAAATATGAGGACTTGATGTTGCTTTTGATCAATCAAAAGAACTTTTTAATCTATTTCTTCAAATTTTAAGCATGTTTTTATTTTTTTTTTTCAATTGATTAGGATCAGGGATTTTGAATTAAAAATATATTATCTAGTCCCTTTTTTTATTCTAAAACACGAATAGGATGTTCCTTCGTGTATATGGTTCCACCTTGGAGCCTGTTCTAGTTTTTTATTAATAAAATTGCCTCTCAAAATAAAAAAAAAAATGAATAGGATGTCGTTAAAAGTACCACCTCCAATATTATTTTTATTATATAAAAAACAAGTACTTTAATTTAAGGATTCTAAAGAGTTTTTTAATATTATTATATACATGATGATGCATTTGTGTGTGTGGCGCTTGTTTATATTGTCCTGAAAGATACTTTTCTTTTCAATTTTAAAAAAGATTCATAGATAAATATGTAGTATATTTTATACAGACTCTTATATTTGTCTAACACTGATTGTTAATTTTTTATACAATGCTGGTTGTTTAGGAAAATAATAACTGAATTACATCATATACAAGTATATTTGGCTAATATGTTTGTTAGCTGTAATTGCTATAACTTATAAAAGTATTTGATAAAATAAATAAACTGAAAATAAAAAATTATAGTAAAAGTTATTGATGAAGGATAATGAAAATAGTAAAAATGGCAATTGAAAACTCAAACTAGCATTTAATGATAGGTTATTTTTCTGAACTTGTTAAATTAACAAACGCTCAAAAAGATTAAATAAACTAAGAATCCATAATAAACATATGTCAAGTCAATTTTGATGGGAGACATTTTAATGAAAAAGTTGTTATTTTAATACTAATTTAGTCGTTGCATATCCTAAATTCCTAATGAGAGGCAATCAAATGTCTCAATTAAACGTAGACATGTGAGTCCAAATTATTCAATTATAAAATCAAATCAAGTCAGGTCAGGTCGTCAAAATTTATTTGGTTTTAAAATAACGTAATTAAATACTAAATTGATTAAAGATGGAGACCGTATAATTGATTGGTTCAATATTTCATGGCTTTTTTCTAATATATAAGTTTGAAGAAGCCTCAACCAAGAACAAAATCAGTACGTTGTGCAACACTTGTGGACTTGATTTGATATTAGAGGGTGTTTGGTTTTCCTTATTAACGGTGCTTATTTTATTATTACGTTACAATACCACAAATAAATAGTTTGAAGTGTTTGGATAACCACTTTTAAAAACTGTTTATTTGCGGTAAACGGTATCATTACCATTATTTTTCTGCAACAACTTTTTTTGCTGTAAGGATACATCAATTATTTTTAATCGTAAATTTACAATGTTACCCTCATGTTTAACCTAAGTCTAATACCTTTTATTGTTATTAAGAATATTATGCTATTATTGTATTTTCTCATTTCAACTACTTGTTTGTATTTTAAATTTGAGTATTTTTGACTCTTTTTATGTTATTATATATATCTTATAATTTTTTGTTTTTAAAATTGTACTTTTATTAGCTTAGAATTCAATTTATAAATTATTATATTTAAAAATTTATTTTTTTATGAAAAACTTATTAAAATGTCTGTTGATAAATAATTATGAAATAAAATATTATATTATATTATATTAAGAAAATTCATAATTATATACAAATGTCCTTTTTGGTAATTTTACAAGTTTAAAACACAAATCCAAACATTTAAAAACTGATTATTTAATAATCGTGATAACCAACAGCATAAGCTAATCCAAACACTACACTTTCTGTAGCACTTTTGTTAGAACAATAATCTGATTATTATGTATCAAAACGTTGCAGAACTTTTCTAAATGCAAAACCAAACACCCTCTTAATATTAAAGTAAATTATAGAAATGGTCCTTATGGTTTGTTCAAAATTATGAAAACATTTCTCAACTTTCAAAGTTGCAATGGTATTCCCTTAACTAACTTTTCACTTACAGAAACGGTTATTCTTTTAAACAATTTATAAAGAGTAAATTACAAAAATGATCAACAACAGATACCATTTTTGCAATTTACTCTTAAATTATTATTTAACTAATTTTCATTTCTATTTTAAATACGTAATTACAATTGGCAATGTAACTATATTGTTTCTCTTATTAATGTAAATTAGATATCACTTTTAACCGGTATTATTCCACAAAATATTAATATGTTTTATTTTTTTTACAAAAAATTATCAAACTTGAAGACTTTTATAAGAATTTCAATAGTAAAAAAAATTAAATCATGAAAACATTTTAAAAAAACATATATATATATATATATATATATATATATATATATATATATATATATATATATATATTTCACATTAGACCCGGCCAAGCCAAAATAACAAGTAAAGTGATAAGATCGTTGGGTTATGAATATTCGCCGTTAGTAGTGAACGGCGTTTAAGAAAACATGTACACACAGTGTTGTTTAGGTCATTGAAAGACATCTAAATAGCCAACTGGAATTATCACCTTTGCAATCATTGTCCTCCTTCTCTCTTCTCTCTCTCTCCTCCACAAATATCTCTCCCCCACCCTCGCCTGTCTCTCACGCCACTTTCCTCACCCACTTCTCCGCCGCACACGGTGCCCAATCCACTCTCTCCGGCACCCCCTTCTTCCAGCTCCAACACATATGTCCAGAATGTCATTTCAAAGGTAATTTAATTATACCACCCATCTCTCTCCACTCACACACATATACATGCCTACTCTCTCTCTCTCTCACACACACACACACACACACACACACACACACTTGAAGAGAGATTGAATTCATAGTCAGTGTACCAGATCTTTCTTTCAGCTTACTTAACTTGTCATGTGGGGTTGCTTTCCAGATTACAAGTTTTTCTTCAACTTAATTTGCTTGATTTTGCGTGTACGTGTGTGTGTGGCTTTTTATTACTGTGTCAATACTTAAAAGTCATGATTTTTATTTAATAAACACTGCGCGTGTGTGTGACTGTGTGTGTGTGATGCTTCTTGTAGATTTAGTACATCTGAATATTTTAATTAAATTCAATGGATATCTCCATGCAGGAACCATTCAAATATTATTTATCATTCAGTTGAATTTTTATTATTGAGTTGATGGAGATGAACAATCTGAGATTGGACTCTCATGTAGCCCAGAAAAACCGGCGACATAAGTTGAGATTTCAGCAAAACTCCGGTGAGCTGAACCACCGACATGTACAAAACCAAAACCACCCTCACTTGGAACCCAAACCCTTTCCATATAATCCCAATATTTACCCTTCTGAAATGCTCAATTCCATTGCTAGAAATCCACATCTTCTATTACCTCCCGCCCACGGTGTTGATCAAGATTCCGGCCATAGTGGCACTTTTGGCAACCCACAAGATCATTCTAACAATTGGAAAACTGCTGTTTCTTCTCCACAACAAGTTAACAGTGATCATTGGAATGTTGTTAGTTATTCAAGTGCTGCTGCATCCATGAATTCAGGCTCCTATGGGTATCATCATCAAGATGCGCAAAATATTCCGGTGTACAGTACTTCTTTTCCGTTTTACAATAGTGATACCCTTCAAGAAGATCATCATGTCACTCTTGCACATCAAAGCAAGAACGATACGGGAATCAACCACTCAATTCCATGTTGGATGAACACTACTTCTGATCAGTCGGGATTTTTAACAAATCGAGTTCATGATCATAGAGAACAAATGACAACAAACGAGGGTAACTGCAACACTCAGGGCTTGGCTTTATCACTTTCATCAGTTCCACATGATCAACCCACTCTACAATCGGGTCTAAAGCCTCTAAAGTCGGACCACTTGGATCCTAAATCCTTCATGGGTTTTGCTCACCGGAATACTGGACCACTGGGTCCCTTCACCGGCTATGCAACAATTCTGAAAAATTCCAAGTATTTGAAGCCTGCACAAGATTTGTTGAATGATAATTGTGATGTAGGTGGTCAGGAGTTGGTTCAGACATCTCCTGATGTTTACTCTCAGAAAATTCTTGAAGAAGAAATGACTAGGGCTTCTGGTGGTTCCGACGAACATATTAGTGGTCGTAGCAGCTCCGGTGCTGAATCTCTCCAGCCGGAATTTCATCAGAAGAAGGCCAGGTTGTTATACATGCAGGAGGAGGTAGGTTACTGCATATCAATTAATTTCCCTTGTCAGTTATTTTTTGTGGCGAAATATATGGTTAAGAAGTCGCTGTACCACAGACAAGTAATGCACTGTCAAGGATTGCCTAGAGCCTGGAATTGCATTATTAAGTAGAGCCCTAGAGGTTTCCGATTTGGTTCCCGGACGTCTAGCCGGCCGGGGACTAAATAGGTACCTTGACACTCGAGAGTTTAACTATGCATAGAACGATATATAGAGCAAGCGTTGATCATGCAAAGTTCTCTAATCCAATATATCTACATTTGAGTGTGTGATCTGAATCTATGAGACTATGAATCATCCTACCTGACTTTGTTATATAAACTGCAGTTGTTGATCGTTAATATGTACAATTTTTGCTATTATGTTGCCTTTTCTGAATTGATATTTTATTAAATTGGTCAAAAACAGTTCATTAATTCTTGCAATTAATGGTGGTGTGTGTTTTTTTTTGCATTTAAACAAAAAATAGTTAATTTAATAACAACAGAAAAAAATAACTTATTAGCTAGCAAGATGAATTTAAATTCGGATCACTCAATTTTCTTGCAATTAGGGGACAGATTAAAGAAACCTGAACTGTAGTTGACCCACGCCTTTGTCAATTGTCACCAATAAAGTATCAAACCCTCACCATGATTGTTCTTCATGACTTCCCATCAAACTTTTTGTGGCAGGCCAAGTACACTCCACTTAATGTCTTTTTTCTACCCGAAAGTAACACCGACACTTGATCGATAACATGTAGCGTTTGTTTAGTGGATGCATATATGATATGCTTTGTTTCTTTACTTTTGAATCCTGGATTATCTTGATCTGATCGAGTTACGGTTTTGATTTGGTTTCACAAGGTATGCAGAAGGTACAAGCAGTATCTTCAACAAATGCAGATGGTTATTTCGTCTTTTGAGACGGTTGCAGGGCTTAGTGCTGCCACTCCTTATGTTTGTTTGGCTCTCAAGGCGGTTTCTCGGCATTTTCATTTTGTAAAGAACGTCATTTCCCAGCAACTGCTGCAAATGAAGAAAATGGTTGGAGATGGCTTGTGTTCTTCAACCACAACCAGTAGAGCTTTTGACGCTAATGCGACAAGTAGCTCACGGCTAAAATCTATCGACCAAAGACTTGGAAAATCTGGTGGTGGTGCTGCGGGATTCTTTGCATCACAACAGCCTGTATGGAGGCCACAGAGGGGCCTCCCAGAACGTGCTATTTCGGTTCTTAAGACTTGGCTTTTCGATCATTTCCTTCACCCGTATCTATCTTTGTCCCTCCATTGCTATATTGATATATTATGTGCATTTGGTCATTTCAAAAGCTCGGACATCATCACATCACACTGTGTCCAAGTTTTTGAAGAATGAATGCACTGGAACTTGATCAGTGATCACAAAACAATGCATTGTTCTTGTGAATAAGTTTAAAACAGCACTATAGCTTGCAAAAACAAACCTGGTAAATGGTTTTCCAGTTTTCCTTGTAACCAGAATGGCAGAATGTATTGTTTAGAAAATTTATGGTTTTTTTTTTTTTAAAACTCCTTTTAATGAAATTGACTTATGTTTAACTCATTTTATACGTAAAGGTACCCTTCGGATGCAGACAAGCATATGTTGGCTACTCAAACTGGCTTAACAAGAAACCAGGTTAGCAATCTTGACTTTTGATGGTCAAACATGACATTTTCATTTTACATCATATCCCTGCAAGTGAATGAAGTTTTCACATTATTTTGATGGTCAAACGAGAAACGTGTACCGTGACAAATTGTATATATGTTTTAAATCTTCACACTTCCAAAATATGTATAATTTAGTTAAAACTATATGCTCAAGACATCAACAAATCGTATAAATTACCATAATTTTTTAGTGCGAAGAACTTTCAAAGTTTTGAATCAGATCTCAAAGTAAGTGAAACCGGACCCAACCCACTCGTGTCCACTGGAGTATGTTTGCTGCATATTGTTGATATGTTCTTTGAATCAGGTCTCAAATTGGTTCATAAATGCCAGAGTTCGTATTTGGAAACCAATGGTTGAAGAAATCCACACCCTTGAAACCAAAGGCTTGGCCGTACCAAACCCAACTAACCCTCAACCGGACGGTCAAGACACCAACCGCATGGACATGAGCTTGTTGTCAAACATGCAACCACCAGAATGTTCAAGGAACCCTGGAACGTTGATAGTAGACGAACCAAATAACCAACTACGCGACCATGAGAAACAAGCTAGGCCCGAGTATCAAATTCCTTTATCAGGCATGGACCGGCTAATGAGCATAATGCCCTACCCTCGAGCCACATTTGACGCAAGTGGGTTGGGTCCGGTTTCACTTACTTTGGGTCTCAGACAGAATGCTGAGCATGTTCAACAGCTGCAGCAACATTTTGGAGGTCAGTTGATTCATGATTTTGTTGGTTAGGTTTTAGTTTTATTGCTGACTGGACTAAAGAGCTGAGATTACAACTGTCACAATAAGAAAAAGCGGTGTTAGAAGATAGGAAAGTATACGGTTGGAAAATGATCCTAAACACCTTTTTTTTGTTTCCAATGCTTAAAAAGACCCAAAAGAATGGGAATTGTTTTCTTTATGCTTTGTATTCTTACTAAAGATGTATGTTCCCTTCAAAACCCTAAATCTTTGATATCCAAATTTGGGAAGAAAAAAAAATTCTTTATATTATATAAGGTAGCAAAATTATATATATTAATACCGTACGTTAAAAATGATAAATTTGGTTTCTTGTTTGCTAATGTTCACCGCATTGTGCTCTATAATTGGTGTTATCCGTTTAACAAATTTATGGTTATGGCTTGTTAACCAACGTACACTGTACCCCAACCGGTGTGCTTATTGTCGGTGTGTTCACGGTGGTGAATATTTATGAAAATATGAAAGGTTGGGTCGACAGGTCGTAATTGATGAATATAAATTATCGATCAACATGATTGATATTCATTGATATAAAAACAAGCTTAAGTGACTCTTACCCCTACTTGAGTTAGACAGGAAAAGTGCGTAGAATATTGTCGATAAGAAAAATTATAACAAAGATTATTCAACATTTAAAACATAACTTTAGAATGTATATATATTCATTTGTCAAAAAGCAAAATATAAATCAGGATCAAAGATTTAGCCTTTCATCGTGTCTGGAGATCGAACGTACGTACACATCTTGATCAGATAATTAAAACACGAAATCATGGTATTTCTTCTGAATAGAATTAACCAAGATGGTGGTGATGGTGGAATGAACCTTCAAGCTCAATCTTGTCGAATTCACTACAGGTTGTTGGAAATAATGACAAAAACATAAAGTATAGGATTTATTATGTAAATAGTTTAAGTATTGTATTGTTTATGTAATTATAGAAAGTGCAAGGACCAAAATAGCACTTAGTTAAAACCGAAAGGGTGTGTCTATTCGAAAAGACATAACCGTTCGTGAATGGGTTCCATGAAGAGTTGCAACCTTTCGTCGCACCTCTTAGACTTGTATAAATAGGAACCTTATTCAAGATTGTAGTGTGTGAATTCAGTTTGATCAATTAAAGAATATTAGTTTGATTATTTCGATCATGTGCAAATTCCTGTGAAAGTTTATAGTGTTTTAGGGACCATTTTCCCAACATTTGGTATCAGAGAGCCAGGCTTTAATCAAACCATTAGGTTTTCATCATTTACCGATCAAACGAATTACACCAGAAGGTGATTCATAGGGAATCATCATCAGTACCAAGGGCGGCAGAATAGTGGATTTGTTCTACAAACACCCGGCACCAATTCATCAAGTTTGTTCCAGATTTCAATAGGAATTGAAATCAAAAATTCCCAACAGAAGGCAAACCCACAGAACCGAAGGCAAAAATCAAAGCAACGATTTTTTTTTACAAATAAGCCCTATCGCATTTTATAGATATTAAGTAAACCCTAGAATTCAACAGAAGCATACTGAAATCGAAGGCAACAAGAAATCAGAGAGATAGAACCTGATTCAGAGGCACCACCGTAGAAATACCCACAGAGAAGTGCCACAACCGCAGGAGTATACCCACGGACAGAATCTCCATCTCAGAACCACCGCCGAAGGAGAAAACCCACGGGTAGATCCACCACCGTAGAAAACCACGGGCAAAACCACCACCGTGAAACCACCATTACAGAACCATCACAGAACCACCACAGTAGAACCACCAATCGCCACCATCAATAGAGGCAACGATTAGGGTTCTTAGTTTTTCCCAAATCAGAAACAGATTACCATAGCAATAGTTCGTGTGATTTTGCCAAATCAGAGCGGTTATAGAAGAACAGCATCGATTCAGTAAACAGGGTTGCATCGATTCAAAGAGGGTTACATCAAGGCAGCGATTAAGAGATACACCGGTTCATAGAACAGGGGCAAACACCGTTTGAGAGAAACGGCGGTTAAGTGAACAGAAAGAAACCACAGCAACGTTTCAATAGAGAAACGTTTTTCAATCGAAGGGAGACCAAGGCCCGAAGAGAGGGTTTGTGCAGTCCAGAAAGAATTGGATCAAGTATAAACCGGACCCAAGAGATATTGAGGGTTCCAGCCGGATCAAACATCAGCCCAAGAAACAAAGGTTAGGTATTTTATTCTTAATACCTTGTTTTAATTTTATTTTTAGAAAATAAAATTAAATAGAAATCTTAGTTTTGATTTTATTATAACGTAACTTATAATAAAATTAGGTTTCGTGAGAAAATAAATTATAACGTAACTTATAGTTTATTGTTGATTTATGTTTTTATAACTTATAAAAGTTTTATTAAAGTTTTTTTAAGTTTAATGAGTGTGTGAGGATTGAAGCACATAATTTTAAGTTTTAAGTATATAAGTGTTTTTAAGTTTAATGTGTGTGTGAGGATTGAAGCACATACAAGTGGTTTTATAAAGTGTTTTTTATATGTGAGGTTTAACACATATACAAGTTTTTAAGTTTTTGGTATGTGTAAGGTTTGACACACATACAAGTTTATAAAGTGTTTTTAGTATATGTGAGGTTTAACACATATACAAGTTTTAAGTATTTATATGTGTAAGGTTTGACACACATACAAGTTTTAAAAAGTTTTAAGTATATGCAAGGTTTGACACATATACAAGTTTATTAAGTTTTAAAGTTTTATTTCAAGTTTTTAAAGTTTTAAAGTTTTTAAGGTTTTAAGATTCAAAGTATTTACAGTTTTATAAAGTTTAAAGTTTTAAAGATATTAGTGTTTAAAGTTCTAAATTTTCATAAAAGTTTAAGTTTTTTTAAGAAAAAGATTATGGGTGAAAATCCAAATGGTGATCAAAGTAATCAAGTTAAGGATCCAGGATCCTTAACCATTTTTCAATGTCCATTATTAAATTCAACAAATTATATCATATGGTCCATTAGAATGAGAACCATACTACAAGCAAATAGTCTTTGGGATATGGTTGAACCTACCCCTCAAACTCAACCGGATGATAAAAGAGACAAGACTACGATTGCATATTTGTTTCAAGCTTTACCTGAAGATCTCATACTACAAGTAGCAAATTGCAAAACTGCAAAAGAAATGTGGGATACGTTGAAGATTAGAAATATCGGCATAGATCAAGTTCAAAAGGCAAGACTACAAACCCTTAGATCAGAATTTGAAGCACTACAAATGGAGGAAGAAGAGTCTATTGATTCATCCACCACAAAATTGACAAGTATTTTATCAAGGATGACTAGCCTCGGAACAACAATTGATAACCAAACCCTTGTGCGGAAGATTCTAAATTCTGTACCAGAAAAGTTTATACAAATTGTTGCGTCAATCGAACAATTCTCTAATCTAGACACAATGACACTGGATGAGACTATTGGAAGATTGAAAACATTTGAAGAAAGGGTGAAATTCAAGAAAAACAAGCATGCCGAAAGTCTAGACAAGCTCTTGTTGACACACGACAACAATACTGGCCGTGAACGTTATTACAACAGTCAAAAGCAAGGAAACCCCACGCTGAAGGATTATAATGAAGAGAAGAGATCCACAAGAGACTTCAGCAAAATAAAATGCTACAACTGCAATAAATATGGACATTATGCCTCACATTGCCGTGAAGGAACTCGAAGATTTCAAAGACTAGAAGAGACGAATTTGGTTGAAGAAGATTTAGAGCCAACTCTTTTTTTTGCAAGTTCAAGTTTACAAGATTTTAAAGATAATGAAGAAGTACAAGAAGATGAAGAAGGAATCAACACTGAGTAAGATTGCTCAAGGATTACTGTTTTTGTCATTAGGGGGTGAATGTTGGAAATAATGACAAAAACATAAAGTATAGGATTTATTATGTAAATAGTTTAAGTATTGTATTGTTTATGTAATTATAGAAAGTGCAAGGACCAAAATAGCACTTAGTTAAAACCGAAAGGGTGTGTCTATTCGAAAAGACATAACCGTTCGTGAATGGGTTCCATGAAGAGTTGCAACCTTTCGTCGCACCTCTTAGACTTGTATAAATAGGAACCTTATTCAAGATTGTAGTGTGTGAATTCAGTTTGATCAATTAAAGAATATTAGTTTGATTATTTCGATCCTGTGCAAATTCCTCTGAAAGTTTATTAGTGTTTTAGGGACCATTTTCCCAGCACAGTTTCTAAGTAAAAAAGTTGATGGTAGAATTAAAATTATATAGAAAAATATGCATAAAAAACCCTTTTTTTTTATAGTTTGGGATCGGTCACCATAACAAATTTAACTTATTGGTCTAATTAACTAGGATGCCTGCAACAACTTATTAGAAAATTAAAATATCATACTTTATATTACAGGATCAAGTGATCAACATTATGTTTGTGTAATATTATAACTAGTTTATTACCCGCGTATTACGCGGATATTTTCAATATACATAAAATATAATGAATTAAAAGGTAAATGTATAAATATTATTATTTTTAAACAAAAAGTATATAAAAATGATATTATTATTTATTATTAATTTTATATATTTCTAAATATATATGAATAGTATTATTTCCTTATATTTTTTAAAAAATTTTATTATATTATAATTAATACGTTAGTAGAGTATTAGATTTGATTTGAATTTAAAAGTAGATTATATTAGATTTGGATAGATATAATTTAAATGTCTTTATTAATTCTAAAACCTATAAATGTCACGTGTCGATTCATGGTGATGAACGTGACTTCACCAGAATTGAGTATAGTTACTCTTTTAATAGTATAGATAGATTTGAACGTCGGTAACATTATAAAATCACATTTATGATCTCGAAGTTATTAAAGCATCCTAATAGATTATATCATAGGACGTTTTAAGATGTCATATGATATGATTATTTAATATTAAGGTTTATTATGAAAAAAACTGACATGTTTTCATAATTTTTGCGTTTTAGTCCATCAATGTTATTTTTTTCTAAAAAAGTCCGCAAGTTAATATTTTTTTCTAGCTTTGTGAAATTTGACAATTAGATCCGGTTATAATTAGTAAACTGAGTTTTTAAAAACTGAAAAACCGAATTCTAATAGCCAAATTTCACTAAAGTATGAGGACTTTTCTGGGAAAAAAAGCATGAAGGGACAAAAATGCAAATAAAATGTGAAAATATGTAAATTTTTCATAATAAACCCTTAATACATAAAAATTATAAATGGACACTCAAATCAAGAACTGATTTATAAGACAAAACATAATGTGTATCATGTACGTTAATTTTTAATCAAGACTAAGCATGTGTTGTATTACAAAATTGTTCACAAAACCTAATGTGTTGTTTGGTTTGAAGTATTTAAACAACTCATTTACGATTTGAATTTAGAAATACTTCATTGTCATGTTTGGATAAAAAAAATTAAAATAAAAATGATTTAGCTCATTTAGGATTTCATATTCCCACTTCTCCACCTTTCATAAAAAATTAAAAGAAAAGATTTAGCTTATTGTTCCATGAAGGATTTAAACAACACTCCAAGTGCCTTTTTTCGACTCTTAATGGTTGTTTGTTTACTTTTTAACGAAACGTCATGATCGATGCTTTTCTTATTCCATTTTCATGTTTTTTTGTTTATATCTTATTATGATAGATAGAAGTATATTTTCTTGTAATTTTCAGTTCTAATCAGTTCCGTACCTGAAATACACGTGTCATAACCGAACTGGAACCGAAACCGCATCACAATTTTCAGTCCGGTTATCGGTTCTTGCACTCTTCAATATTCAATTCCGTTTGAATCGGTTACGAGTCGGTTTGGTCCGCATCTGGAACCGTTTACATCCCTAGTGCTTATCTATACATGGTGCTTAACGGATCCTATCCCGGATTTCATGTTTATAAATATCGTAATTAATTTGTTTTCTTACCTATAAGCTCTGAAATGTATACATATGATGAGATTTGTTCCCTTGAATATACGTTTCTTTTAATACTAGGTCATCCTATCTTTCTTATACAACTTATTCAGGTTTTTCATAGCCAACACATATCTCTCATGTTGCTTGTCGGATGTTATCTGCGACATTGTCGTCCACCCACGGTGGGAGCAAAACGGTCAACATTTACCTCCTATCCCATCAGTGTGAGACCGGAGTTTATTGTTGTTGTTGCAAGTCGGAAGCCAAAAGGCCAATATATGACTTTTTAATTACTATTGGCTTATTACATTATAAGGATTTTACATTTGAATTATTTTCATTAAGCCAGAGTAGAGGGTTTGAGGTGAAGATTAAAAAAAATGAAACAATAAGCATATAATAAGGGATGTGGAGATATTACATTCTGGGCAGTTAATTACGCCGGTATCAGGGGCGGATCCAGGAATTTTTATTATCAGTGTCACTTTTTTTTGAGTAAATTTAATACTTAGATTTTCGAAATATTTTCTAAAATGAATCGGGTCATTAAAACGGGTTTTCAACACAAAATTAACGAATAACAAAATTTTTCCAACTTAAAAAAAATACATATTACAATACCATTAAAACACTTAAAAGCAATAAGCTTGAAGAAAGATTCGGATGATGATTGGATCTTCCTTTTTAAAAATTTGTCCATCAACCTAATTTTTTTAAGAATTAACAAATAAGTTTAATAATTGATAAAAAAAAACTTAAAAAACAAACACTAAACATTTATCCTTTATTATATAATTATATTCAGTAAATTAATTAATTAACCTATTAAAGAATTAAATAAAATCTCTGCTTACACTTTCCACTACAAGACTTAAATAAGCATACTCACTTAATCACTTAGGCACTACTCAAGTCTTAACAGAGAGAGAAATGAGAGGGCAGAAAATAAACAGAGAGAGAGAGAGTCGGGAGTAGAGATACCGTTAGGTACTCAGGCGAGTGGCAAGAAGCGAGCGCCGAGGAAGTCAGGTAGGCGGAGGTCAGGCGAGTCAGGGCTTCAGGCGGTCAGGCAGGCAGAACCAGTTAAGAAGGCGGGGGTAAGCGTAGCACCGTCGCCGGCGTTTAGTCATTCCGGGCTTCAGGCGGTCAGCGGTGAGGAGCATTTGAAGGGTGAAGGCAAGCAGTGGCTCTGTGGCTGAAAGAATAAAAGCAAAAGTGATTTAGGGTTTCAAAAGCTCCCTCTAATAGGTTTGGGTATTATTTTTTGGGCTTCTTAAAATTTTTTGGGCTAGCTAAATTAAATTGACTGATTCTTTAATATGTATTGTTGGGCTTTTCTAAAAAAAAATTTAATCAAAATTCAGTGTTATTTCAATAAATTTAAGTAATAAAAACAACAAATATAAATTAGATTTGTATATTACAATCGTATAAATTTTTTGTAGGTGTCATTCAAAAAAAATCTTAGGTGTCACTCAGATTTTTTATACATACATAACTCAGTATTTTGAAAATTTATCGGTATCGAGTGACACCCGTAATAAAGAACTAGGTCCGCCCCTGGCCGCTATAGCGGTTAGGGTTCCTTGAAAAAATAGCGGTTCTAAATAGCGGTGCTAAATAGTGGTTCCGCGAATAGCGGCGCTATTTACCGCTATTTGGAGGAGCAGTCCAGATCGATCATTCTTTAAGCTATATTTTGTTAAATCTTTAATACTTTATAAGGTAATGTTATATCTTGTTTATCTTTGTTTGTTTAATGTGTTGTTCGATTCTATGACCTTTATGATTTTAGTTCTTTATGGCTTTTGTTCTTTATGTTTATGTTTTTTAGGATTTTATTTCTTCATATTATGTTCTTTATGTCTATGATTATGATTTTATATATATATATATATATATATATATATATATATATATATATATATATATATATATATATATATATATATATATATATATATATATATATATATATATATATATATATAGTATACCGCTATATCACCGATATATCACCGCGATAGCAGATAGCGGTGTTGACCGCTATTGGACCGCGAGACGCTATTAACTGCATAGATTCCATTTTAAATATAAATAATTAATTAATGTAAAACTCACTTTCTATTAATAAGAAAACAAAAGTACAATGCAAGTGTGTTTGGTGAATAGTATTAATGAATTGTATAATTGATATGATGCATATGGTAAAATTAATTAATGTGTTTTTTTAATGTGGGATGATAATAGTAGTGTGGACCAAAAATAATGTAGTTGGATATGATTCAACGTTGTAATATATAGAAATTGATGATCGATAAATAGAATCATAGTCATGGTCTCGGAAGTAACCTTCGATGATTGTATTGAACATGATTACCCCTTTAGATGTATTTTCTCCAAATGAAGTGTATGTCACCTGTTAAACTAGAGAGATAGGGAGGATCCTAATTAATAATTATGGTGTTTGTAAAATACAATGTTGCATTAAAAAGTAATATGGTTAAGAGTTGTTTTCTCAGATGGCCGGTTCTTGAGGGGGACAACGGGGACGACTGTACAGGGCCCCAGATTTGTTAAGGTCTCACCGATACTCCTTTGTTTCTTTTTAATACAACATATATGAAAACATGAAATCTACTTAAATTTGTATGTAATGTCCTAAATTTAAATAAACACATTTTGTTATATTTGTATTATTTTTTAGATACTTAAACACAATAATGTTTGTATCATTAGTACTTTTTATATTATAAAATATTCATATTTAGGGTCTTATTTTAAATTTAGGGCACAGGGCCCTTAAAATCTATGGGACGGCCCTGTGTTTCTGTTTTAGCTAGTAATGAACTAAAATTGCAATAAGGTGCTTTTAAAAGATTATAGAAAAATGTATTCAGTTTTTGCACTTTTTAGTGACCTTTTTCATTAAAACTGATCAATTTCACTATTTTTTAAAATCTTTTAAAGGTATGTTATATTTCTATAGTAAAAAATTTAGTTTGTCACCTGTAAAAATCATTCCTATACGCTACATTTATATCTTGGTATAAAACAATTTTACCTTTGCATTGAAATGAGATATTATAACAGATACAATGAGTTGAGTGTGATATATTCAGCTTTTTTTTTTTGCACCAAATGTGAAACACCATTGCATTTTTTACAAAATTTAAAAATACACATATCAAAATTATATTTTCATATAATCAAAATACAAGACAATATCAGTCCACCTGTTTACACAAAGAATATAGTAATGTCATTTACAAAAGTTAGTTAATCTATTGGGGTTTTACATTCATTTACTACCCGACACACTCGAAGTCCTTTATGTACAAGACTTGTATCAAAATCTACCAAAGCTTCTATCTGCAAATCACTCTTCAATTCGGAAGATCTTTCAACCGCTTTACATTTTGATCCTGTAAACATTTAACTACTACAAGGTAAACGACGACATAGTGAGTTACAAATTAATATGAATTGCATAAACATATAACAACTAAGAAGAGTCAATCAAGCATATATCGAGACATGTCATATTCGGGATTATGCAAAAGTGCAACCAAAATCCGTAAAGGTGACCTCGCGACTAATCATTAACAATGAGTCAATCAAACACTGAATAAAATGAGTCTATCTAAAATGGCAAATCTAAATGGGAGCCCAAACGGTAATGACCCGTAGATGGTAGTTAGTTGTCCTGTCATATGTCTTGCACGTGACTAACGGTCACAATATAATCAACAAATTATGTCAAATAACAATCAATAACAAAAAAGCGGCCATCAAGAGATGTAGCAAGTCATTGATGAATTAACTGACTCTTCATGACACAAGTTCAATCAAGTAAATCAAAGGTGTCAAGTGTAGCATGTTACTCAAGTCAAGTTTCGATACCATTATATGTAAATGCAATGACTATCAATCTATACTCACTCAAAATATGCAAGTGATAAGCCACAAGGCCCAAGTCAAGTCACTCGTTAAGTTCGATCAATTTGTCAAACCAAATAACAACGGTCAATCTAAGTCCTAAATCCGATAATACAAGTCAAGTGTTGCGTTGACTCCAATTGTATCATTAGGTAACATGCATTATTATTATTATTATTATAATAATAATAATAATAATTATTATTATTATTATTATTATTATTATTATTATTATTATTATTATTATTATTATTATTATTATTATTATTATTATTATTATTATTATTATTATTATTATTATTATTATTATTTTTATTATTTTTATTATTATTATTATTATTATTATTATTATTATTATTATTATTATTATTTTTATTATTTTTATTATTTTTATTATTTTTATTATTATTATTATTATTATTATTATTATTTTTATTATTATTTTTATTATTTTTATTATTTTTATTATTTTTATTTTTATTATTTTTATTATTTTTATTATTTTTATTATTATTATTATTTTTATTATTTTTATTATTATTATTATTATTATTATTATTATTATTATTATTATTATTATTATTATTATTATTATTATTATTATTATTATTATTATTATTATTATTATTATTATTATTATTATTATTATTATTATTATTATTATTATTATTATTATTATATTATTTATATATATTTATTATATATAATATTATCTATGTATATATTATTTATGTATACTTATTATCGATTATATATATTATATTATTATGATTATTATATATTCATTATTATTATATATATCATATATTATTATATTATGCATATTATTATTATTATATTATTATTTTATTATATTATATATTATTATATACTATTATTATTATATATTATTAATTATATTGATTTTATTATTATATTATATTATTATTATTAATTATTACTTAGATTATTATATTATTATAATCTATTATATTCATTATTATTATTATTATTATAATATTGATTATTATATTATATATTATTATAATTATTATCTTATTTCAATTATTATTATTATTATTATTATTATTATTATTATTATTATTATTATTATATTATTATTATTATTATTATTATTATATTATTATTATTATTATTATTATTATTATTATTATTATTATTATTATTATTATTATTATTATTATTATTATTATTATTATTATTATTATTATAAGCCACAAGTTTCGACTTCCGAAAACTCATTTATATGGAACTCGTTGCTAATCTTTTTTCTCAATGTATTCATTCATCCAATTATTATCGTTTATGGTGAATCTGTTAAATGTAATCAAATCAAACTTCTAGTAATTGTTTCAATAAAATTTTAAACTTTAATATTTTTGCTGTGTTTTTTTAATTATATAATTATTAATGCACATGAGACTGTACCAAAAACAGGGTTGTCCCGTGGATTTAGTGGTGATTAAGTGCCTTTTGTTAGGTGATGGAGAGATTGTGAGTTACCGTCGACAATCACAACATCTTATCATTAAACTCTTAAAACTTTCAAATAGAGTTAATTGTTAGGAGTTTTCATGTCGGATCAAATATTTATAAAAGAAAACTAGAAGTTAAAATGATCATTCTATTTTTACCAATTTGACAGATTCAATTATTATGTTCCTAATACCTCCATAGATCATATATATAATTATACACAAACTATTAAAATCATAAAAAAATCAAACACTATAAGACTGGCTATGAAGGTAGCAAGTACCAATTTCTAAGATAAGTTCCACCGTAGTTCACACCATCATTTTTTGACTTTTGAATTTATAGCATTAATAGTTATTTTTATGAGTGATAACACTGTATTGTTTTTCTACCATTTGAAGTGGGAGTATAGAAACACCAAGTTGATCAAACTACTTGCAGAAGTACACAATTGACCTATGCCACCTATAAAATAATGACACACAATCCTTCATATTCATCTCGGTATGCACACAAAAACAATGACCTTACATATTCTTATTCGTTTCATTGTTACCATAGTCCCTCATTCTCTTTCGGTGTTTTTTCTTTCTTTCCAAAAACAATAATTTCAATGGCTTCAAGTTCTATTTCTTTTCCAAACAATATATAGAAACAAAAATGAACCAAAGTTTGTTCTATTTTCAAAAATTGAGTTGCGCCTTAAGCTTAAGCTCTATACGGACTATGGCTAAAACAACCTAACAATCACAAGATCTACACGGGACTAGCTAACAACTTAACCATCGCAATGTTTAGGTCTTTGTCTTAAGAAAATTTAGTAGCTAACAATCAAACTAGAGCCATAGTTGGATATACATACATACATACATAAACATATATATATATATATATATATATATATATATATATGTATGTATGTATTGGTGATTGATAAGGTGGGTGAGGTGATGTAAGGGAGGGTAGGATGAATGTAACATAATGGTTAAAAAGACGAGGTAAATTTGATGATTGGGTAGATTGGTGGTAGGGTAAGGTGGTTGGGGGTTATGATAGAGCTGGTGTAATACAAGGGTGAGAAAAATGTGGTAAGTTTGGTAGGATGTATAAATTGGTGGTAGGGTAGGATGCGGTATGGGTGGCGGGGTTGGATCGGTGGGGGTGGTTGATAATGTATATGTGGTGTAGGTAGGGTTGGGTCAAATGATATGTGTTAGTGAATGAAAACATGGTAATGAAATGTTCCGAGAAATGAGAATTGAAACAATTCCTATTCTCTACTTTTGTTTTCCTCTCATCTAGTGAGAAATGGGGAAAATGGAATTTCCATTTCTCAACTAAAAAAAATAGAGAGTTGGGTATTCTCAGCAAGCCCCACCAAACCCTGGTAAACCATCTCATTTGCAAAAAACCATCCAACTTGTGCCTCTCCCTTCTCCCCTCGCCAGCCTTACTCCTCACTCCTCGCCCCTACCTCTTGTCGCCTCACTCCTCGCCGCCCCCACCCGTACTGCCGTCGATCGATCTCTACCTTCTCATATGCGCTGTTGTCGATCAATCTGTCTCTCTACTCCTCGCCAGCGTCGTTGATCATTCTGTCTCTCTACTTTCTCCCCAGCGACCGTCTGTCTCTCTTTCCTCCTCGCCGTCGAGCGGCGACTTTTGCTATAAAGTATAAATAACCCTTTGTCTCTCTTTCCTCCTCGTTGTCGACCCCCTGTCTCTCTTTCCTCCTCATCGTCGGGCAACAACGGCGGAACCCTGGTGGCGACATAACCCTCCTTCTCCGGTCCAACTCCTCAAAGGTATATACTTTTCTCCCTTATTTTCAGATGTGTAACATAAAACTCAAGTTGTTTTATTTTAAATGTTAATTTCAGATTTGCTACAAAGTTTGAAATGTCACATAGTCATGAAATGTTAATTTCTAGGGACAATTATACAAAAAAAACCAACGTACTTTTAATATTTTTCGATTAAGACTCTGTACTAAAAACGTTGCCATCAAAGTCTTTTAACTTGAAATTTTTTTACGAATTGTGTTGTTTTATGAAATTTTTTAAGAAGTTTTTCATAAGTTTTAGTTAAGTTAAAGGAATTGTATGAAAACATTTTATGTGTAATGATTTTTACGAAAACATTTTTTAGTTGAGAGACTTTTGTGGAAGCATTATTGGTAGAATGACTTATTCGAAAAATATTGAAAGTGCGTTGGTTTTTTTACATGATTTTTCCTAATTTTTATTTCAAATTCTCAAATTTGTAATTGGTTTCTGTTAGGAAGCGATTTTTTTAAAATGAAACTTGTTACAATATGGTTGTTCGATTTCTCAAACAGCAAGCGTGAAACCCTGTATATAATGGGTCTATGATAAACCAAAATGTGTATTTGGTCAATTTCCTTTGAGCAGCATGTGTTGGAACATGGAAAGCCGAATGATCGGTCGATAATAGTTCAAGAGTTGGCTGGGAAGATTATTCAGAGGAGTCAACAAAAGTTTACGTCGAACGTTGTTGAAGTTTTGATGATTAAATTGTAATATTTATTTTTAATTACGTTGGTAATTTTTTTGTTTGATCAATGAAATGTTTAATTATTACTATAGTATTTGTTGGGGTTTGAATAATGAATTGTTGTGAAATAATTGCAAATAATAAAATTTATAATATTCTCTATTTAATTCTTTGTTGTATTAAACAAAAGATATAATTTTTTGTTACAAAATTTCTGTTGAATTTCTTGTTTCACCAAACAGAAGAATCAATTCTATTTCTCTACAATTCCATTCTATTCTTTGCAATAAACTCACCCTAACGAAAAACACCTTTTTTTTTAGGTGAGGAAATCTTTTGTTTAAAAGAGAACATTGGATAAAATTTGACAGCCAATGGGTCTTGGAACGGAATGTTGTGAACCAAACGCCCGTAACCTCGTTAGAGCCTGGAGACGCAAAGAATTCTCTCCCAAACAATTAAAAGCGAACGGACGAACGAACCCGCCGAGATTTGTTTTGTAAGTAAGCACTAAGCCGGAACCTGGACCTCAAACGGAACCCCCGTCTTATATATACTTAGATTTTAAACTCTCTGTACTTACCGCCGTTGATTTTACATATTATTTTTGTTTGCCGGGGCCGGGAACGGGAACGGCAAGTCGGCAAGTCTTCAATTGAGTTGAACAGTCCTTGCATGCACGACCCTCTAAAACCCTAACCTAATGCAGGTCTGTCTCATCGTTCAAATCTTGATCTAAAATTTGTTATTTCTCTCCTTCTACTCTGGTTATTCTTGTTTTAGGTGTGATCTAATTTGTTTTTGGAGTATACATTTGCCGATAAAAATGCTATTTTGGTACAATAATACTAAACTTCCTACCCTTATACGTGTCCATCCATTGTCTTAGGTTGTTTATGACGGCACGAATTTAGTAAAGTTGTTATTTTGGTCTTCGGATGTGTATGCTGCCATTTGATCCGTTCCACTGTTCTACATCTAGGGTTTTCTTGCTTGAATATGAGAATATCACATTTTGGTGCTGTGTATTTTTTAAAAAGGAGGCCAGGGTGGGGTGTGTTGTGTAGACGCTCTGCAAAGTGATCTATGATTATATTGTTTGAATGCAGACCAAGAAAAATGATTTTTGATGAGAATGCACACCTGCCTAACTATAATTGACTTTAACCAATTTAGCTTTTGGTTTTTAGACCCAAAAACCATCCAAACACCCTCTTCATGGAATATAGGCAGCAAGCAGGAATTCTCTGCTGAATTGTTTAGATTGTCGAAGTTTGACTTGTTCAGTTATCAATTTCTATACTAACCGATGAAAACTCCAAGTGAGTGAGAACGTCCATTGTGAAATCTATAACAAGAGACTTATGTTTTCATGTGGTGAGTTGGAAGATGAAATCTTTTCTTCTTGAATCGTAAATAATAATGGGTTTCAAACTGGGTTGACTTTCTATCTGCTTGTGCAACATCTCTTATGGCTTTTGCCTCTATTTGCTTGTGCAATGTCTCTAATGGCTTTTGCCTCTTTTGTTTAATGCTGCCGTGCAGGGTCTGAATGACTCGGGTTGACTTCTTTGATCTCTGCATTTGCAGCTGCCAGGATGGCAAATGATAATCGTCGTAGTCGTAGAGTCACGAATGATGAAAGTATTAAGTTGAAAAAAAAGGTCACACAAGATGCATCTCCTGCTTCAAATTCACGACCAGGTGATGCTTCTAGCTCGAGAAGGCCATCCAGAGAAATATCATCGAAGAAACAGACAAAGGAAAATCCAACTAATACTCGTAAGTCTGAACGACTGGAAAACATGAAACCATCAGACACTCCTCCAATTAAGGAGAAATCTGAGAGAACTCAGGAACAGATGACTATAAATCCTATGAAGAGGTATGATAGGCGTAAGAAACACTCTTCTTTACGTTCCCTGGAGAATTTTGTTGAAGACCCTGCTTCATCAAATACAAAGTCGAAAAAGGAGAAAGTTGGAAGGAGTTTGAAGCAAAGTGTGATGGATACTAGCGAAGATAAAAGTCATGAAAAGCAGGGTGTGAATGTTGGTGGTAGAAAAAGGAAGAGAGTGGCCACTAGCATAAATAAGGCTTTATCTAAGCCTCAACATTTAAAAACTGAAGCAGGTGGGTGAACTTATCTGGTTTTTCTTAGGCCCTGTTCTTTTTCTTGTAATAAGCACGTATGTGCACCAGTTATCGATTAGCATTCATTATGTAACTCTTGCGTTTTAGTTGTTACCAAAATGTATCTATATTTTTGTATGGCAAATGAATACCTATGTTAGAAAAGATTTTTTCCCTTTACAAGTCCTCTTAAAGTTGAATACATACATACATACATATACACACACACATGTATATAAAATCATTTCCTGCAGCGCTTGTTCCACATTAGTGACTCATGTTATGTTTATTTTGTTTTGTAACATAGACATGGATAAGGAGCTGAAAAGAGAAGAGAAGTTGTGTCACATTGATGACAGCAAAAAGGAAAGTAGCGGCTCCAAATCTGTGGAAGATAAAAATGATGATGGCGAAGAATGTAGTGATAGGATGGGAGAAGAATCTATGCTGAAAGCCTCTAAAAGACAATGCAGTACATCACATTCTGGTCTTGGAAAATTTGATGTAAAAGAAATAAATGATCACAATGAAGTAGAAGAAATTTGTGTTGGCTGCTCAAAAAACAGAAGGTATTATATTTCTCAAATCTTCGTCACTTTCTTTCACTTAGGTATTAACATTATTGCGTTACCGCACCAACCATATGATGTTTGTTACTTTTCATTTAAAACTTATTTTGTTAGTTTTTCACAGGGATGAGACTCTTTAAAGTAATTGAGAGTGGAATTAGTATCAAACTGTGTTGTTTCTTAGAAGATACACATTGAAAAGTTACCTGAAAATTAATTTGCTTCAGAGAGTTGTAGATTCTTGTAGCAAGTACTCAAATTTTTGTAGACAAAGGTATTTCATTTATCATTCGAGATTCTTGGTGGGTTCAAACAGTTTGCCATTTATATTTACCTTAAATTCTTAATTCTGCTTAACACAATTAAGTCTATATATACGGTTGTCTTAAAATGCTCTTCTGTGTCTTCTCATTTCTGATTTGCCTTCAAACCCATTTTATCTTATCATTCTTCTGTTATGAGGATGATAAATTCCATACAAGATACAAATGGCTGTTTTGTACCTTGCAATTTCCATACTCATGTTACCGGTTGCGAGCATTTGTATTAATGAGAAAATCATGAAGTACCTTTTGAATGGGTATCTTGGGACAAACAACATCCCGAAGTAGAACTTGATATGGTTTTCATGGGACAGGTAGCTTACATATCTGCCCCTGATGACGATTGCAAAGAGAGGAAAGAATGTATGATTTGGTTCAAAAAAAAAATGGAGCTCATGGATTTTGTTGGATCTATCTACATAGCTGATAATAATAGGCATGATACATCTACGAAACGTCCTCCAAAGGCTGAAATGACGTTGATAGAAATGTATAATATATTAGAGAGTAGGTATAAAGTAATGGATGAAGGGTGACTTTGGGATAAGCAACTTGATCATTGTCAACATCATTTATTCATCATACTTCTTAGTGGTGAAAGTGTAGGCTTTGATTTTTGTTTGGGCAGCCGGCCTTTGGCCTTGATATCGTTTCTTTAATTAGTAGATTATCCCTAATTCCCCATTCTCTTTATATATATATATCGTTATTGTAAACAAATTATTCAATGAAATATAAGAATAAAACCCTAGTTGCCCCCTAGACGTAGGTCAGATGTATCGTTGAACCATGTATGATATTGTGTTTGTTTTTCTTTCGTCGTGTTTGTCTCGCGTGTGTGAGACTTAACCCTAACAATTGGTCACACCCACTCACTGTCGCTTACTGACCTTACCACCGCTGCCGATTCTGGTTGGTTTGAACTCTGGTTTTTAAATGTGTTGAACCCTAGCCGTTGTTTTTCTGATCTGTTGAAATCCTAGCCATCATTTTTCATATTTGTTGAAACCCTAACCGTCGTTTCAGATTGGTTGATACCCTAGCCGTCGTTTTTGATATGTTGAAACCCTAGCTGTCGTAGGTCTGGTAGAAACCGTAGCCGCTGCTTGTTTGTCAAATCCCTAGCCGCTGCTAAACCTTAGTCGTTAAAAAGATTCATGTTCAATACAGCAGTCTTTATCTTTAAGTTCAGGCAACCGACCATTGCTGTGTTTGAACACAATCTTTTAAGGCTGAGATAATTGTAGAAGATCGGAAGGTGAAAATCGAGAAGTTTGACGGGTATGATTTCAGTGTCTGGAAGATACAGACCGAAGTCGAGGAAAAGGGGTCAGTCAAAGACTCGTAAAAGGAAAGAAAGAAACGAATGTTGCAGATGCTGATTCAGATGACACACTGATTTGTTGTGTTGAATGTCCAATCGAAACATGGAATATCGATTCCGGTGCATCATTACATGCATCTCCGTGCAAGGATATGATGCAAAATTCCAGATCTTGGAATTTTGGAAAGGTACGGTTTGCTATGAGGCATTGGGTATTACAGGCATAGGAGGCGTTCTCAAAACTTTTGCACGTTCTACTTGGATGTTGAAAGGTTTCAGGTTTATTCTAAGCTTAAAGGGGACGTTGATCTCTGTTGGGCAGTTGGATACTTGGATGACCAGGGATAGTGGGTTGTTTATAGAGATGGTCAGTGGAAATTGTGAACAAGTTTAGTTGTTGCTTGTGGACAGAAAAAGGGAACCCTCTACATGATTAAGTTACCGACAGAGGGGGTTAATGCTTTCAGTGATGGTATGGGGTTGTCTAGTTTATGACACTATGGGCTTGGGCATATGAGTGAAAAAGGTATGGAGAGGCTGGTTTCCAAGGGTAAGATTCCAAATTTGAAAGGTGTGGAAGTTAGTTTCTGTGAACCATGTGTTTGTGGGAAGTAGAAAAAGCCGGAAAATTAGAGCTAGTTCATATGGATGTCTACGGGCCTACATCGGTTTTTCATCACTAGGCGGATCTCGCTACTATGTCGCCTTCATCCAGGAACGTATGGGTTTATTTTTTGAAAAATAAATATGATGTTTTTATTACCTTTAAGAAGTGGAAAACTGCTGATGAAAATGTGACTAACCTTAAAGTTAAGTGTTTAAAGTCTAATAATGGCGGTGAATATAGTGGCACTGAGTTCATTGATTATTGTGCTGAGATTGAGATCAAGATGCTGAAAACAGTTTCAGAAACACCTCAGTAGAATGAGATAGCAAAACATTTAATGAGAGGGCAAAGAGTATGAGATTTCATGCAAGCTACCAAAGATGTTATGGGCAGATGCACTGAATACAATAGAATATCTTATTAATCGTGGACCTTAAGTTCCATTAGGGATCAGGATTCCCGAGGAAGAATGGCAAGGCAGGGAGGTAAGTCTCGCACACTTAAAAGTTTTCAGTTGTGTTTCTCGTTCGAGTGAAAGATGCTGACAGTGATAAACTGGATGCAAAAGTTAAGAAGTGCGTTTTCATTAGCTATTCTTCAAATGAGATGTTAGTAGCGGCGAGCGAGAGCGGATTGGGGCTTTGAAGAAAAACAAAGACGAAGCTTCGTTCCTCTTAGTGAGGTAATAGCTTACCAAGGCGATGATCAGTAGCTGGTCCGAGAGGATGATCAGCCACACTGGGACTGAGACACGGCCCGGACTCCTGCGGGATGCGGGTGTCAGGTTTAGGTCTAGATGGAGGTTCCAGTTCCGGTTATGGGTTATCGTTCCTAGGATGAACAACGCAAGAAAGTCATTAAAGTAGAGACATCACCTTTAATGAAAATGCATTCTACAAGGAAAAACTCCTGGGGTTCAAAAGAAACAAGTCAGAATAAAAAAGGTTGTGTTTGGAGACACCACAGAGAATGACATTGCCAGAAATAGAGGAAATAAGTAACAAAGAGAATTGGAAGCAGTGAGAGTTCTGAGAATAGTGTTGATCTAGAAAGTAGTGGGAACATGAGAATCAATAGTGAAGAAGCAGTTTCATACTCTAGAAACTTGGGTTAAAAGATCCACGAGAGTCACAACACCTTCACAGAGATTCTCTCACTCGACAAACAATCTTCTCTTGATTGAAAATGGTGAGCCTTGGTGTTCCATAGAAACTAAAACGTTAAAAGATTCTGTATAGTGGGAGCATGTTATGAAGGAAGAAATGAGGTCACTTGAAAAGAATGAAACTTGGTCATTAATGAAGTTTCCTGCAGGAAAGAAAGCGCTGCAGAATAAATGGGTGTTTAGGGTCAAAAATAAAGTTAATGGCAACAAAAGGTGCAAGGCATGATTAGTGGTCAAAGGGGTTTCAATAAAAAAAGGAGTCGACTATAATGAGTTCTCTCCGATGGTGAAGATGACTACTATCAGACTCGTGTTAAGTATTGTAGCGGCATAAATTGTGCATCTGGAGCAGCTAGATGTTAAGACAACGTTCTTACATGGTGACCTTGAGGAAGACTTTTATATGGTTCAAATTGAGGGCTTTCAGATAGCTGGAAAGAAAAACATGGTTTGCAAGCTGAAGAAAAGTTTGTATGGGTTGAAGCAAGCACCAAGACAATGGTACTTGAAGTTTGACAATATAATGAGAAGGAATGGGTACAAAAGATGTGTCATGGACCATTGTTGCTACTCGAAGAAAATTGGTACTTCCTATATCATGTTGATGACATGTTAATCGCAGGATCTGATATGAGAGAGCTAAGTCGACTGAAAAGGCAGTTACCCAAAGAATTTGAGATGAAATATTTAGGGACATCAAAGCAAATACTTGGTATGAGCATCACGAGAGATTGAATAGAAGGTACAAGGTACTCTAAAGTTTTCGCACGAGAAATATATTAATTAAGTTTTAGAAAAGTTCAGTCGGATGCCAAGATCAGAAGTACACCTTTGCGAATTCTCTTCAAGCTTTCAAAGAAACAATCACCATAAACAAATGAAGACAAAGAAGCAATGGCTAAAGTCCCCTATATTTAATGTATGCAATGGTATGTACTCGGCCATATATTACACATGAAGTGGGAGTGGTTAGCATTGGAAGCATTGAAGTGGTTGCTACGCTACTTGAAAGGCACGTTAAAGTTTGCGTTGTGTTTCAAGAATAAAGGCGTTATCTTTGAAGGATTTATTGATGCAGATGTGGGTGGTTGTTCGGATTCTAGTAAGAGCACAAACGGGTATTTATTTACAGTGGGAGGAACATCGGTTAGTTGGATGTTCCGACATTAGAAAAGTGTTGCACTTACAACCACAGAAGCAAAATACATGGGAGTGGCTGAAGCAAGTAAGGAGCTTATATGGTTGAAGAATTTTCAAGAAGAGTTGGACAGGAAACAGATGATAGCATTCTCTACTATGATAGTCAAAGTGCCATTTATCTTGCGGATAGTCTGATGTTTCACGGATGGACAAAGCACATTCAGTTGAGATATTATTTTATCATAGAGTTGATCAATGATGGTACTTTGAGTTTGACAAAGATCCTTGGTATGAAGAATGCCGCAGGTATGTTTACCAAGGTGGTGATTATTGAGAACTTGTGTCTTTCAGGAATAGTGTTGAGAATGTTGGTGGCAAGAAGTTGAGCTGAAGATCAGTTGGGGTTTACAAGGAGTGCAGTTGTTCAAATTTTGAAGCCTCCAAATGAGAGATTGTTGAGAGTGTAGGCTTCGGTTTTGGTTTGGCCTTGACATCATTTTCTTAATTAGGATATTATCCCTAATTTCTATTATACACACACACATATAGAATTGAGTATAAATGAGTACCACATCTTTCGCAGAACACCAGAGGTACTGTTCAAAACGAAATTTTTTTTAAAAAAACTTTTGGCATAAAAATGTACAATATAACATTATAAGTTAATATAAGTTGGTATCCTATTTTTATCAAGTAAAATTACAAAAAAAAATCTTGTGAATGAACGAGACATCCTGTGAATGAATGAATGAGTTTTATTCAATTATTCACATGATTGTTCTGTAATTTTACTTGATTAAAACCCATGATACCAATTTATATTAACTTATAATATTATATTACACATTTTAATGTAATTTTTTATTAAAAAAATTTCATCTACCCTGCAAAAAAGTGGTACTTCCAGCCGAACCTATATACGTATATAGACACACACACACACACACACGTATACACACACACACATATATATCGTTATTGTACTTGTAAACAAATCATCACTGAAATAAAAGAAGACACCGAACCACGTAAAATAGTGTGTTCGTTTTTCTTTCGGCGTGTTTGTCTCTCGTGTGTGTGACCTAACCCTAACAGTTAGGCTGGTAAGTGTGTGTGCACGTGGTGTGCTATTATGGTGTTAAACTTGTAAACCACATAATTTTTTTTAACAAAGTAGCTCATGGCGAACATTTAAACATCGTAGTGACGTAGATTTTTGCGGGTCACCTTTTGAACCCTTAGGAATTCATAGAGTTACCCCTTTGTTCTTCAAGCAAAATGCATTATCTGATGTATGTAAGGAATAGCAGATGAGGGTGCACCTTTAACCACATGAAAACCACATAAAAGATACTTTACAACTAGTCTAAAACTTTGGTCTCATGGACCTCATCGTCTGCTCTTTGCTTTTATTTTATGTTAATCTGGTGATGCTGTTCCTATATAGTTTTACCACTATCAATGGTTTCATTCTCTAGCATTTTCTTTTATCCTTAATAGTTATTGTGTTGCCTACCCCAGTCACTAATTATCATCCTGCAGGACAAACCATGGGTTGGGGAAGCAACAATGTGACACAACTTGTATAACAGGCTTATGTGACCCCCCTAGTTCCAAGGTTGGTTAACTATTTGATCTAAACTTGTTAACAAACCACAACTCACAAGTCAATGACTGACCCATAAATAATGATTTCTTTCCATTTTATAGTTTACAATTTAAATATAAACTGTGTGGCATATAGTCGTTGAGTCATTCAAAATTTGTCCTTCTAATGCTTGCACAAGGATCGGACGCCATGTGAATCAGCTCGTCAGGCTGAAATTGTTGAAAAGAATATTGGTGTGTCAAGGATGGGAACTAGTAAATGCTTTGCTTGCAAGTTAGATGGAAAGCTAAGGTTAGTAAGCCACTTTTTACATGCCTTGATCTACCACTACTCTCTTGTTTTTATCTACTTAAGCTTAATTTCTGTCATGAATTACCATCTTTAAAAGAGATCTATCTTGCTAGTTAATAATAATTCAATGACATGAACATAGAAACAACACACCATTAAATTTCAATTAATGTAAACAATTGTTGGAAATTATCAACAATTTTCCATTAGATGCAACTATGTGTTAGTTCTCACGTAGTTGTCACACTATGAGTTGAGCTAAATGATACTTAAAACGTGGTGACTTGGTGCCATAACTCATAAGTGAAAGTGACTTGGACCACACAACTCATGAGTCTATAGTTGAGTCTAACCGTAGGTTTCCATGCAATTTCAAAGATAAAGATGAAGCAACTACTGATTGATGTCTTTTATTGATGTAACTGTCTGTGCTAAAGACGGATCTCATCAGTGTTTAGAAGCTTCATAATCTAGATGTCCTTTAGTAATGCCTTATAGTTGTTTTGAGCATTCTTTCAATGTTTTAGTTTCCGTAAATTCATGGAAATAACGAACACATTGCAAAATTAGGGTTTTGCAAATGGATAAAGGTAATGCGCATTAATTATGCATAAAAAAGTAGATTTAAAAAAAATTACTTATGCATAAACATTAAGAACTTAAGAAGTACCATCAGTGCACATGTGTACTTAGGAATGGATAAAAAAGATTAAAGAGTTGCTCTCGTGCATTTAATAATAAATTATAAAAAGCAATTTGTTATGGAAAAAACCAACATGTTTCACGTTTTTTACATTTTGGTCCCTTCATGTTATTTTTTTTCCAGAGAAGTCCTCAAGTTGATTTTTTTTACTTTCTGGTTTAGTGAAATTTGACTATTAGAACACTGCTTTTTAGTTTTTTAAAAACCCGCATTACCCATTGTAACTGGGCTCTAATAGTCAAATTTCACAAAACAAGATTAAAAAATATTAACTTGAGGACTTTCCTGAGAAAAAATATCATGGAGGGAGTCGGGACAAAAACGCAAAAACCGTGAAAACATGTCGGTTTTATTAATAATAAACCCTTAAAAAAGTACTAGAGCTATCCAAACGTCACATATTTTCATATGATTGCTAATGGGCAAATAAACTGGAATTTGTAGGCCCTTCTTTTTTATCCCATCATTAAGTATTGTCGAAACAAATGAGGTTTATTTGTAGCAACTGATGTATGAATAAACATTGCTTTTTTTTTTTTTGTTGAATGAAAGTAAACGACCATTATGATTTTGGGAGTTTTTCTTAGGTTGGTGGAACCATCATACTTGATTGAGATGCAGTTTGTTGTATTGGGTGTGATATTTAAGAGATTGTAGTGTTTTAGATGAGAAATGATTGGTATGCCTAAATCGTATACCTAAAAGTATGCCTAAGATCATGTGGCCAAATCAAAGGAGATGAAGAGAGAGAGAGAGAGAGAGAGATTGAGAGAGAGAGAGAGAGAGAAACGTGGAATCCATGTGCTATTCATTAAATGGATTAGGTGCATTGGTTATCAGATACAAAAACCATGTTCTCTTTAAAACTAGTCATGATAGACATTAAGCCTGCCATCTATAGATTATTTGCCAACTACTTTTGATCGGTGTGTTCTCCCCCAAGGTGCTCATTTTCCGGTAACTATAATCGTATCTAGAGATTCCTAGACTATTAATCTCCTATATATATAGCTAATTAATTATGTGATTATGGTAATAATATAGTTGCTAATTTGACCTAATTTGATTACCTTTTAATATGGTAACAGTAATAAAGTTGAACATTTCATGTTTATTTTCAATAAGCTGTTTAAATATATTGAATCATTAGTTATTGTCGTTTTAAATTTTTTGACAAAGGACCATAACATATCAATTAGATTTGACGCATAGAATGAAGAAAAAACAATACAATCTCAATTCTCTTTCTTTTGGTTTGATTCTCTCCATGTTGAGGAGAAAACTAAAGAAACGGTATTTGCACTAAAAACCAATTCTCCATCATTCACTTGAGAATTGATGGTGACATCCTATGAAAGAAAAAGCTTGATACTCAATTCAATTTCATTCTCTCTATTCTCCGTACCAAACACACCCTAACAGCCTTACAACAGGTGGTTATCTCATTGGTTTCATGTTCTGGAAATCTACTAATGTTATGTAGTGATTAGGTTCTTCAGCTAGTGCTTCTTTGTTAACAACTGAAAAGTTGTGGAAATTTGTTGATCACACTCACTTTACATTTAACTGTAGGTACTGTGATGCAGTAGGTTGCAACAGATGTTACCACCTTTCCTGTTTGGATCCTCCTGTGAATAATGTTCCATTAGGAAATTGGCGCTGCACCTTCTGTGTGAAGAACAACAAATCAAGTGTTCCTTCAGTGTCAGGAGTCCCAGAGTCAATCTGGGATACTAGAGAAGTGGAGGTGTCAGATGCTGAAGGTCTGAAAGGACTTGAGACATTTTTTGTTTTAGAAGTAAAGGATCTGAATGATTTGCATGAACCATCCTCATGTGAATGTTTTTTGCACATCTCTTTTAGCAGTTACTTTCCCGTCTAGAAATCTTATATCTTATTATTATCCCATTCAGGTTTGCGGAAGCAGAAGCAGTATTTTGTTAAATACATAGGTCTTGCTCATATTCATAACCAGTGGGTAACAGAAAGCAAGTTGCTATGTGAAGCCCCACTGCTTGTGGACACTCTCAGTCTTTTGCCATATATCGAGTCTTTATGGCTGGGTGGATCAGTTAAGGAAAAACTTCAACTTTTAAAGTGAAGTGAATTAGTTCAAAAAATATAATTTGTAGTTTTTGTTTGTGATGCTACAAATTTCATTTTTCTGGTTGTAAATCTCTTTTTCTTGTCATGATCCTCCTTTCCAGATGAGGTGGACTGAAGAATGGACGGTGCCACATCATTTGTTAAAGAAAAGACTGCTATTGACTTTTAAGTCACTATACAAAGATCAGCAGAATACAGGTAAGGTCTTGAATTACCATTATGAGTGGCTTGTGAAATGGCAAGGCCTTGGTGATGAGCAAGCTACATGGGAATCGGAGACTATTTCTGTTCTAGATTCACCTGAAGGTCATAAGCTCATAAAAGAGTATGAAAAGCATCATGGAAACACAAAGATATCTCCTTTACCAGATGTTAAGGTATATCTTTTGACACTGTTACACTTTAAAATTCACTCTTAAGTAGTTTATTTTCATCGTTCCTCAAACTGATTTGCCAGTCTTGGAAAGTGGTCTCCCACATGGGTAGCACGTAATATTTGCCTATATTGAAATCATAAAGATACCAGAAGCATTAATCTACCTGAATGAACTCTTGTACATGGACCGGGCTCGCCCTTGGTTATATTCCAATCAATCATATAACACATTCTTTAACTCAATTTTTCTCTCAAAACATTTAAAATCCAATATTTGCAACATCATTATAAATGCAACAAATATGGAATATTGACTTATGATTTAAGGTATTGGAATTCATATTATGGTGACTTAAATACTTAACTTCTTTATGGGTGTACAGTTGTACATATATTTCAAGCCATGGATTTTAAATTTTTATTATTTCTTCCTAGTTCAAATGTCTTTTTTTTTGCCTTCTCTTACCACAGGCTGAGGAATTGCCACTCAGACTTCCAACTATTCCTAACTGCCCACCTGGAATGGATAATATCCATTTTAACTATGTCAAGAACTTGCATGACGCATGGAACAAAGGGCAGAACAGCGTAGTTTTTGACGACCAGGTGATCTCCTGAATTTTTATTATGTCATGTGGGTGTTCTATCATGTAAATGGAGAAGGGAAATGCGAAATAGATGGTGAGATACGATTGAGGTTTACATCGATATACACTCACATACATACATGCAAATGTATATGTGTGTGTGTGTGTTAGTGTATATATACATATACCATACATTTTAGAGATTTATAATGATTACTGAATTTGAAAACTGATATTAAAGGTAAATACTTCTCTTTATATCCTAAACAAAGAGTTACCAATAAAAGCAAATGATAAAAAAAATGTCATTATTTTTCTGGTTGCTTGCCATCTTTAATTTAACATTTTCTCTCTTGAGCTTTAACTGTTAATGAGTTCTGTGGCTTTTGACAAAAAGAGTATGGGAATCATATAAAACTTTGTGGACGTACAATCTTTTTGAGGACTAGTTGAACATGAGTGAACAACTTCATGAGTAAAATTATTCCCGTGACAACATTTATATTATTAGAAGGTGAGTTATTTCATTTATGAAGTTTGTGGATGTACAATCTTTTTGAGACTAGTTGAACATGAGTGAACAACTTCATAAGTAAAATTATTCTTGTGAAAGCATTTATATTTCTAAAAGGTGAAAAGTAAGCCATTGGTGGGGATCCAAGCTCATGAATGACTGAATGAGTGAAGGAAGGAGTGGTTTGGACTTCTAGAATCCACAAAGTTATTTTTTTGGAACATGATACAGTCCCAATGCTTGAAAATCCTAGTTGTAGCTCTTAAACCTCTTTGATAGAAGACGTGATAAGAGGATTAATAGAGTGGGTAAATAAAAACAGAATGGAACAATGAATAAGATTGATATCACACCTACTCTCACAAGAGAGCTGTTGTGGTGTAGGCTTCGTCCCACATCGGGACTTAGTCGTTATTATTGATTATTAATTCATGTCCCACATTGATGATTAGTTAGAATGTTTGCCTATTAGCAATCTATATATTGAAGCCTTGTACTTGTAATTATTTTATCACCGAATAATAAAAGAGAGATCCCTAGTTGCCCCCGTGGACGTAGGTCAGAACATCGACCGAACCATGTAAATTCTTGTGTCTTTTATTGTGATCGCGTGTGTGTTTGTGTGATTACCTCTAACAAGAGCAGCCGCTAGGGTGGTACTTAATTACATGTTAAAGCATAAATTCAGATTGTTCTTGTTAGGATTAAGAACGATAAACAAGAACAATGCATAGAAAAAATAAGAACACAAGGATTTACGTGGTTCACACGATCACAGTAATCGTGCTACGTCCATGGCGAACTAGAGAGATACTATTATTACTTTTCTGCTTAGGGTTACAGAGATGCAAGAGATGTCTTTATAATAAAAAAGATGACCTAGGACTGGCTATGGGTCGAGCCCAAGATGTCTCCTATCGGCCACGGGCCTTGCTTTCTCGGCCACTGGCCTTGATTCCTTGGCAAAGTGCCTTACTTCCTCGGCCACGCCGCCATGGGCCTTGGGTCATCGGCCTTTAGCTTTGGTTCATCGGCCATTAGCCTTGGTTCATCGGCCACTGCTTTGGCCTTGGTTCCTCAGTCACGGACATTGTTTCCTCGGCCACACCGGCCTTGTTTCCTTGGTGCCACCGGCCTTGATTCATCAGCCAAGGAACCTCGGCCACGGGCCTTGGTGCCTCGGTCATGGACCCCATGGCTAAGTCTCCGTAGAGACAATGAGGCCCAAGGGTAGATCAGACTCCAGAACTCAACAGTTCGAGATCACATCTATAGACTTTATATCATTATGGAGATGAAACCTGGTAGACTAGTAATACATATCAGAAACTGAAATCTATTCTCCTTCGATGATACTACAAAGGATAGAAAAGGATAGAAGTAATAACTATCCTAATAACAATCTGACTAATAATCTTATATATATACCTATCTGAAATATTTAAATCTTACACTCAGCTTCATACCAATCTATATATCAGTAATATATAAATATACATACAAATCTCAAATTCTTGGAATTTCCATTGCCGCTCATGCCATCCCATAAAAAAATTGCTCCTATGGGTCCTGACATCCAATGGTCAAGTGTTCTTCATCGTATACCTTTTCATATTGTGCTGCCTGAGTCGATGAATAGTTCCTCTTGCTACTCCGTCTTCCTTATATGCATCGATTTGGTCTTTGTACTGAGCTGCTATTAGCTAGTTATGTTATGAATGGCTTTATCGTGTTGAGATGCATGAAGGGAATATGATGGAAAGATAACACTTGCAGGAGCGGGCAATGAGGATTGTTCTCTTTATTATCTCCTTGAAGGGGGTAACTCGACCTTTCCTCCTAATTACAACATCTGATTCTGTATCACGATGGGAAGCTATGTTTTTAAAAATAGCACCTTGCAATGATTTGAAAGTTTCTCTTGAGGAGGCAGAGGGCCAAAGGAGTTCCAGATTACTAGAATTTCAAAAGGAAGACGGTCAGTTAGCATTCCAAGTACTTCTGTTCCCCGTGGATACATTTGGTAAGGTATGTCAGCATAGCAGTCACATAGAACTGGTAGTTAATACTTATCAGTTAACTAGAGATTTCAGATATTTCTATGCTTAGGTTATGATTTTATCCGCACATTTTTTTCCATATGGAGTACCAAATAAGTTTGTGTATCCTGATGCCAATCATTGGAGCTTGTATTGCTGGTTTTCCATGGTAATATTGTCAAATTTCCTTGTTCTCTTTGCAGGATTTAAATGTGTTAAAAGCCATAAAATGGAAAGCAATCATAGTTGATGAGTCCCAGAGCTCAGAAATCTCAGCTCATTTTGGTCACATTAAGAGCCTATCCACAGATAAGATGTTGCTTATTATCTGCGGTCAATTAAGTGTAAGTTTCTTCTCTTTAATGGATTGGTTCATTTGTCTTTAGAGGGTCAAGCCTAGTATTTGTGCATTGCATCTCCTGCGTTGGTGCCTCCACCTCTCATGCTGCTACTAACTCCTAAGAGCATATATTAAATTTTGTTGTGTTGCAGGTGAACATGGCTGGTTACCTTGATATGCTGTCATTGTTAGATTGCGACAGTGCCTTGCCTGATTATGTCGTATCAAACAATGAATTGAATGATATTAGCAGGCTGAAGGAAACTTTGTCTGAGTTCATTGCATATGAATGCAAGTCCAGCTCTTCTAAGTTTGTAGAGTTTTGGGTTCCCGTTCAGATATCCAATGTGCAACTTGAGCAGTATTGTTCTATGCTACTTTCAAATGCTATGGCTCTTAGCTCATGTTCAAAAAGTGACACCTTTGGGGCTCTCCATGACATCCTTGTTTCTAACCGGAAGGTTTATTTCTTCACTGTTATTACATCAGTTTAATCCTGTGATATTGAAGAGTTCTGCTTTTTTACATACAGATGCCTAGAAGCACATCAATTTTGTTCATATCAATTTAATAATTTCATCTGTAAATATCATTTGATTATGCACTTCATCTAATATTCCTTACTGATGTCATTTATAACCAATGACCAAGAGAAAAGGATAAGTGACTAGCTTTGTACCAAGACCTGACCAATAACATTATCCATGGGTGTACCAAAAAATCATGAGTGTGGGTGCAGATTTTAGTACCCAAAAAACTTCAGTTGTTTTTCTATCCGTACCCCGTGTACATGTGGGTAGATCATGTATACCCACAAGTTCAATTTTAAAAAACTTATACAATACTACCTTTTGTAATCACATTTATCTTATCATCTTGACTTTTAACTCGATATTCAGTATGCCTTTTCTTGGTGTATGCTTTTTATAATTGGGAAATTGTGTCATCATACAAGTTCACTCTTATTGCTTCTTCCATATGATATAAGAAAATTTTGGTGATATATTCAATCAATTCCCAGGTAATTGATATTAATGGCTTGAATATTAATTTTCTGGAAGGGTAGTTATATACTTATATTATATGGGTTAGACATTTAGGAGGTGCTTTGTTGGAGGTATTAAAACGTAAGAAATGACAATGATAGTCATTAATGATGGTTGGCTTAACCGTTTAATAAACTATAATGATAATGGATTATTGGTTGATAAACCATTAGGGTTAATTGTCAAAAAAGGTAACCAACTTTACCTTTTCATTGTTTAAGGTAACCAAGTTTGTTTAAATGATCAAACTTTCATTTTTTATCATTTAAGGTAACCAAGTTTATTTACAATAGAAAAAAAGATGAAACTTTTATTTATTAATCTTTTAAGGCAACCAACTTTATATAATTTTTAATGTTTAAGGCTAACAACTTTATATAATTTATAGGGTTTATTATGAAATAAACCAACATGTTTTCATGTTTTTTGCGTTTTCGTCCCTCCATGTTATTTTTTCCCATAAAAAACCTCAAGTTATTTTTTCTTATTGGTTTTGTGAAATTTGGACATTAGACCCCGATTATAATTTGTGAACCGAGTTTTAAAAACCTGAAAAACCGGGTTCTAATGTCCAAATTTCACTAAACCAATAAGAAAAGAATAACTTGAGGACTTTTATGGAAAAAATAACATGGAGGGACGAAAACGCAAAAAACATGAAAACATGTTGGTTTTTTTCATAATAAACCCTAATTTATAATGTTTAAGGTAAGTAAACATTGGTTTTGTAATCTTTTAAGGTAACCATTTACCTTAATTGATAAAAAATAAAAGTTTGATTCTTTTTTGTATTATAAATCAATTTGGCTACTCCAAACAATAAAAAAGCTAAAGTTGGTTACCTGTTTTGGCAATTAACCCAAACCATTACCCCACACAGTGTGGGGGAATGAAAACTTCTCCTTGATTTCTTTACGTTACTATTCCCCAAAATTCCTTTTCCATTTCCACTCCCTAATTTCAACCCAGCACTTAAATTAGTTTTTAGAGTTGAACTTAGTAATCTATAATTGTTTGCATATTGTTGTGTATAAAACACTGATTACAAGGGTTTATATAAGAGATACATTTACACTCTAAACCCTATACTAGTTGCATTATAATCCCTCTAATATAAGGAAACATATAAACATGACTAAATCTTTCTCCTTTGGGGGTTCTCCAATATTGACTAAGGCAATGGAGTATTCCTCGGCGCGAGTCAAGTAAGCAGCGGCGGTTTCATCATTAGGGTTCATCTGGAGTTTGAGAAGCTGGGTTTTCAAAGTGTATTCCCTAGAAGAGGTGTGAGGGGCATAGGCACGTTCAAGGGACAACCACAAATCGTGAGAAGTGAGGCCTTGAACATGCTGGAAGGAGGCCTCAGAGATGGTAGAAAGAATGAGCATGCGAACATGAGCATCATTGGAGACCCTGACTGTGTAATTAGGGTTCAGCTGGGGTGGGGGTACTGTGGTACTATCTTTGTCGGATGAGGATGGGGAGGCTATGGTCATCAGAGGGCAGGAAACGGTGCCATCAACATAGCCGAACAAGTCGTTTGTGATAAGAAACGGCTGGATCATTGTCTTCCAGTAGCCATAGTTGGTCAGGGAGAGGGTAAAGCCAAACTTGTGAGAGTTGTGGCTGGTTTTCTCGGTGGGGGTGAACGGGGTAATAGAGGCCATGGTGGTCGGTGAGTGTGGTTTTAGGGATATAGGCTGTTTGGTGAGTGGGTTAGGAGCAGAAATATGGCGGCAGTAGGGATTTTTTTTTTTTTTTGTGGTGGTGTGGGGCGGTGGCAGCAGAAAGGGTGATGAGGGCAGAAGGTTAGTGACAGTAGGTTGGTCACAAGGGTGATGGCAGTGACAGCAGAGGGTAGGCAGCGACAGCAGAGGGGATTAAGGGGATCGGCGCTGGTGAGGGTGGTTGCTGTGTGGTGCAAGGGAGTGGTGGTTGTAGGCGGCGAAGACTGCTGTAGCAGTGATGGGATCGGCGGCTACTAGGGTTGTGCCTGGTGGAAGCCGACGGCTGCTAGGGTTAGGAATCCTAGAATCTGATACCAAGTTGAACTTAGTAATCTGTAATTGTTAGTATATTGTTGTGTATAAAACACTGATTACAAGGGTTTATATAAGAGATACATTTACACTCTAAACCCTATACTAGTTGCATTCTAATCCCTCTAATATTAGGAAATACATAATAAGGAAACATATGATATAAGGAAATACATAATAAGGAAATGCATATGTGTCTAATATTTAGTATGTGGAAATACTTATTTTTGTTAGCTTTATCTATCGCTATAATCTTAAAGCAATAAATTGGCTAAGGTGAAGATTTGGTGCTTTATGATAGACATCTGATTCCTTGAAGTGGAAATCTTTGCTGTGAGAATCTCATATGATAGTATATATGTTGTACATTCTAGTTTTTTCTTTCACTAAAAAGTTTGTTATATGATGTTCCAATGATTTAAATACTAATGCTTAAAATGTTGCACATTATAATGTCTTTGGTTAATCTTATGTTTCCCTTTGTAGTGTTGTGATCATCCATACATCGTCGACCAAAGTCTTCAAGGCTTCATGACAAAGGATATTGAACCAGCCAATTTTTTAGATGTTGGAATAAAAGCAAGTGGCAAACTGCAATTTCTGGACCTGATACTGCCCGAGATGAGAAAACGTCAACTCAGAGTACTTATTCTTTTTCAGGTGTGATAGATGTTTAATTTAAATTGCAATGAGGCATACTTGCCTCATAAAATTCTACTTGCTTTCTTTCTGCTTGTGTGCATAGAGTATCTTGCATTTCTTCATTGTCTACTTCAATATTCAATTAAGAAATGGAAGAGTGTAAGTGTTGAAGTTATTGTTAATACATCTTGTTTATTGTTGTCTTTGCTTTTATTCTTGCGGCGCCTCAACATCTATCAAATCACCATGAGCTTTCATTAGTCACGTGGAGCATTGTTTATGAGACTTAGTGGTGTTTGCTTACTTCTTAATGGAATCATTAAGAAGTTAGTTTACCTTTGAATGAACCTCTTAATGATTCAATTATGATTTAAGAAGTAAACAAACAACTGTGTTTATTTTTTATTGTCTTCATTAATATTCCCTGATTCCAAGAAAGAGTTATACTGCATATGAATCTCAGATAAGTTCCCTTTTAGTCTTAAATTCATTAACTGTGTTCTTCCTTAGACGTAACAATTATGAACTACATTAAAGCACCACACAATAAAAAGCCACATTTTGGTGCAATGATACTGTAAATTATATCTGGTCAAATTTGGATTTATGAACAAGTGAACTAGATTTTAAGTCCAAAGACCCTTAGGGATGGATCAACAGAGGGATTATTGTATCGAATGGAATTTTTATTTCATCTACTTGTTTGGATTATTTTATATTTGTTAAGATCTAAAATCCCTGGTCTTTTGTATGCTCAGGAAGGTTGTAATGTTCTACTGTGGTGATATTAATTTTCTCTATGCATCTCTTCTGACAGCCTCTAAGCGGGTCTGGAAAAGGTTCAACTTCTATTGGAGACATTTTGGATGATTTTGTCCGCCAGAGATTTGGTGGAGACTCCTATGAACGCATTGATGGGATCGGAACTGTCCCCTCAAAGAAGCAAGCCGCTTTAAATAACTTCAACAACAAAGAAATGGGTAGATTTGTCTTCTTACTGGAATACCGTGCATGTCTTCCAAGCATAAAGTTATCATCAGTAGACACTATAGTCATATTTGACAGTGATTGGAATCCTGCAAATGATTTAAGAGCATTACAGAAAATAACAATTGATTCGCAGTCGGAACAAATTATGATTTTACGCTTATATACTTCCTGCACATTGGAAGAGAAAATTCTTAGACTTGCGGAGCATAGTGTAACCATTGATAGCAAGTTGCAAAATCTAAGTAGGAGCACTAGTGATGCTTTACTCATGTGGGGTGCCACATACTTGTTTAACAGACTAGATGAGTTTCATAGTGCCTCTGAGCTTAATGGTTTTTCTGCAGAAGAAGGCTTTTGGAATGAACTAATAGAAGAGTTCTTAAACTTAATTTCTGATGAATGTAAGAATAAGGATCCAGACAAGTTGAGAATTACCAAAGTGCAACCAATTTCTGGGACTTATCGTAAAAGTCTCCCATCGCCAAGCGAGCTAATAACACAATTGCCAGATGGAGAACAACCTCATACATTTTGGAGAAATTTGTTAGTGGGAAGGAATCCAAGTTGGAAGTATTTATCTATATCAACTCCAAGGCATAGGAAAAGACCACAGTACTATGAGGAGTCACCTAAAAAGACAAATGGCAGCAATGGTGATGTTGGACGCAAGCGTAAGAAAACTGCAAATAACATCGTTGAACCTCTTGCTTCAAAGCCTGTAACAGAAGAAGGTGAAACTCCAAGGGCATGTACTGGTGAATTAGTGACACTCATTTTACTCTATATGGTTTATCATTGTTGAAAATCTTTCATTGTAAATGCTACTGAATCACCAGATTGTGGTAACCTATGTAGCTATCATGATGTGACTTGTGAATTTAAGAACCTCACATTTTTCAGGGGATTCTAGAGTTCTTTCCCATAATGGGTCACAATCGTCCCCTGTTGACAGTATCTTTTGTGCTGCACTCTGTGATGAAGCAAGATTTCGCTACCTCCTAAAGGTCAATATATCCAAACTATGTGAAGTTCTCAGGCTGTCGGTATGTTTCTCACCTATTACCTAGCAATTTTAAAGCTTGACATTTTGATAATAATATCTCTTCCTGCTCTTGGGGATACTTATATGTACCTCATCTATCTTTTTTTTTTTAAATAAATTGATTAGTTACAGTAATGTCATTTCTAGTGTTTAAACCCACGGGCCACGGCTGATTTGTGCCCGTAAGTCACGAATATAGAATTGTAACAGGGGTGTGGTTGACTTATATTCGAGTGGTAGGTTGCTCTCCTGGGATTCACATGAACATGAACGTCGAATACCCCTAACCCCTTAATTATCCAATGCATAACCTTTCCTAATCCTAATACAACTGATAAACAGAAACTATATCCAGCTAATTGAAAATATGTAATATCCTTGTCCTAACTGCTGGCTACCGTCTCTTCCCTCCCTTTTTACACCTAGAATACACCAACAGATAGGCTTAACAGCTTGATATCTTTACTAATGTAGCCGTCTTTCTCATTTAAGGAACTCCTATGTGGCTACTTGATTCTTTCTGCCATTGTCTATGTTCTTAAGTAGGAATATCTTGTTCTCTTTAGGTCCTGTTTGTAGAGTAGTTAGCTCCTTTCAAAGTGGATCTCTATGACAAGACTACATATTTGTTTTGAGTATGAGTAGATGCTTTTAACAGAAAAGAAACTTTCTTTGTTAGGAACTTCCTTATCATGCATGATAAATACTCCCCCACCCCCAAAAAATCCTCTTTTATTCTTGGTACTAGTTTATAACCCACGTATTACGTGGATATTTTTATATAAATTTATTTATATAAAATGTATATGAGTAAAAATAAAAACACACAAAAATAATAATTGTGTTTATTTTTTATTATTTACAGATTAAAAAATAGAGTATATTTATCTTTTTTAAAAATATTAAATCGTAATTATCTTTTATTTTTTATAAGTTGTAATTATCTTTTAGGTGAACGTAGAGGTGACACGTGACATTTGATATATTCCTTTATAAAAATGTGTAGGAAATAATTTAATCTTATTTAATCTATAAGTTGTAATTATCTTTTTGGTGAACGTAGAGGTAACACGTGACATTTGATATTTTCCTTTATTATACATAATAATAATAATTTCCACAACTAATTCAAATTATTACATCTGGATCTAATTATGATTATTATGGATAATAATGATAAATATTTATTTTTAGGTAAACATTAATTTTAAATGTTACAAAATCTAATTTATTACTAATTAATTAATGAAAAAAAATAAAGTCAAAATTTAATGCAATTAAGTTAAGGTGTTAAATTTGGAAAAAGGGGTGGAAAATAAAATTTTCTTGTATTGTAGAAGTGACATGTGACATGAATTGTTTTGTTTTATTATAATATATAGGTTAATCAACCCATGTATTACATGAGTTGATTTAGAAAATACATATTTTTTTATATTTAAATAAATTATTATAAAATTTATATATATTTAAAATAAAAAAAATTGAAAGCTAGTTAAATTAAAGATAAAAAATAATACTTAGTTGTTTGATATTAATTAAAAAAATATTATTGTATTGTATTATTGAAAACAGATAATATGTGTTTGCAAAAAATGTTTCTTTTAATTTTTATTAACTTCAAATATGAAATATCAATGTAAGAAACAAAAAACTTCAATTATGTGATTGTCTATATATTTTGAAAATGATAAAATATAAAAATGGAATATCTGAAAATGAACAATCAAAATTTATCATATTCACAATTGAAGTTTTATCAATTAAATTTTTAAATATTGTTAGCAAAATAATTAACAAAAATTTTTAACTTTATTTACTACACTTCTACGTTTAAATTCAAATTTTTACATTTGAATTTAACTATGATCATTAAGGATAATAATGACACATATTTATTTTAGGTAAATATTAATTCATTAATGAAAAAATTAAAATAAAAAATTAATGTAATTAAGGTAATGTAGTAAATTTGGAAAATGAATTAAAATAATGGCATATGTATAGATTTTAATTAAGGGTATAAGAGACATTTCATAAATAATTATGAGTTGTCATTAATCTGGACCATTGATTTCTTTCCATCCAATGGTTCAGAAACTCCAAGTGGTTTTCTTATTATATATAGTATAGATTGAAATACAGAACACTTGACCTGGCACATGGTTCAATCCAATTGTTAATTTATATGCTCTATATTACCCCTTAATAGTACAACCATAATGGACCGGTGTCATCCATTGTCGTCAACTCATGTACTGAATCATGAATCACTACACAAAACTTGACCTTACACATGGTTCATTCCAACTGTTTGCCTAAACATGTCTCTTGAAAGATCTACATTACATGTAGTTGTATAATCCAAAAAGATTATGTATCCAGTTTGAGAACATTGTCTTATATATTGATATATACACATACATATATATACCTAGACATATACACACACTCTAAATGATCTTTTTTAATATTTGTGTATAAATTAACATTATTAGAGTATACAAATCCAAGACAACACTTTTTATAAATTAAAAATAAAAATCATACACTCACATACGTCTAGTCGAAGACACATTCACAAATGTATAAAAAATTATACATATGTGAATATATATATATATATTTTTTAAATTATAGTTTATAAAAAATGGCGTTGTGGTTACATTAACTATTATAATGTTAGTTTATACAATTATACTTAAAAAAATATTTCTTGAATTTTTGGTACTTCCTGGAACCTGATCACACACGGACACATTTACATGTAGAGTATCGTGTAATCTATATAGAATATGGCAGACGTAATCTATATAGAATATGACAGACGAACTGAAACATAAAAAAAAAATATTTCATTTAGATATTTTATCAAACACTTGGTATGCAACTTATACAAAATACACGAAAAACACAGTTTAGATGTGTATTATAATTAACTAGTTCACATCATTTACATGTTCAAATGTGAAATATGCATGAACATGTGCATATCGTACATATTGCAATTATGCATGAAATTAAACATTTTATTATAATGAACATGTGAATGATGTGAACTGGTTAATCAGAATGCACTTTTGAACATATGTATATTACAATATTACATGAAATTTAACATTTTATCGTAATGAACATGTACATTAATATGGTACTTCAGTATTCTAATCTAATATGGTACGTAATCCATATAGCATTCGACCCTATATATATTTATATGTATGTATAGGTTCATGTTCAAAAAATAACTCTAAAAGTCCAGTGCACCGAATGTACCAATAAATTATTTTTATTTCAATTTTTTATACATAAACATGTATAAACCAACATTACAAGACAATTTAACTAAGTATTGTAGCTTTATATATTGAGTTTCTATAAGAACTCATGTGAATGTATGAAAAAATGTTTGAATTATTATTCATTCACACGCATTTACTGTGAATGGTCAATCATTCACATAATTTTCCACATAGTTTCAAGGTGTGTTTGTGTGTGATATTTTGCATTTAGCATTGTCTTGTTAATTTAAACATGATTATGGGAAGAAATTTAAAAAAAAAATGTTTTAAGGGTGGGAGACCTTCTGTATATTGGATTTTTGAAGGTACTCTTTCAGTCTTTTGAACCTAAATCTATATGTATGTATGTGTGTGTGGAGAGAGATTTAAGTTTAAGAGAGAACCTCATCTAGTGGAAGGAACTGTGAGAACCATACCTAAAACTTTTTTCCAAAATCTTTTTCTTTTCGTTTATTTCATTTTTATGTTTAAACAAACATTCTAAGACTATTTAAAAAAAAATCACAGCTTTTATGTTTTGTAAGATCTCTAAATATCAGGTGAATGTATAGAGGTGATGTAAAATTGTGAATATACGTTGACCGTCTCTTGGAGATGAGGACAGTTTTCTCTAACTCTAAGAGACAGTCAATGTATATTCTAGTCCTTCAAGAAAATGTGTCAAAAGATTTTTCAAACAAATAAATGAGGTGAGGAGCGTAGATGAAGCAAAATGCAAAGTAGAACACTTGATGGTTTATCCCAGCGAAGAGGGAAGCATAGGAAACACAGATGAAGAAATTGAACATCATGATGAATCAATTTACAATATTTCTGCAACGATGTATGTCTCAAATAGCCGATTGCTTACCCTTTTTCTATGAATCAAAATTGTAAAACACCTATCTGTACTTTTACTCATTCTTTTAAACAAATCTGGAAGACGACACTAGAAATTACTCATAACTCTGAATCGTACGAGTGATGAGGTGGCTCAACTCGTACCGTGTCTTGGAGCCACCCTATATTTCGAGTCGAATGGCACTGTTTGGGGTAGAAGTTTACTCGACTCGTACAAGTTTAAGATATATGCGTATGTGTGGGTGGGGGTTTGCGTGTGTGTTCGTGCGCGCACGATGGGGGTGGGGATGTGTGCGTGTGGACAGGCGGGGGTGTGGGTGGCTGTGCATGCGTGCACAAAAGAACCTAAAGTAGGCTAAGAACTATAAGAACCAAATAGGGGATGCCATGTTAGCAAAAACATTGAATCAAGATGAAAATTGGTTGTTGTATCCTGAAAGTCAAAATCGGGGTGGTCATTAGTGTAAATATTATGTAGAATCACAAGACACAAATGTACGTTCACAATGTTATTTTGTATATTGATATGCAATCAAATTTGTGCATAGATACCTGTTTTCTCTGTGTGTGTGTGTGTCGGTATTCTAGAAGACGACGTGTATGCTAATTTTACTGCCAGATGATTGGATATACAGGAAGGAAATTCAGTGGTTCAATTATGCTAAATTAGGACAAATATGTTGTGTTGTCGCTCATGAGGATTAGGTAAATCATGTATTAGAAGAGGAGGTCCTGATAGCTGGGATAATTCAACATTCCTGGATCACTTGAGCAATATTACTGCACACAAAATTCAGTTCACAATACATAGCAGTTGTTAGGTGATGAATAGCTTTTTGATTGATAATCTGGGATGATAGACATGCCTTAGATTGCTTCCAAATGTGATGCCTGTTGACATACATCTGTTACAGTCCCATAGACCACGTTAGATACTGGGTTGTAAATACTCATTTGACTTACAGTCTGTTGTCTTATGTTCGTTAATGATTGTGTTTTTAATGAAAAGCATAAATGTTTAATTATTTCTCCTATTATAATGCTATGTGTTAATTTCTAGAAGCAAATGGCATATTTAATTGGATTTTCATTCCTTGAATGCAGGAGGATGTCAAAATAATGGTGGAAAGCTTTCTTGAATACGTTATTGAGAATTACCATGTCAACAAGGAACCTGCAAATACATTACAGGCTTTCTTGTTATCCCTGGTCAGAACTCCTCTCTGATATACTGCAAAGTTGGATATGTTATGTTTTTTTCTTATCTTTTAAGGATGAAGTTGTACAGTTGTCCTCGTCTTTCCTTGACTTGCATAGAATTGCTTCTCATTTTCACCGATTTTTGGAAGAGACCATTAGGGAAGGCAAATGTGGATTAAATTTTACTTGGGTGGAAAGAGTCTAAAGAGATTTGTGTTATTGAAAATTTTAGTTGGCTATAGATAGCACAAATTAGGCGAGGTTTTTGTTCCCGGGCCATCTGGGTATGATCGTTTTAATATACTTTCTGAAGAGTCTCATATACACGTTAACCAATTCTAAAACATAAAAAGATCATATTTCCTAAATAACTTTAATTTTTCCCCCTCTCCCTCTTGTTGCGTGTTTGTGACATAAGATCTATTCTTCTTTGAATCTTAAAGGCGTGATCTTTTATTTTAAGATCCTTTGATAATTTTTATTAACTACTATGCTGTTGTTCCAGTGCTGGATCGGTTCTGCATTGTTAAAACACAAGCTTGATAGAAGCCAATCCCTTGTTCTTGCAAACGAACACTTGAATTTCAGTTGCAAGGAAGAGGAGGTAAACTCGGTGTACTTGAAGCTGGAACCAGCAAAGGAGACGTTCTTACATTGTACAGAGAACCAAAAGAAAACTGACATATCAAAAGGTTTGATACCAACAGATATGGGGAAGCAAGTTGATTCTGTTGGAATGGAAGTGGTAGTTGCAGAAAACCAAAAAACTGCTGAAGTAGACACTATTCTTAATAGATCACACAATGGTGAAGATATAAATGATATCAGCTGCAATGATGTTGAGGGGCATGCTATAGGTGCGATAGCAGTTAAATGCAACCAAAAACATCCTGAACGTGGCACTATTAGTCATCACACATCAGATGCTCTGGAAGATGAAATTGACTCTGGCAGCTCCAATGTTAGTACTTCAGCTCTTGCAGCTGCATCAAAGGAGAATGTAGCTGTCGTCCAGCTGTTGGTTTCTTCAGCTTGTCATCAACCAGTGTCAACAAATCTGGTAAGATTATTTTTATTGTGTGAATCATATCTTATCTGTATTTTCATCCAATCTGGCCAATTCAACTCGAACCAGGGTGGTGAGTGACTAATATTTTCTTATTGGATCATGAAACTTGTTTGGAATGATCATGCATAGATGGTAATAGAGGTCAATCCACTGGGATTACGTAATCACTTGGTTGACCATCAGTTGTAACAATGAACCGTCGACCAGTATAATTTTATGATTAAAGTGATTGTGTATTTTAAGATTCTTTCATGTTTCCACAATCCGATTCTTCCACCAATAGATAGATGAGTCCCAACTCCTTCCTTCTGTGATAAATTTGTGAACTGGGGAAATACTACCAGGTTGATATGTGTTTGGAACTCTGGGGCCTACTTTCCCATCCAACATTCATGTGAACAATCAAGTTGATTATATCTATCCCTTGTTAGTCGTCCATCAATCCAATGGAACCTATGCAGTATGCCCAAGTAGATTAACGTAGCAACATGTTCACTTTTCTGTCATTTGATGTGGAATATTTGGATTTCCCACCAGGAGATCGGAAAGGAGCCTCTTCGTGCTCAGGAAGTTCAAGGTAGCCCTAGTTTGTTGACTGAGATCAGTAATCTGCAAACTACAGATGGTGGAAAAGTTGGTCAGGTTAATCCAGAAGATTCATCACTTCAACCTCATCCTGAAGAACTGTGTTTCCCATTGTTGGCTAATCCAATGGCTGCTGAAAATGGAACCCATACACATCCAGCAGAGAAGCATGACATCCCCTCTGATCATACCATTCTGCCTAGAGTAAATATGGAAGACCGTCCTGTTGTTTCTGCCAAGACACCTCTTGGTGAGCAACATTCTGATTTGCATTTAGCTGACAGAGTGGATTGCCAACCAATTGATGAACGACCTAACCTTTCCAAGGCACCACCTCAAGTTTTAGAGATCACTACAGATGTGACGATTACAAATCATGATTCTACACCACCTGGGCCAAGCATGTCAAATGTCCAAGGATCTAACGACCTCAACCAAGCCCTGCGGATGCATCGTCACTTTCCGTCTTCTCTTAATCCACTTGAAGCTGAATTAGAAAAACTGAGTGCACTGAAGGAATCCGTTATCAGATACCATGAAGATATTGTCAGTCTCCCATTTATTTTATATTAGTCACTTTTTAGGAAGTTCTTTTTTAAATGTTTTCTTTTTGTCATGCTTCTGGGTTCTTTGTGCAGAAGCTGAAGCTAAAATCAGACTATGAAAAGGAATTAGAGGAAATTCGCCGTAAATATGAAGCTAAACGTCAGGATGCGGATGCAGCATTTCAGTTAAAGAAGAAGGAAGTTGACATCAATTATAACCGAGTGATCTTGAATAAGATATTGGCCGAGGCCTTCAGGTCTAAGTGCCAAGATCTCCACCCTTCTGACCCTTCAGGAATACAAGGTATGCTTTTTTGAAGATAATTAATAATCTCCTTTTATGTGTGGTTGGTTTAGGATTTAATGATCCATAAGAGCATATTCACCCCTTTCTTTTATCTTTTAAAGGTATCCGTTGGTCCAGTCATTTGATTTGATTATAGTAATAATAAATAATAAATAGAAAAGAATAATGGCTTGGGCTGTGTATCTACACCAATCTATGGTAAAAGATAAAGGTTCCATTGAAACAATTATTCATTTAGACGCCTGGGCACTGATTGAATGTCAATTGAAGGTCTATTGCTTGGGCAAGGATTACAAGTACTGTTTTATGCTTTATGTTATCATGAAAAAAAAAACTACATAACAATTGGCATTTGGCAACCATTTACGTTTTCAGTAAATGTCACCAAGTCTAGGCTTGTGGTTTTTTTTTTATTTTCCCTTTTCGAGGTGCATCTTATGATTTTACATTTTAATTTTAAGCTGGTTTACTTTGATGTTATCTTGATTTTCTTGCTGCTAATTCTTGCACCTTGTTTTCATTCCTTTATTTCTCAAATTCTCCAGCCGGAATCAAGTGTCTAGATAGATGTTATAACATGTTTTTACGTTTGTGATACTAAAGCATTGTTTTTCTTCAACAATTTTGTGGATAATAAGTAATTGCATCTTAGGAATTGTTTTTGCACTTAACTTTGGATGGAGGGTCTAATGCTTAGGCCTCACGTTTGCCTATCAAGTCAACAAATTCGGCTGGGCTGACATTTCCCTAGTCACCTAAAAACGGGTCTATTGCTTGATATGTTTTGTAAATTTGCTCACATAATTTCAATCGTTGTTTCAAAAGTTGTAACTAGTCAGGTTTTCTTTAATTAGCTTTGACCTTATTAGGTCCTGTCCCTATTGAAATATCCCAATATGCAACCTGTCCATTTTTACATGTAATAAGCTCAAAGCAATTGTTCACCTCATGATTTATTCTATTATCATGGTTTTTTTTACTTGTTTTTCTACATTAGCTTGTATGATATCACCTGCCTCCAGTATGGACCATTTTTTTCATATAAATTCACTAATGCCTGCAGAATAGGGAAATTCATGTTAGCTTATCTTTGACAAAATTAAGCATTCACTCTTTGCAGTCACTCGATCAGGAGGCATGCGGCATTCACATACCTTGCCATCTTCTGGTGGGCGTTCCACTGGGGTTCTTTCATCTTCACCTGCTCAGTCTTCAGGAAATCAGCAGGTTACAAAGCTGCAACCACCTCTTCAAATAGTTAACCAGTCTGCTAAACTTTTCTCAACCACACCTAGCAAACCATCATCTAATACCAATCCCTCTAGCATACCCACCAGACCAACATCAAACCTCAACCCAATCACCTCATCAAGTATGCCAAGCAGACCACCATCTAATGCCGTTTCCATCAGTTCACCAAGCGGGTCGCTGCCTAATACCAACCCGATCACCCCCTCTAGCAGACTTAGCAGACCACCACTAAGCATCAATCCCATCACCCCCTTTAGCAGACCATCACCTAACATCAACTTCGTCAACCCCTCTAGCAGACCTAGCAGACCACCACCTAACATCAATCCCATAACCCCCTCTAGCAGACATAGCAACCCTGCCACCCCTTATGCCAGGAATAATCTACGAGTAACTAGTGAAATACGTGCTCCAGCCCCACATATTCGACCATTTAAGCCTTCAACATCTGTATCTCATGATCATTCATCTCCCAGAGTGATGTCAAGTCAGCACACATCAACCAGCTTGCAGCAATCCTCACCCACCTTATCCCAAGCTGCAGCTCGACCGCCACTTTTACCATTTCTACAAACAACACCACCGGTTCCAGCAAATCATAATGGCCATCCTATGCAGAACTCACCACGAAGTTTATCTGCGGCCTCTAAAGTGTTGGCCCAAGTTTCATCACAGCCACCATCAGTGGCTATGGCACCACCAGCATCAGTGCCATCAGCGTCAGTGCCAACGACACCACCAGCATCAGTGATGCCAGCATCGGTGCCACCAGCGTCAGTGCCAACGGCACCACCAGCATCAGTGCCACCAGCGTCAGTGCCAACGGCACCACCAGCATCAGTGCCACCAGCGTCAGAGCCAATGGCACCACCAGCATCCTTGCCAACGGCGCCACTGCCAATAGCACCACCAGCATCAGTGCCAGTAACCGCACCAACAGCGCCACCAGCATCATTGCCAACATCACCACTGCCAATAGCACCACCAGCATCAGTGCAAGTAACCGCACCAAGATCATTTCAGCTACCTTTATCATACTCTTCCCTCCAATCTGAGCAGAATCCATCAGGGAACCTGCCAGCCACATGCTCCTCACATTCCCAAATTTCACTACCACCGTTGCCATCGATATCCATAAGCCACAGTGGCCTTTATAGTGCGCAGGGCAGGCCTGAAAGTGGAATACAATTGCCAGGTCCTGATATATTAAGCCTACCTGCGCTTGATTTGCTTATGGACATTGATAAACAAGCTGGTTTTCATCTGCCACCAAATATGGTACCATCTACATCTGAGTTTTTGGATGTATCTGAATTTGGTAAGGCTGTTGCTGCAGGTGACATAGTCTGTTTGTCAGATGATGATTAATGGGCAATTATATGCTTATGATTTCTAATTGTGCGAACCAGGACCTTTTCTTGACCAACTTTTCATTCAAGTAAAGCTTACTTTTGCTAACTAGTGAAATTCATCGGTTCATTTGTCGGTATTGGTGGACTCTGACGGTTGACCCGAGCTTTTCCACCTTTTGGATGTATTGCTCACTAAAGATGCACCTTTAGTCTTCGATGTTAGGATTGTAGATTTGTTGTTTTTTTTTCAAGAGTAATATTGTTATAACAGTTCGTTCGATGTATGCTACAAAGAATGTCAATACGTGTCAACTACAAGTTATCTGCAGAATTTATATCAGTTAGGTTCACTTGGGTGAATATTTTACTTTCTTGAAGCAAATTCAACATACAGAAATAGAATTTCAATAAATTAAAACTAGGGTGCATTAGGTTTGTTGATGGGTTTAGAAATGGGTATGGCTATAGGTGTATGGGTTTGAAAGAAATAAATGAAAGAATGTGGATTGAGAAATAAGAAAATTCACGAGTGTATGAGTTTGAGTTTTTGGTAATCATTTTCATGTATTTGGTAATGATTTCTTGTCCAAATCCATTCTATACCTTAAAAACCCACCAAACAAATGTATCCCGGTATTATGTCACGGCCTTTGTAGAAAAAACCTAACAAATATCATAAAGGTTATTAGGATGTAAATAGCTTGTTAATTACAGAATTATGGCGAAATATAAAAATCAAAGTTTTATGACATTAAGGTTGCGTTTAGTTAACGAAAACTAGTCATTTTCAGTTTTAGTTTTCAAGTTATAGTTTTTAGAAAAAACAAGGGTTTCTATGAAAGTGAAAATTTGTTTAGATGATAAAGTTTTAGTTTTAAGGAAAATAAGATGAGTGATTATAAAATAATAAAAATAGTATAGATGATGGAAAAGTAAGAGAGAGAGAAAGAGAGTATTATAAAGAAATAGGGTAGGTAATAGAAAAGTAAGAGTATAAATATGGAAAGTGGTATTTTAAAAAGTGGAATGAAAATTTATGAAATTATCGTTAAGTAAACAAATTTCCTTTGATAATCATCAAACTTCCACTAATGTCAAAGTTGACTCTTGCAACACGATTTAATGAAACTGTTAGCAGTCATTCTTGTTTTGCAAGTTCTGTCAATACAGTATCCAAGGATTATGAAAGTATGAAATTACGTTCATAAGGATTGTAAAATTTCCAACTACAATTACAAATATTTAAATACATATTAGACCACCCCCTTAAAACAAATTTTCGATTCGACACCGTCAACTTTATTCGTAAATTTTGATCATCAAATATGGTATTTTAAACATTAAACATTATTCCTATTAGATGCCCAAAGTTTGAACTTGTGAAACACATGCTTCCATAATCTTCTAAAAGTATTTAATTAGTAAAACATCTAACACGTTTGCTTAAGTATTCAGTAGAGAATAGACATCACGCAACCACTAAAATCAGTGATTTGTTTTTTCATTAACAAATCATAAATCAGCCATAACTAATTCTATGAACAAATTAACTTTAACAATTAACAAATTAGTTTCACGTTTACGATTGTACCTTATGTAGGTTTTCACTTTTCAGTTCTGTCTTAAAATTTTTAATCATGTCTTTTTCTGATAAAGATTAAAACACAATCTTATCAATTCACAAGAAGTACTATAAATTTACAAAATGAATGATGTGAATCAAAAGTACGATTGTTATATTTCTACCATTGTATGTCGCTTGATGCTTTAAGGACTCATCAGCCCCAACAACACATGGTTTAATTATGGTTTAAAGTATTAAATGTAATGTTGTTTATATAAACAGGAGTCCGAATAAATGCTGCTACCTTTTTGTTCTCGAATTATCAATGCATACTCAGACAATCAGTACTCTCTCAACTTATAAGCCTCACATTGAATATTGCTTTAGTGACCATATGCTTAAGATGTTTTCGTTAAGACTTCTAGTTCTAAGTTGTAGTTTGAGACCAACATGAAATTAAATTTTAAAATTATATATTCATTCTTAGAACTACATTATTCTTAATTTTAGAAATTTATAAACTAAATATTACGTGTTTCAATCGTATATTATATGTTTTTAAATTTAAAAACCTATTTTCATTCTTAAAATTATAAATAAGATTAATTCAAAATTTTATTACCAAACGTAATCAGATTAAACTTTCATTCATTTGTCTTTAAAAAATAAGTAAAGCTTGATTTTAAACTATTTATTACTTAAAAATAAAATTACATGTAAATTAATATAGATCATTAATATTAAAACATTCCAATATTTATAAATATTAATTTCAAACTTCAAAGAAAACATATGATAATTTAGTTTATTATTATTATATATTTAATAAGTCAAACGTGTTTTCTTTTTTAAACTTTATCTATTATAACTAGAAGGGAAAATGACATCAAATAGCTCTGAACTTTCGACTTTGTACACATTTATGTAGTGAACTTTTTTTTGTGCATATTTGGTAGTTAAAGTTTCAAAATTGTTCCAATTTGGTAGTTGGCATACCTTTTAACCGGTTGCTTCCGGTTTTGATGCCTACGTGGACAATTTTTTAATGACGTGGCTACCCGTTTTTATATTATACCCGGTTATTCTACGTGGCAACCCGTTTTTTAAAATCACCCGGGTTTATAACCGGGTTTTTTAAAAAACAATGTTATAAACCCGGGTGATTTCTTAATTTAATACGGCGTTATAAACCCAGGTGATTTGAAAAAACGGGTTGCCACGTAGATAAAATCGGGGATAATATAAAAAAGGGTAGCTACGTCATCAAAAAATTATCCATGTAGGCATCGAAACCGGAAACAACCGGTTAAAAGGTACGCCAACTACCAAATTGGAACAATTTTGAAACTTTGACTACCAAATGTGCACAAAAAAAAGTTCACTACATAAATGTGTACAAAGTCGAAAGTTCAGAGCTATTTGATGTCATTTTCCCTAACTAGAAATAAAAATTTCGAATATTAAATTTATACAGTTTTCATAAATTTACTATGTAATACATGGTTGAATATTAGGTAGGTGCATTATCACAAGACAGACCAGACCATCAACTTATTAGGAAGATGAGTTGATCGCTTACCAAACTTGTGTTATTCCGTCCCATGTGCTGCTCTTACTTTAAGTAGCTTCCGTAACTAAAACGAATGATCGATCGATCATCTCTAACTCGTATTTCTCGTTTTAATGTAAACTTAACGAATGGTACGGTACGTCTACTTCAAGTTCCACACTCCATTTAATTATGATAAACCGTCAAATTGTTAACCTTGTGGTAATGATCAATTATCATATTAGAAAACGATTAGAAATTATACAATTTTTCCTGTATGATCAAGAATATTTCCTACATTTCAATTACTTTCAACTCAATTTCCATAATTCATCCCCTTCTATTAAAATTAAAATGAGGGTAATTTACGTTTGAATAATCATAAAGTTCTTCTTTCCACTTAAAGATACATTTTTAATCTCAAATGTGTACTTTATGTAGGGATAATTGTAGAAAAAACGAATTCTGTTTCAACTAACAAACGAAATCTGTTTTCTTACAAATGTAATGTACTTTTTAGAAATTCTTCAAATGACATACACTTTCCTATTGAAAATGATCAAATTATTCATCTTTAAAATATTTATCACGTACGTTACATTTTCTATAAAATTAAATTTAGTTTATCATCTAAAGTATAAAAAAAAAAAAAACAACATTAAGTTTTTTTTAAAGCATCGATCCCTTTTATGTATGAGTCCTCAATACTTCATTCCTCAATAACGGTTGATCATGTTTGAATACAATTCAATTAGTTTTTTTTTTAATCATAAATTATAATGTTAACATCTTGGTCTCATTACAGTGATTATACATATGTGACATTATTTTGAAACATTTTTAAAATTAGAATACTTTTAAAGAAGTTATCAGGAAAAAATAAATGCATTTTCTTTCGAAACAAATATTATATAATTTATCTAGAAAAAAAAAGGTAGAATAGGGCTGCCCATATAGTTTGTGTCCTCTTTAAGCATTTGACCATATATATATATAAATTCTCAGTTTGACCAACAAATGTTCAAAAAGCCATTAATATTGACAACTATCATCACTAATAGTGGCGTGGTGGGGGTGGGTGGGTGAGGGCCTTCAAGACCAGTGAGATCACAACTATACTTATTATTAATTTGTGTTTATATATATATATATATATATATATATATATATATATATATATATATATATATATATATATATATATATATATATATATATATATATATATATATATATATATATATATAGAGAGAGAGAGAGGGGGAGGTTCAATGGAAAACCACAATGCACCTGAAAACTTGTGAAAACCGCACTGCACCACCACAAATACATCAAATTTCCCGCATGATGCATCAAAATCCCGCGTGATCCATCAAATTTCCCGCGTGATGCATCACTTTATTTACGATCATGCCACCGCGTTTTTCATGAAATGCATCAAATCGGACGGTATGCGTAGGTTTCCACAGTTTTCTGGTGCATTGTGGTTTTCCATTGAACACACCCCTATACATACATACATACATACATACATACATACATACATACATACATACATACATACATACACATATATATATATATATATATATATACATATATATATATATATATATATATATATATATATGAGATTATTGCAGAACCTAAATTTAGCGTAGAACTATAGAACCAATATCGTCCATAGATTGAATTAATCTAGTAGTCTTGATTAAAACAATCAAGTTTGGAATTAGTAAAAAAAAGATTGGTATTAGTGATATTTTAATAGTCATTAGTGAATAGTAAAAAAGGAAAAGATTGTAAATAGCAAAGAGATTGATATTAGCAAAATAAATATTCTTTTTATTTAAACTAAAATAACATTAATATGATTAATTTTTAAATCAAAAAAATTATACCATAAAAACGAGAATTTTATACTCTTTAAAATGAGACCGGTCATTTACGTGTTTATTTTTCGTAAAATTTTATTTACCAAGACTGTGATGCAATATAGGATGGCAAGATCATTCAATGTCGAAGTAACAGTTTGTAACATATATTCAACGTCGAAGTAATATTATATAACATATATGCAACACTGCATATACATTAAATATTAAAAGAGCCAAAACAATGATCAAAGTTAGTAATCAAACTTGATGAACCACCCTTAATTTAACGAGACCGGTCATGATATATTTTTTTTTCAAAAAATATTACGTGTTTATTTTTCGTATAAAATTTTTTTCACAGAGACCAGTTAACATATCATATCGAGATCATTCAATGTCGAATTACGGTCTATATCACTCCAATATCGAAGTAATATTATATATTGTATATGCAACACTGCATATACATTCAATATTAAATGAGTCAAAATAATAATCAAACTTAGTAGTTAAAGTTGGTGGATTTAACGAGCACATTCATAATATATTTTTTTCGAAAAAAATTTTACGTGTTTATTTTTCGTAAATTTTTTTTTACCCCAGACGACCATGCAATATATTATATCGAGATCATTCAATGTCGAATTACACTTTATTTCACATATTCAACGTCGAAGTAATAGTATATATCATATTTGCAACACTGCATGTACATTCGATATTAAAAGAGTCAAATGGTCAAAGTGGGCAGTCAAACTTGGTGGGCTAGCATTAATTCAATGTTAGTTGCATAATTACCATATTATCACTAGTGTTATATTATAATCCAGTGGTTTAGATTGATTTCATAGTTCTGCACTAAATTAAGATTCAACCCTATATATATATATATGTATGTATGTATATCCCCGACTTTGAATTCTATCAAGTAGCAATTGGTTGAGCATTCAAAGTGTTCACCACTTGATGTGCCATTCAATTCTCCTTTTATCAACGAATCAATACATATTTCATCTTTTTCGCTTTTTTCCTTTCAACTGATTCTTTAATTTTTGTCTTTTCTAATATATATGTCTTTTCGTATACATGCAGGTTACTCGTGCTCTATATATGACCGTATAGAGAAAGAACACTTAAGTATTACATATATCACTTTAAACATTTACTAGAATAGATAAATACAATTTAATAATTATTTTTAGAATGAATAAAATATTAATATAGTTTGTTATTTTTTAAATTTGTAAATATGGTAAATAAAAATTAATTATATATACTTTGACGCTTTTGTCTTTATGGATTTTGATTTCAAAAAAACTGTAATGTCTTTTTTTTTATTGTTAAAAGAATGTATTAATGTACATGGAATACTCAAATATAATGATTCAAATTACTATTAATTTGTTACAAGAATTCTTTTTAAGCAAGTGAGCACACCAATGATCGATATATGGTATCATTGGTATGTTGCTAGATTGATAGTTGAACATATTACATTTGTATGGGATACTATAACTAGAAGCACGCTAGTTTTCACATATATAAACTATGACAATTTCTATTAAAAAATTTTGCATTAAATGTTTTTTATTTACCACTTATGTGCCAATATATAATAATTTTGACGTGTTTTATTTTTAATTTTATGACTTATTTTATAATCATTGCATAATCATATGTAAATTAGACAAAACGTACACTCCTCATAACTTTCTTAATTACATACTTGACCAATCATTAATCCAACACAATTAGTTGATTATGCTCTCATAGTTATTGTCATTTATTTAATCTTCTGTATTTTTTTAGTCAAATTATGTCTTTTAATTTTGGTCAAGAAAACGATGGGAGGATTACGATGGTACTTTAGGAATGAGTTATTCCGTAACTTAATAAAATTAAAATAACTAATTTTATTATTATAACTTATAAGCAGTTGACCCTTTAAATACGTACTATATATTATTAAAAATGCTTTTTTTTTTAATACAATTAATACATTGTATTTGTTTACAAAAATCCAGAGTAAAAACAAAACTAAAATGGTAAAATAATTTATACCACCTGTAATTCTGTAATGTCAAGTTAATATTTTTAGGGTTTTTTTTCAATTCAAACTTAATTAATTATACCAAAATTCGAAATTTTACAATGTATAAAATTTTAACTAAATGTGCTTTGAAATTTGAAGTGTGCTTATAATGTGTGTTACTATTTATCAAATATTTAAGCCCGTTATTCAAAAATATGACGATGATGTTTATATTATAGACGTTTTAAGATAATACATTATTTTCGTTTAAGCTCAAGTGTTTGATGGATGTTAATTTAACAATAAAATCGAGCTTCTTATTTCTTAAAATAATTAATTAACTATTACAGTAATGTCTAAGCATAGTTTGAAAACTATGAATTATGTGTTGTGAGTTTTGTTTTTAATTTGCAGGTTGTTCGTTTGTGTTTGTTTAATTGTTCATTTATGTTTGTTCGTTTATTTTCGTTGTCATTCGTTTATGTTCGATTATCCGTTAAATGAACACAACAATGTCGATTACTTAACCAACGAACATGAACAAGAAATCTCGTGTTCATTTATGTTCGTGTTCGTTCATTTGTTCGATAAAGCTAAACGAATGAATTCCGTTCGCAACCCTAGTGATGGTTATATTATATGTATCTTATCTTAAACATTTTTTGAAAGGGTATACACACACCATCTAAATCCTAGTTTTAAATTTACACCTTATATCTACAACAAGACTCAAACTTCTAACCTAAAATCTAGGTTATTATCTTGGTATCTTATCTTAAATTTGATAGTTAAGAACACATTTTAACGATATTTGGCTTGTTTGGTACATGAAAAATAGAAGAATATAATCATTTGGGTTTACTATCTTGAAAAATAAAACTGATACATAACTAATTATTAGTTTAAAAAATAAGGAAAAATAAAAATAAAAGTCTATTTTTTTCTATGATTCTGATTATTTTCATTTTAAAATGAACTTTAAATAAATGACATTTACATTTAAACAACTTCTTCATATTATTTGATTGGTAATTAACACCATCATTACGAAGTAAATAACTTGTAAACCGTACAATTCCTTGTGTTGATTGGTTGGTACTTGGTAATAAATGCACCATTAGATTAATCTTATTCTATAATATTCTTAACATGATTTGTTCTGTATTTATAATATCTATTGACAATGTGTAAAACAAATATGATGTTTAAAACTAAAATAAGAAAACTATATAAAAATGTATAATACCATATTTGTAAAATAGGCAATCAAAAAGTTACAATTATTATAAAAACAAAAAAAAAATGTAATTAAAGTATCTGCAATATATATAGTAGGTCAAAAAATTGTTGTGACATCTTGTGAGTCCTTTATGCTGACTTGTCCCAGAAAGCATGGCAGTATAAGGGACAAACGACCCCACACAAATAATTTTGGGGAAAAAAATGGAATATCGTCCATCTTTTATCTGTTTATTGTTAAAAAGAAATACATTATTTTTTTAAGATTTTAATTAGAGCCTACACTTGTTATTGATGTCTTTAGATAATTAATTACTTCATCTGTGTTAAAATAATGTCCACATACAAAAATACATGTCCTAAGAAAAACATAATATTACAACATTTAAACAACAAAATGATAATTTCCTTTTTAATTATGAAATTACTTTTATGGTTAATTGTCAAAAACGGTAACCAACTTTATTTTTTTATTGTTTAATGTAACCAAATTTATTTGCAAGAAAAAAAAAAGATCAATTTCAATTACCTTAAATGGTTTAAAAACAAATGTTTGGTTACCTTAAACATTAAAAATATATAAATTTGGTTACCCTAAATCAATCCAACATTTATCATTATTCAATTTTTATTACATATATCATTTTCTAATAATCATTGTTATTATTATAAATATAATAAAAATACATCCAAATTACATCTTATATATACTTATCAATATGTCTAAGTAAAAAAAACAATATGTGTTTAAAAATTTATTAAAATATATTAAACATGAATAAAAATCATACAAATAATATTAAATAAGTAAAAAGTAGATATAATACAACATTATAAAAGTCATATTTTCATAAAATTTTGTTTATTATAATAAAATATATATAAATATTATAAGAATTTGAAATTATATCGATTAAATATATATAAATTTAGAAATAAAATATTTTAAAAATTGTTAAAAAAATAACTACTATTAAATAATAAATATGATGTAACAATATTATTATTGTATCTTTTTAAATAATAGTTAATATTTATATGTTTCAATCTTATGTTTACATTAATTTATATAACTAATTATTTATTAAAAAGTATCCACGTAATACGTGGGTTCATAAACTAGTTATTATTATATATAATAAACGAGAACACAAATTGTCACGTGAGGCATCACGAAGAGAAGACAAGTGGTAATTTGTTATTTTTTTAATAGTTTTTATAGGTTCAAATTAATATTGCATATATAATTGGATGGAGGTGAAAACATGAGGAGAAGAAGAATCTGGTCAACATGAAAACCGGTATTGGATCACTCAGTCGCGCCCAAACTCCAAATTTGATAGCCATCCAAATCCAAATCCAAATCCACCCGTTCGTTAAGATCTATGTCAATGGCATTTCCTGCAATTACCTACACGACCATGCCCAATTTCCTAAACTAAAATATGCTGCACTGCAGATATATATATATATATATATATATATATATATATATATATATATATATATATATATATATATATATATATATATATATATATATATATATATATATATATATATATATATATATATATATATATATAGATTGAGGTTCTATGGGGCACCATATGCATCGGGAACCAAATGGGAACCAAAAATGCATTGCTTATTTACAAAGGGTGCATTAAGGGCGTTTTGGGAATGTTTAATAATATATGTTAAATTATAAGATTTAATTTAATATTTATCATTTATTTAGGAAACTAAATAAAATGATCAACCACCTTCCTATAAATTCATCCTCTTTTCTCTCTCTTTCCCTTTCTCTTTCATAGCATATGATTGGTTGTTTCAAACATGATGCACAAAAGCAATGTATCACGACAATGATGAACACATTGAAGACGTTGATGAACACGTTTAAATTTCAGAGATGCAACACGAAATTAACACGTTTAAATGTCAAAATGCATCACGATTTTGGTAATGCATAATGATGGAACAAAGACGAGGATGAATATGGCCGAAATGCATCACGATTTTGGTGATGCATAATGATGGAAAAAAGACGAGGATAAATATGATCGAAATGCATCATGTTTATAAATTGAATTGGATGAAGATGCATCGTGTTTGAAGACGAATCCAATAAATTGGATGAAGATGCATCATGTTTGTTTAGATTCGGATTGAATATTTTTTGAATTCAAGCATCTTCCGATTTTGCCCTTCCGCGCGTGAGAAGTTATGCACCCGTGCACCCATTTTCAAGTTAATTACCCTTTTGCCACTACAATCTGAACCATTAAAATTCAAGATCTAACGGTGCATACAGGTTCCCAAAGTGCACAAATGCATACAGGTGCCCCATAGAACCTGACCCTATATATATATATATATATATATATATATATATATATATATATATATATATATATATATATATATATATATATATATATATATATATATATATATATATATATATATATATATATATATAGAGGGGGGTTCAATGGAAAACCAACATGCACCGGAAAACTTTGGAAAACCTCCATGCACCACCACAAATGCACCACAATTTCTGTGTGATGCACCAAATTCCACGCGTGATGCACCAAATTTTCGCGTGATGCATCAAATTCCCGGGTGATGCATCGACTTTCTGCGTGATGCATCACCTGATCTAATGGCTATAAAGTGGTTCCCGGGTTTTCCGATGCATATAGGTTTTCCATTGAACCCACCCCTATATATATATATATATATATATATATATATATATATATATATATATATATATATATATATATATATATATATAGGGTCGAGATCCATGGAAAACTATATTAGACTGGAAAACTGGAAAACCATATCAAATGCACATGTTCATTATGATAAAATGTTAAATTTCATGTAAAATTATAATATACATATGTTCAAAATTGCATTTTGATTAACTAATTCATATCATCTACATATTCGTTAAGACAAAATGTTTAATTTCATGCAAAAATGCGTAATATACACATGTTCGTGCATATTGCACATTTGAACATGTGCATATTGTTATTTTGCATGAAATGGAACATTTTAAACTAATGAACATGTAAATTATGTGAACTAGTCAATAATAATGCACATTTTAACATATGTATATTGTAGTTGTGCATTAAATTTAACATTTTACCGTAATGAACATGTACAGTTAATATGGTTTTCCAGTTTTCCAGTCAAAGATGGTTTTCCATAGATCTTGAACCTATATATATATATATATATATATATATATATATATATATATATATATATATATATATATATATATATATATATATATATATATATATATATATATATATATATATATATAGAATCAGGTTCATTAGCGTACCTATGAGATTCCAGCGTACCCTAATGTGAATGATCATTCACATATATATTTTTTTGAATAGACATGTATAAGACAACATCATAAGACTTTTTTTCAAAAGGAGCAACATCATAAATCTTGTGAATGGTAAAAATAGATCATGTGAATGGTCATTCACACCTTCACATGGTGTGAAATGACCATTCACATAAATATGTATTAAGCATTCACATAATTTTTAAGGACACAGAAAGTGTGAATCCATGTGAAATTCATATATCATGTGTATAATATTAAATTAAACATGGTTATGTGAAAAAAAAAATTTAAAATTTTTTTTAAGGTTGGTACCTTCGGGTGCATTGAACCTGATTCTATATATATATATATATATATATATTTAAAAACTACTAATTTATTCAAAAATATATATAAATTCAATAATCAATCAGTTTCCGTGTCCGTGATTCACAATATTAATTAAATCCATTTAATTAATCATTCAAATCAAAAGGTCAAATTCAAAGCCGCAAATATGCAAAATCCCACCCAATTAATCTTCCTAGCTCCTTGATCCATGTCTACCTAATTTAGCTGGCACCATGTTTTTGAATTATTTTTACATTTTTTAAGTAACTCTTCTTTATACATGCATCTAGTCACAAAATGAACATGTATAGTAATAATCCTCCAAACTTTGAATTTGGAGTTTTAACAATGATGATGGTGCAAACGACATACCGGTTAAGACAATAAATAAAGTTGATAAAATAAACAATATCAATTCGTGGTTTGTGGATAAAGATTAGTGATTTTCAACATGTGAGATGATTTTATTTTCCTTCTTATAATTATCTATCTCTCTATGCTATTTTGAAATTGACTCCTAATCCAAAGGAATGATTCTTGAAATCCCACGTTTGGAGCATATTCCTAAGTCCCATGAAACTATAATCCAATTAAACATTACAAAACACCATAATGAATTAAAATTGATTTTCAAATACATTAAACACTTAAAACAACATACTCTTATAAATCATACGTCCCTTAAAGTATTAACTTTTATTGTTAATTATGATGTTGATGTTTATCATTTTGCTAATCTGATGGGGTTGGGTAAAACATTTTATTTACATGATTAATATTGTTTTTGCACATATGGAACATGACATCTAAATGTTTTATATAGATTGTATTGGTTGACCCGATGAACCAAATAACCCAATCATTGAATCATATAAAAACATAGAAACATCTGTAATTCTGTATCCTTAAAAGTTTGAACCATTATTTCCACTAGTATAAAAAAATATTGTCTCCCTTTATTTTTTATGTAAAAAGCAACATCATCATCATCCATTTTAATTTGTTTAAACTTCTTGTCATTGTTAACAAGGTCATTATATATTAATTAAGCTATTTGTGTAAAGTTCTTTACCAAATACTTCACAATGCTGATATATTATGTAAACACTGAATCTGTTTAAAACTATGATAAAAAGTATTGGTAACACACAAAATAATACTTATATGATGTTTAAACTTTTTATCTTGTGTTCATATGAGATTACTTATTATATTGTTTATATAATTTCGTTCTTATTCTTCTACCGTTTAACACAAGATGAAATGATGAATAAAGACTTGATGAGAATGTATAACTATACAATACACACCCAAAGTTAATACCGAACAAGAGACACAAGAACTCTTTACACGTAGAGGGGTTATTTGATACCATACCAATTTATAACACAACTCAATAGTCCTAATTAAAGCACAGTTAAAACCAACAACTACAATATAAATTCAATACTATGTCAAACTTTGATAGACTATAATTTTGTTATATTTTTTAAGTATTAATAATTTACATATGATTTAATTTTAAGTTTACATACAATTTAATTAATAAATTATTTTTAAAAATTATTAACGTAACACGTGGATGACCGGGCGTTGGTGATAAAACACAAGAAATTAATAAATTTTATTTTCATTGAAGATATTTAATCTTAAAAATTTATTGAATAATTAAATTGAGATTTTTTTCTTTTGGTAGAGGGTAGATTGGCAATCCACTTCCCCGATAAAGCTGGTTTTCCAGCTTTACCCCTCCGTTTCTCGTATAAGTCCAAAGCTATCGGTTTCCAAGTCCAGGTACCCTAAAATCGAAAAGAAAATGGGTAAAAAGCGAATTCACAGTATATTCATAGAACAAGAATTTCGGAGAATGATCTCTTCTTGAAGAATGTTGCGCATCACCAAGCAAAATTTCCTCCTAAGATCTGTCAACAAAATCAATTTATTTTATCATCATCCTTATCTCTGGATTCTATAAATTCTTCTAGGATCTTCTCGATTCCTCATATCCAACAAGGCTCGAAATTATGGGAGGTGAAAGCAAATGGAGGAAGTTGAAGCTCGCTCTAGGGCTAAATACATGCATTTACCTCCCTAAAACAACCGACGACGATGAATCGCCACACTCTCCGTCTTCCCGCTCTTGTAGGAGTTCAGATGTCCGTCACCGAATGCCCACCACTCCGACTCCTTCGTCTTCTGGCCTCCTGATGTCAAAATACGGCACTAAATCATCGTCCAAGGTAATTTTAATATTTTTGTACTATATAACTCTTCATAATTTATATTCGTTAGCCAGTTTATGCTGTATGATTGAGTTATATGTTTGATTGAAGCTTTGCGATTAGTTATATTGTGAATATCGAAGAACAAAAGAGCAAGAGGTTTTGATTCCTCCACGCACGGCACCAAGTTAGGAAAAACATAACCTCTTGTCACTTGCGATGTTTGCTAGTAAATTAGTAAGTGAATTGATTAATTTGCTGAGATTTGACCATCTCGCAACTCGCAAGGTGCTGAATCACTATGTGATTAGAAATTGGAGAGAGAGAGAGAGATAGAGAGAGAGAGAGAGAGAGGTGAGTTGTTGCGTAATCTTTGAGGTTACCGCCGAGTGACCTTCAGTAGGGGTTTAACATCTACAACTCTGCAAGAATGCAGTAGGAAAATCGCATACACAACTTTCTTGTCGTTGCCGCAACACTGATGAATCTTGGTGCACCAGTATTGGTTTTTCACTCTGTTGCAGTAAATAAAAGGGGAACTACATATTTGATATTTTATTGTAAGAGGTAAAAACTAAAAAGTAAAACTATTTTTTAGGGTCATAAGTTGACTGTGCTTGTGAGTTGTGAAAGACGAAAGGATTAAATGTAAGTTATGTAATTGGTTAGGTTTTAGTTTTCTGATGTGGTTAAGGGATACTTGACTAGTGGCTGGTAATGGTGATGACGATGGATGTATATATATATGTATACAATACAGTGGGCGGGGATGGCGATAGCGACGGGATATTTTGTTGCCTTGTAGTTTTCAACTCTCCTGTGGTTTTTTAGGACCCATGAATTGAAGGACCATTAATGCCCCTTTAAGGTTATCCTCTCCTCCATCGTCCTTGACTAAAAAGTTAAACTTGTATTTAATAAACATGATTTTTATTTATCATTTAACTGTTTGTAATATCATTTTTATTTGTATTTAGGGTTATTATCATTTTCGAATAACCATAAAAAAAATGTTTGTTGTAGATCCTCTTTGAAATTTTTGATTGTTTTTGTTTTTCAGCTACTTTTTTTGTATTATTTTTGTGAAACAATCATTCTTTTTTATTTATATTATTATATATATATGTTTTGCATTTAAGCCCATTATTGTGAAATTCTAACATAGTGGAACCAAATATAACCGTATTTTGCAAACTGGAACTAAAAATGATAATTTCATAAAAATCGAACAAAAAAGAAGTTTTCAGACAAAAAACAAGCAAAATTTGCAATGAGTGAGAGTGACTAAAATGTACATCTGTGATAGTTCGCTGCCCAGAAATAACAATAATGATGCTAACTGTTAATGTTATTCTGCAAGAACTGATATACAAATATCAATTTTATAGTTGAATTTTGAGTCTTTGATATAGAAGGGAGTAATATTCATTAACAGTTCTATTATCCTTTTTCCTTTTCTTTTTTTTTTTTACTTCCCCTTCTTGAAGGTAAAGTGTTTTGTCTGGTCAACACCTTCACTTTTACACATACAACCTCTCTCTTCCCTTTTCATGGTTGAATTAACACTTTTAGACTTTACTTACAGAGCATAAATTTGATAAAAGTAAGTTCAGTTTTGGAAAGAGTAGAAATATGTAACTTATTCTTATTGATCTCTAATTCTTTTTATACATTTGGCTGCTTTTGAATATAAGATGCATATGCTTTTCTTTATTGCTTTCAAACATTCATCATTAGAACACCAGTTGCTTACTGATCTTTACTTTAAAAAGTTCAAGTTTTTTAATCACTCAGAATAGTCCACATCATATGAAGGCCACCTAAAGACTTTTAGTCATTAGGCTAAAGTGGTTTACAGCTTGCTTGGCCTATTTCGACATGATATTCTTTGACACTAGTGATGAGTTTGTGATTGTTAAATATATTTAATGCTTGTACAGGCTTTTGGTAATAAATTGCAAAAGATAATACTCAATGGTTCAGTACTGGATTTTTCTGAAAAATACAACTGTTCAATACTGGCAAAATAAAAATGCCGAAATGAATGAGAAAAGCGACTATATTTTTACATATCTTTAGTAAATATCTGAGCAAAAAGATTTATTTATCACATACTAATCCTATCCCAATGACATTGGTTTTTTTAACATACGTTTTTATAACATTAATTAACATGAACAGTGAATTTGGGAGAAAAGGATGAGTGAATGAACAAATTTAACATAGATAATGTTACCATTGTAAATGTTATCGATGATCTATATTATTTAATTTGAGTAAAGTTGGATGAATGATGTAATCAATATGTTTACAAGAACGATAATATGTGATTGTTCAATATTTTTGAGTTCGTTGGTGGGTGAATCCCAATTGTAACCAGTCTTAAGAATTTATGTTATGACTCAACCCATTTTGACATGCCACCCGATGCACCCGACCTTCCCATTTCATCACCTCTAGAAAAATATTCATCATACCATATTTCTTGATGATGTTGATAAAAATAAATGTAAAAGTATTATCTGTACTTATGATATTAGAAGCACACAAGTGCAATAAAAGATTAGTAAAGGTAAAATATTTCAAATTTTCTGGTTAATTAAACAAAAAATTTTGCTTTAATTACAGGAGACACCAATTAAAGTTACAAAATGTTCCATAAATTAAAATGGTTGAAGCACACAATCGACTAATGATTGTGAAGATGAAATTTTCTGCAATGCAATTGAAAGATAAGTTATGAAATGGTCTTTCTTTATGATTATAAATATGTGAATTTCTGTCCGGCTTGCAGAAAATTTGTGCAATATGCTTGACTGCAATGAAAACAACCAACGGTCATGCCATCTTCACTGCAGAATGCTCACATTCCTTCCATTTCCATTGCATTACATCAAATGTAAAACATGGAAATAGAGTATGTCCTGTTTGCCGGGCAAGATGGAAAGAAATCCCTTTAGAGAGTTCTGGTTCTTCTCATGTGAAGTCAAGTATCAACTCAGGTTCATGGCCCCACAATGATTCATGGATGATTCTACAAGGTATGCCTCCACAACAAATGCTCTCCAACCGTAATGTTCCTTTACTATTTCAAGCCTCCGAGCCCCACATATATGATGATGATGAACTAGTCAACCAGAAGGAAGAAGTCTTTTCTGGTAATACTTCCAATGGAGGAGTAGAAATAAGAACATTCCCAGAAATTTCTGCAGTAGCAAGATCGGCACGCTTTGACGATTTTGGCATCTTAATTAATCTCAAAGCTCCTGTTACTAAAAGAAATCTGAATGCACGAGCACCGATAGATCTTGTAACTGTGCTTGATATTAGTGGCAGCATGACAGGCACAAAGATTGCTTTGTTAAAACAAGCTATGGGTTTTGTCGTTCAAAATCTTGGTCCATTAGACAGGCTATCGGTAATAGCATTTTCTTCTTCTGCTCGTCGCCTGTTCCCACTTCGTCGTATGACTGAGGCTGGGAAACAAGAATCTTTGCAGATGATCAACTCATTGGTGGCCAGTGGTGGGACGAATATAGCCGAGGCCCTCAGAAAGGGGGCCAAAGTGATGACTGACCGGAAATTCAAGAATCCAGTGAGCAGTATGATATTGTTGTCAGATGGGCAGGACACCTACACCAGCATCAGCCCTCGAAAGCCTGGTTTGAGAACAGATTATCAGTCTCTTTTGCCGCCTTCTTTGCAAGGCAAGAAAGATGAAACTGCTGCGCTTCGCATACCAATTCACACGTTTGGTTTCGGCATGGATCATGATGCTTTTGCTATGCACTCTATCTCAGAATATTCTGGAGGGATGTTTTCGTTCATTGAAGCTGAGAACGTGATACAAGATGCTTTTGCTCAGTGTATTGGAGGGCTTTTGAGTGTTGTGGTGCAAGAATTACGTGTTGAAGTTGAGTGTGTTCATCCTGTGTTGCGACTTGGATCAATCAAAGCTGGGAGCTATAAAGTGGGTATGGACACCAATGGAAGATCAGGGTTCATTGAAGTCGGTGATTTATATGCTGAAGAAGAGAGAGATTTTCTTGTAGCAATGGATATTCCGGTTGAAGAGTCGGCCAATGAAATGCCATTGGTGAAATTTAGAGTTATTCACAAGGATCCAATAAAGAAAACAACGGTCAGTGTTGGAAATGAAGACGTGATAATCTCAAGACCTGAGACAACTGCAGGCAAACAGATAGCATCGATCGAAGTTGACAGACAGAGGAACAGGCTTAAAGCTGCCAGTGCAATAGCTGAAGCGCGAGTGGCAGCGGAGCATGGCAATCTAGCGGCAGCAACATCACTGCTAGAGGATTGCCGGAAAAACTTGTCTGAGTCCGTGTCGGCTCGTGGCGGAGACCGGTTGTGCATTGGTCTGGTTGCTGAATTAAGGGAAATGAAAGAGAGAATGGCTAGTCGTAGAGTATACGAGTCGTCAGGAAGGGCTTACGTGTTGTCAGGGTTGAGCTCACACTCGTGGCAGCGGGCTACAGCAAGGGGTGATTCGACGGAGATCACGAGCCAGATACAGACTTATCAGACACCATCAATGGTGGACATGGTTAACCTCTCTCAGACAATGTGTTTCAGCCGAAGTCCATCTTCATCCATGCTAAACCCCCCTGCTGCACCGCCCAAAAAATCATTGAGGGCAATACACTCATTTCCTCCACCAGAACCGAGATGATGAAGAAGCTTGTTATTCGCTCATATAAATGTGGGCTGGGCTTGGGCTGGTTTACTTCATAGGGAAGGATAATGGCATAATGCAAAGAAAGGTGAGAACGGGATTTGATGGTTTTTTTTTTTAAAAAAAAATGTGGGTATATTTCTTCCATTGGATTAGTTGGTTGTGAGGACATGAATATATTCTTTTGGGGATATTAGAAAGGTGATCACTTTTGCAAGTATGTTGTTACCAAATTTAAAAGAGTAATGTTTTGTTTTTCTAAATATTTTCTTGAATCATCTTTTAAAAAATCGTAATTAATTTTAGATCTTTGTATTTATTTTGACAAAATAACATAAGATATGACAAATGACAATCAACTATCAAATGCGGTTTCTAGTATTTTTTATAATTTACATAACTTTTGTAAAAAGGTGATGTCTAAGACTCTAAGGACGGTTTTATTTTTGTAAAAAAGAAAAAGAGAATATAATGGGATCATTTATTGGAGAAGACTTGGGAGTACAATATCTCAATAACAACATATTGAAAACATGAGAAGAGGTAGTTTGACTTTGTGTGTATATGTAATGTTATTAGGCGATTGATTACCAAATCAAGGACCGCCACTTAATCACCACATTATTGAACAAACATCTAACACCACCTAACAATATCAATATGGGTAAGGTACTATGGTACGCCCGATGTTTCATCATGTGTTTGAAAATATGACTTCTTATGACTAATTACAAGGGTTTATTATGAAAAAAAAAAAAAAAAAAAACCAATATGTTTTCATGTTTTTTACGTTTTCGTTACTCCATGTTATTTTTTGTCATAAAAGTACTCAAGTTAATTTTTTTCTTTTTGGTTTAGTAAAATTCGGATATTATAACCCGGTTTTTCAGTTTTTAAAAACCCGGTTCACAAATTATAATTGGGGTCTAATATCCAAATTTCATTAAACCAAAAACAAAAAATTAACTTTGAGGTTTTTTATGGAAAAATAATACGGAGGGACGAAAATACAAAAAACGTGAAAACATATTGGTTTTTTTCATAATAAACCCTAATTATAACTATTAAAGACGGTTTTAAAATTTAATTTGTATTTTAATATAGAGTCTACAAATAATTTAAAGAGTAACAAGCAACTATAGAATGCTCAAGTTAAGAAAACGTAACTCATTCCGATTAAAACCGCTTGAATAAAGGCAACGATTGTCAACAATAAACATGACGTACATGAAGAAAAATATATGGTCATGATCGTTCTGAAAAACCTCATGTTTCGACGTTATGTTTATGATTTCTATTTTAGTAATTTGGTTCTGATAAAATAAAATGAATAATCAATACACTTGATTACCTAGAATAATATCCACCAAACTTTATAGAATAGTTAACTTTTTTACACATGAAATGGGGGAACCGTTCAACTATACATTTTATAAAGTTGATTATTCAATTAAACTATTAATTACTGTTGAAGAATTATATAAAGGGATATGTGTGCAAAAAACTCTTAAGTTGGATCATTTTTTGGATTAAAACCCCGTACTTTTTTTCATTGCACAAAAAACATCCAACTGGTTGAAAGTCACAGGCCACCATTAACAAGTCACCAGTGACTATCGAAATTTCGTCGAAAAAGTAAATTTCAAAAAAAACATAGATTTGAACAAAAAAAATAATCATAAAAAAATGTGGATATAAATCATGAAACACAAATGAGTTCTCTAGAAAGAAGGTTTGTCAGAGACGAATGGTTGGTCACCAGATTGCAACCAGTTCATCAGGTTACAAGTCATTTTTTTGAACAAAAATCTCATTTTGATAAGTTTTAGTAAATTTATGATTTCTTATGCAATATTTTTTTTTTTTTGAAAGTTTTAATAAAAAAAAAGTATGAAAGTTGACAAATTTCCTTATAAAGTATAAATTGGCGGCAATTGTGTGTATTATTGCATATTACTTATTCTCTATATATTTTCATGCCATATCAAAATTTGTATATTAAGAGTAATACTAAAATATTAAATGGCATACTAAATAATATGATCGTGTAAATTTTATTTAAAAGCTTAAGAAGAAAACTATCTGAGACTTTTTTTAATGTTAAATTATCAAGATTTTGTTTAAGAGTTCGAAGGACTAAACAATATGTTTATTTTTTGTCGTAGGGTGGTCAATGTGGAGGTTAAAAATATATAGTTTTAAATAAAACAAACTTTGTTTATGGACTTAAATACTAAAAAAAAAGTTTTGTGACTTAATCAATAATTGCATGAAAGTATGTGGGTTTTTTTTCAATATTAACCCTTTTTTAACGACAAACTAGTTTACTCTCATCCCTAATCTACCCCTATACCCCAAGTGGGGACCTTAGAACTTACACGATGTCATGTGTATCATGATATTGAAGCTATTAAAAGTTGTGTAGTGTGATTAATGTAGTTAACTGGAAAGAAATGAAATAAATATAGTTATTTGTAACGTTGCCAAAATTAAATGAATATCAATATAACTCGTCTTGGATAATAATAACTAAGAAACATTTACAAAGTCACCTTAAGTTTATAAAATTTTGCCTCATATTTTTATGTGTGCTGTCAACTTAATTTCCATGATAATCATGATTATCACCAAATGATCAATTGAGATATTATTTTTTTATGTATTAATGGTATTGTCGACCCACATTATCATAAATTAAATATAGAATGCATTAATAATGTGTTTAACAAATAATATTAAGATGTTTGGAATGGTAATTGGGGTTGTGTCTGTGTTACATTCGGGACGCATAGTAGATGAATTATATAATATGATTGAGTTATGTGAGAGTCTTAGATAGCTAGTTTTGGAATATTAACCCTTTTCGATTCAACCCATGCCTTCATATTGGAGGACCACTATCTCAAGCATTTGCTCTTTTTGCAGTTTGTCTGTTTGGAATAATTGGATTCCAAAAAATAAAATTCATACGAAAGACTATCAATAATTTTGAGCAATATTACAAAAGGGATATAAATTTAGATAATGTTTGATGTCCTCTTTGTAATTCATCATCAGAATTTGCAAAAGCATGTCCTCGTAATTTGTTCCTTGGTTTCTTTCACCTAGAAGAAGATATTTAGTTGGCTAAAAACATACTGGAGGCCGAAATTCACAATGAATGAGCTAATATTTGGGAATCTAATTGCAAATTCAAATCATATGATAGTCAAATTTCAAGGAGTTTTCATTGTGGTTCTGTAACACCTATCAAATCTCACAAAATGATATGTCATATTCATATCATAAGTGGTGATAACACATATAACAATTAAGATCATAACGTCAGAGGTTATACAAACACTGGCATTTAAAACTTTAACACACACTAAATAAACTCTGTTTAACTAGTCACATATAATTATACAAGATAATGATATATAAAGTTCCCAAGTGTGATGATGTCAACGTATAGTCAAAATGAATTAGTGTCCATGGCAATAGATAATGTCCCCTACTTTAATTCGGTGCTGGTAGTCCAATCTTTTGACTCCTTGAGACACATGTTTAGACTCGAATAAGTAGGTTTGACAGCTCGTGAGTACATTAGGCTTAGACTCTGCAGGTAAACATAATCACATGGCACATGATAGACATAGTAACCCTACATTCTCTCACTCCTTACTAGCATCTTCATTAATGAGCTTGAGATCCAACAACACATTGAGATACATCTCAACTAGGGAGACCCCTCGCCCTACTGCTAAGTTACGCCCGTGGAGGTTAACAATGCTGGTAAGGCACATGAGCGACCTGTCAATAATCACAACCATAAATATATGGTAACCCTACTCAGGGCTAGATAGGGCTACCTAGCCCATGCGATAACCGATCGCGACTAACTCCGTAATGGATCTCATCTCACAAGCTCATTGTACACACATATGTATAACATAAGAAATTAGGAATGTGAGATAATACCTGAGTGGCAGCTCCCAATGCTTATACCATAACCACATATATATCATTTAAACAGCTAAAGACTCGTAGAAGATGGTGCACACTTCAAAAATACTCGTGTACTCACCTAGATCGTAGTAGCTAACTCTCACAAGTCCCTAGTTCTCACTGTTTTAGCCCAGCCCGATGTTTACTAGTTCCTGTACACATAACGGATGCCCACATATTAATCCAAGCCCAATTATTTAAATAACCATGAATACTCAATAACTGATAGGATCCCAACGTATAACACAAATAAGCCCCAAGGCCCAAAACCCAAATCTAGCCCAATCAAGGCAAATCACGACCACGCTCAACCCAGCACGGTCACACTTCCCATGAATACTTAATAACTGATACGTCTGCTCTCTTTCAGTTTTCAGTTCTGTCCAGGGGAATTTCAACCCCCACAGTTAATTCCAACGTATAAAATTCAGTATGACTAAGATGCAAATGTTATAAATACATACACACACCAATTCCCTTGATTTTCAACATATAACACAATCAAAATTTTGAAATCAAAGATTTGTTACCTCCCAAACTTAAGGAACACATGTTGAAGGTTTGGGGATGACTCAAAGCAACTCCGCTTGATTTCTGGCTTTTGATTTCGTCAAACACACACAACACTCTTAATTCTTCAAAGTGAAGTAGTTGAAAGAAGGTTTAAATGTCTCGTATGTGTGTGTGCATGGTTATAATGCGTGTTCGAAACTCGATTCCTAATCTCATTATCAATACTTCACATTTAATATCAATATATCTCATTTAATCTTGTGAATCCGTAGTTATTATCATCCGTTAAAATTATACTCTGAAGTCACGTTTTAGTTGACTCCGACACGTATAATCTACTAATTGGTTTATCATTGGATCAACACAAATATCAATAAATTAATCAATCAACAGGGTATTTCCATATATTTGGTCGAAGGTTGGGGCGTTACAAATCCTCCTCTCTCCCAACACACACATACACACAGAGATATACATACACATATAACTAATGGTTTAAAACTAAAGGTGGCATTGTTTAAAAATAATTTTATTAAATTATGTGAATTTTTTTTTAAAGGGAGAATTTCATATATACCCTTCCAAAACTTCATAATATCATATATACCCAACCTAAAATTTTAATATCATATATATCCCTCCTAAACATCATAATATCATATATACCCAATTTTAATTATTAATATCACATATATCCCTCTTAAACATCACTAATATCATATATACCCAAATTCATTAATTCAATTATTTTTAAAACATTTAAAACTCATAATTAATATTGCTTATTAAATAATGACCATTATACCCTTACTCATTTCTTCTTTCAACTACTAAACTTCAAAATATCATATTTATCCAATTTAAATTGAAATATCATATCACTTTTAATAATTTTATATAATTCATTTTAGTAAACTTTACTAAATAAATTCTTCAAACTAAAACAAATTAACATAAAAAATTAACATAAAAAATTGTATCATGTTTTTGCTCGTTTTTAATCAAATCGTATCGTCTTATTATATTTTCTTATTTGTTTTTTTTACAGTAATCTATATACAATTAACTGATTACATATTATGTTCTTTCAACAATTAGTTTCATTGATAACATGGCGTTCCAAAATCTATACAGATCGGAAGGGGAAGATGATAAATGTTCGTGATGCTGTGTAAAATCAACCCATTCTGCTGACTATGCGAACATGGTATCCCAAAAAAATGAATCAGTACATAACTAAAAATAAAATCAGAGTACCACTTTATATATCTTGAATACATGGTTTTTTGGTGGAATATCTAGAGTGGTTATGAACTTTATGTCTATATGGCATTTGCATAATGTTTTATATTCATGAGTCCTAATCATCATTGTAAGTTACAAATGTAAATCCATAAATCGTTTACTTGCTCTGTTCCATAATAAGCGTTCACCTTTATAATTTCTCCTACCCATGAAAATTGCAATGTTTTCCATTTGGGACGTTTCATAATACTAGTATAGTTTCAAGCTAAAGTAACCTCTTTGCCCCCGTTATCTTGATTTAAATAATTGTTGAAAGAATATAATATGTAATCAGTTAATTGTATCTGGATTACTCTTGGAAAAAAAAACAAATAAGAAAATATAATAAGACGACACGATTTGTTTAAAAACGAGCAAAACATGATACAATTTTTTTATATTTATTTTAAATGTTAATTTGTTTTAGTTTGAAGAATTTATTTAGTAAAGTTTACTAAAATAAATTATATAAAATTATTAAAAGTGATATGATATTTTAATTTAAGTTGGATAAATATGATATTTTGAAGTTTAGTAGTTGAAAGAAGAAATGAGTAAAGGTATAATGATCATTATTTAATAAGCAATATTAATTATGAGTTTTAAATGTTTTAAAAATAATTAAATTAATTAATTTGGGTATATATGATATTAGTGATGTTTAAGAGGGATATGTGATATTAATGATTAAAATTGGGTATATATGATATTATGATGTTTAGGAGGGATATATATGATATTAAAATTTTAGGTTGGGTATATATGATATTATGATGTTTTGGAGGGGTATATATGAAATTCTCCCTTTTTTAAATATCAACGTGTTCTACATGTTAAATGAAAGTTAACAAAATTGATTAAGAATTGTGTAAGTTTTCCTAATTAAAAGTTGTTCGAATGTATTAGAATACGATTGAGATGATAAAAGTAAAACCTTCTTTTAATTAGTATTATTAAGTTAAAAGATAAATTAGAATCATTAAAAAATTGTACAGTGAAATTTCATTGTTTCATATGATCGTATTGAATAATTCGCTTGATAATAAAATAATGATTATTTAATTATTAAAATTCAAAAACCAAGATGGATTTTCACTTTTCAAGAAAAAGAAAAGAGAATACGAGGGAGGTTTATAAAACAAAACCTGAAAAAAGCAGAGAGGGCAGGGCTGTGTATTTAAGAGGGAACGATTTCAAGTTAGGATCCGTTCACCTGTTTGGCGACCCACCGTAAGATCCAACAAGGATTTCATTAAAACATATTTGGACTAATTGCAATTTCAGCCCCTTGTTAATGTCAAAAAGAAAATTTTATCTATCAAAATCAACTCGAGCCTATCAATTTATGTGTGTCGTTTGTATGTGTGTCGTTTCTAAAATTCTTTTCATGTCAGTAGTTAGAACAAAATATCATTCCACGTAAAAATATAAATACGCTAAAAGAGTTTATTACAAAAAACAAACAAGACATAACTTGATCATCTTAGAATGCTAAAAATGACTTGTTTGCATTTTCAAACCTGTTTAGTTTGAATATGTTGATTTAGGGTGCGTTCATTTGACGTAGACCGGAGTGTTTTCGGGTTTCGTTTTTTACGAAAACAAGAGCTTTATGAAAACATATTCACTTGCATATTTTCTAAAATAAATTTTCATTTTCAAGAAATTTTCATTTTCAAAATTTATAGTTAAATGTTAAAAACAATTTCAACATGTTTTCAACCATTTTCTAACTTAAAACGAAAAGGAAAACACGAAGTTTTCAAGTTACAATATGAACACGTTTTCAGATTCTCAATTGTTTTTTGAAAAATTAAATCTAAAAACATTTTTTTTAAAACTGAAATTGAAAACAAATGAAAAATTTTCGTCAAGGAAACACACTCTTATTTATAACTTGTTCATTAGTGTCATTACGCCCCCTTAATTTAATCATCTCATTCGACATATTCTAATCTAGATCATCACATTTCATAATCTCATATGCGCCTACAATATCCAAACTTGTTAATGAATTTTATCATGTATTTTTATAATACAATATACAACAAAAAATATTGTATTATATAAAATTTATTATTAATCATTAATAAACAATATAAAGAAATAAAAGAAGTAAATGTATATGTATAGTTCGAGTCCTTTAGTGACTTGTATTCCCTCTCATTGTTGGAACGACCTTCAAATAATAAGGCAAAGGGATAGAATTTATAATTGATCTTAACTATATATATCCCATCTGTATTTAGTATTTACAATATTTAGTTGATTCAAAAATCATAACTATAAAAATATGAGGGAGGATGTGTTGAGAACCTTTATTTCACAAGGGAACCAAACTGATACAATTATATTTCTAGGGACCAAATTTGTTGTTTTACAATATACAAGGTATTAAAAGTGTAATTATTAAAAAAAGCATTAAAAGCATGTGGGGGAGTAGGGACCATAAGCGATGATGTGTGAAAAGGACGAGAATTTAGAAGATAGTCTGAACTCTAAAACAAGCTCCACCACCATCCCTCCTCCTCCTCCTCTGCAACTTCTTGAACTGCGTGCTCCGATTACACTCTATACACACACACACACACACTGACACACACACACACACACCAGCTGACCGTTGCATCTTTCTCTGAAGGAGAATGCTCGACCATCAGCAATGGCGATTACTGTAGCTCTCAGCCATTGAAGTTTTCAGAAAAAAAAAAAAACATTCTATTATTATTTTCACTATGTATGAAGTAGGCTGCTGTATTTGTTGCTTCGGGAGTTGGATTGATTGTTACACCAACACCGGAGTTTGATTTTCAGTTTATCAAGGCTCCTGCGATATCTGGTGGTACCTTTTTCAGCTCGACATTCTCTTAATTCGTAAGTTCATGATTTCATTATAGCTTCTTTCGGTCTAACCACATGCTTTTTCTCAAAACTTCACAACAGAAGTTTTTCATACTTAATTATTACATTTTCCGATTCTCGTGGTAATCTGTTTGTCGGACAGGAGTCCAAGTGACGTGCCGTTGGTCGAAGCGGGAAGCTATTTCTGATCCTTCTGGATCTCTTTTCTTCTTGCTACGGTACGCCAACTTTTACTTAATTTTGTAATTAGACGATTTTTAGTGAAAAAGTATTTGATGAATTCTAGTTTCTTGCTGAGTAATACTTGCCGATTCGAAAAGAAAACGATGTATCAACGACATGTACAACAATTCAAACAGGAAGTGCAAGTTAGGGCTTGTGCTGATAAGAACGTTCTGTATATCCATATCCTCCGGTCAGCCGACACAGAACTCTGTGGCTGTGGGGCCAGATTGTCAAATACGCTTAGCTCTTTTCAGACATCACCCGAAAATTAGATATAAAAAAAACCTTCTTTTTTTTTTCTTCTTCTAAGGCAAGGATAATCGGACATTTTGTACTATCCGTTATGTGAAAAGTCTTTATATTTGTATAAAATGATATAATTACTGTTTCAACGTACGCAAATGATGGCATCAAGCACTATTGTGTAATTTAATAACTTTGATAATTGTGTGGGTGTGGACTGTGGAGTATTAAATTTATATATGTTTGAAATTGGTTGAGAGGTCGCTTTCGGATTAGCCAAGAGGCAGCCCTCAGCCTGATAGAAGTGGGTGAGGGTGATGGACTTGTAATTTTTCTATTTTTAAACTATATTAGCTCACTATTGGGTGTCCATTTTGATCAATTTTGACATTTTTGTATCAATATGTGATGGGTATTGCCTGGCTTTAATAGTCGGTCTTTGATTCTGCTAACCTCCTTTTTTTCGTGCCTCTTAAGTGTTCTTCAGTCAAACCTGGTTCATGTTTGGGACCAGTGTGGTTAATCAACTGGTAGGTATTGGTGATATTGTTCATCTGTATCCCACTTGGTAATGACAGCAAACTTGGAATAGTGAAGTGATTACGTAAAAATAATCTTGATTGCATTTTGTGTTGTTTCTATTTGTCCTTTATGCTATTGATTAACCGGTCTGTTTCATAGCATGTTAGTAATAAATTGTAATAGATTCTGGAACAATGTTGAACTGCTTTAAGCAATGCTCATCTTTTCACAATGAATTTATTCTTCTAAGGTGTGTGTCCCTCTTTAGACACACAGAACACACTACAGATTTTTCTTTTTTTGTTTTAGCATTCTAGTTGAGCTACAACATAACCCATTATCTTCGATAATAAAGAGCTTCTTTCATTGTATGTTACTATTACACCTAAAATTCTTGTAAATGAGAATTAAAGCAAGTTGCTGGTCTACCTTGTGTTCCGTATTTGTTACGCTCAACTCTTTGTATGCAAATCCATTTTATTTAGAAGTTCATCAATGTCTTCCTTATATGTCGTAGAGAGCTGCGTTTGTTTTCCATTACTCATGGCTAGTCTTGAAGTCTTCAGGTTTAACAAGCTGAGGAATATTTCTTTCCCTTATTTCAAGTCTGCCAAGCATCTCCATTTAATACTTCATGATATTTTCCACCCTTGATCATTTTGAAACTCAATGCAGCTAGCTTTCTTATGGCATAAATTTCTGTCTGTCATTCTCCCATCATTTTCAAACTCAATGCAGCTAGCTTCATATATTTCTGAATTCATCTATTTCATATGGGTAATTAGGTTGCAACATTCACAGTTATTTCATATTTCCGAATTCATCTATTCCATAAGGGTACTTAGGTTGCAACGTTTTTAAGATGCATAAAATGTATAATGAGATGTATCGTCTTTCAAAATTGTTGTACCAACCCATCATGAGGAACATGCTCATCAATGTTATTCCATATTCTACCTTTCTGAGTATCCACCGTATAATGGTTTCGGTTGCGAAGTACAGGTTTCTGCACTTGGAGAACGAGGGCCTATAAAATCCCTTTACTGTTAACGTTCTTAAGATTTAAATGGTTCTCTGTATTTGTTTCCTTTTATCATAGTGCCTTTGTTTCCTTTTGTCATAGTGGTTGAGCTGACTAGATGAAGCGCCAACTTGAAGTTGTTTTGGCTTGCTTTATCAGCTTGATCTGGATTCAGCATATCCTTTGCGGTTAGTATCCAATCTAATACTGTTCTACAAAATCCCTAACTATTCTATTTTAGACGAAAGCATATTAGTACTTCTAAACTATATGCGCTATATTTAGGAGGGTCTGATGATGAGCAAGGTCTCTTTGATTTATTATCATCTTATCTAATAATGATTAACCAAAGTACTAAACAATATGATATCATGCTTCCCTGGTTTTTACCTTTTATGGTTAAAGTCTGTTGCCTTTAAATTGCAGAAGATGAAGTTCCTGGGACTCCAGATGTAAACAAGTGGACATGTACATGTTATGCGAATAAACTGAACCAACAAATTGCCATTCCAACCAACTGCTCTTCATCTTGTGATTGCAGCTCTGGTATGCTACTGAATTCAGGAGTTATCCGACAAATGTTTTCTATCATCTACTTTCAGAATACCATTTAAACAATTTTGGTAATGTTGTTTTTCCATTTGTAATGTCATCTGGAAAATATGTTAGATCGTGGAACATATATTCATGACTTCTTGATGAATGAAGTCCTTACACTCTTGACATGCATCAACTTTAAGAATGCAATGTTAGGAATGCACACGACTATGTGTTTCCCAATAGAAGGCTTTTAGTCATATGAATCCATTTATTTCTTGCTGCTGCAGAAGATACAAGTCAAAATAGATGGAGATGCATCTGTTCTGGTGATAGACTCCCTGAAGTGGTCGCAGATCATGAATCGAATTGTTTTGTGTCCTGCAATTGCAATTCTGGTAAACTGATACGGACATTAAGTTTTACCAACGCGATTGCAATTCTAATTGATGTTCCATATTTTTCTCCAAAATTATTAAATATGAAATTTCTTCCACCACCATTCGTTGTAATTCTAATACATGGTGCTGTTTTGATGTCTGTTCACAGGATCATTGAGTGAGGCAGAGTCTTCAAAGAAGCAATTCTCCAGCAAAGCGGTATTAATCATCCTATTGCTATGCATGCTGGTCATGACCCTTGCGATTTTCGCTTCAGTGATGTGCTATGTATATCGAAAGCATAACTGTCCTGAACAACTGCCTTTATCCTCATCTGATAAAGATACAAGTTACAACAGCACTACCAACTTAATAAGCTATAGAACAGCTTCAGTGCCAGAATCCAAAGTGCATATTCATTCTCCCACCAATCTCATCACAGGTAGCTGCAAATCTAAGAACCATCTTTGCATGTTTAAATGTCTCTGTGTTTTCTCGAATATGTGACTGAGTCTTCTGCTATTATCGTTTTGTTTTCAGTTTAAATTATACTTTCCTTTTTTTTTCTATCAGGAGTAATAACAGACACAAACTTCTGGTTTTCGTCCTTTCTCACCAGGATGTATAAACAAGGTTTCATTCTTCTTTAGAAAACAAGCAAGGGCCGCCGTACAAGGAACAATCACAAGCTTTTCATACTCTGAATTGGAAACTGCAACCAATAAGTTCTCCGAATCTAATTTGATTGGTGTTGGGGTAAGCAGCCATGTTTATTATGGCCAACTGAGAGATGGTAAACTTGTTGCAGTTAAACGGCTCAAAGCTCAGAGAGGCCCAGATGCTGAAGTGACTTTTTTGACAGAGGTAAGAGCTTAATCAACGTTGCCTCATATACTATTCACTAATATTCTATTACTACAGTCTTTCACAACAACTTTTACTCATGGTCAGATTGAACTGTTATCAAGGCTTCATCACTGTCATGTGGTACCTTTGCTTGGCTACTGCTTAGAGTATCATGGAAAACACCCTGAGATGCTTCTGGTATTTCAATACATGTCCAATGGCAACCTCCGAGAGTGTCTAGATGGAGTGTCGGAGAAATACCTTGACTGGGGAGCTCGTATTGCAGTTGCAATTGGAGCTGCTAGGGGCTTAGAATATCTCCATGAAGCAGCTGCACCTCGAATCTTGCATAGAGATGTCAAATCAACAAATATTCTTTTGGATGAAAACTGGAGAGCAAAGGTGGGATGTATGCATCATATGATATAGCATAGCAATCATGAAAACCATCCATAACATTATTTCTGAGTTCTGAATCAAGTTTATTATGCGTATAGTTTACCTTCTGATGAGAAAGTAAATTCTTTTCAGATTACTGATCTTGGCATGGCTAAAAGTTTGGTGACTGATGGTCTACCCAGCTGTTCTAGTTCTCCTGCTCGAATGCAGGGGACTTTTGGCTATTTTGCACCTGAATATGCCATTGTTGGAAGGGCGTCACTCATGTCAGACGTTTTCAGTTTTGGCGTTGTGCTTCTTGAACTCATTAGTGGTCGGCATCCCATATATAAGTTGCCCGACAAAGGGGAAGAGAGCCTTGTCTTATGGGTTAGTCATTATTATGTTGATCTTTTCCATATGTTTATTTATATTGGCTCAAGTTTCCTTTGGGTATTCGTTTGCACCGTGATTCACCACAGTATGTTTATTAATTGCAGGCAACACCACTTTTACAAGATAGCAGGCGAGTGAGTACGGAGTTACCTGACCCACGGCTCAAAGGTAATTTTGAAGAAGAAGAGATGCAAGTAATGGCTTATTTGGCAAAGGAATGCCTGTTGTTGGATCCCGACGCTCGCCCAACAATGAGCGAGGTTGTTCAAATACTTTTAACTATTGCTCCAGAAAAATCTAAAAGGAGGAATTTTTCCATTGACCGTTTTCAGGTACGTCTTTAAATCAATGAAATTGATTTATTTTCAGAAGATATTAGTTTTCGACACTTGGGCAATGGTCAATACACTTTTTCCAACCATACCGCTTTCCGTTTTCATTACACTTGTTAAATAGGATTACACCATCAGAATGGATCGTGCGAGAAGCGAGCTTCAACAAATGTCATGTTGTGGATCATTTTCATCTCAATCTTCCCTGCTCATACCTACTCAAGAAAACGATGATAGAGAACCAACTACAGATTCACCTGAGAACCTAAAGCAAGTCGTCATTCCTACTACAGATCCCAGCAGTTTGCATGCAGAAGATGAAGAAACCGTCGATATAACTGAACCCCGGTTCGAATCCTTTTGTGTGTTGAATATTTCATCTGCTTCCTAAGTTGTATCCTATATTTCATGGGGGTGACGATTTTCATAAGTTATTATTTGGTGTATTGAAAGCCATCCGTTTCATATTCGGAAAAGGACATTCATTCGTTTTCTAAAACCACATTGTAAAGAATCTCTAGAGATGTATGTATGGCCAGTGTAGTCATGTTTACAGTCGTGCTATAGTTATACCATTACACTATGATCTGCTTATGCTTGGAGACTTGTCTCAATCATCTTCACAGCAACGGTTCGGAGCCAGGTCAAAACACCAAATATGCCAAGGACAAGAAAACGAATCGTACACCTCTCGGATAACCATAAAAACGAGAGGGACTGGACCTTGAAGAGAAGATCGGGTGCAAAGGAGGACTGCCCCGAGAAAACCCGGTTATTCCGAGCAGACCAAATAACAAACAGGGAATTCCACTTTATTGCTATCCATCACGTCAAAACCTTCGAAGGAAAAGACCCATCACCATTAAAATGTAAAAGCTTCATTAGCAATATCTGTGCAGAAAAGCTGAAGCTCCACCAAGAAAACACACTTAACCAAAAATTATTGATCCACGAATAAATAAGGTAGCAATGATCCAATGTCTTGGGAACACCATCACAGAACGGGCATAGAACTGAAGGAACATCAATGCATTTGTCTGCAAGAGCCACACGAACAAGAAGACGACCAAGCTGAAGCCTTCATAAAAAGACGCATACTTTACGAGGAACCAAGTTGCTCCGATCAGTACCTGTAGAAACAAAATAGGGACCAAGAATCTTTGAGTCAATAATTTGCCTAAGGGACTTAATTGAGAATCCCTCATCACCCCATAGCGACCAAATCTAGCAATCCTTACTAGGAGGCACCATCTGAATGTGGCTAAGAAGAACCTGAAATTCTTTAAATTCCCTAGTGTCCTACCCCTTAAATTTGATTCACAGGTTCAACTCCAAACCCATCTCTTATCCCTAAAGTGTTCCAGAACTTCATAAGGAAATGGAAATGAGAGGTGATCTATTAAAACATGTGTTTCATCAAATTTGTTGGGAAGAAGAATGATGGAAATTTATTTGATTCTTATTCACATTGTTTCCTTTCAAAATTGGGAAGAAAAGAAAAGAAACCAATCTTATGTCTTTCTACTATCTTCTTTTCCTTTCTATCCTTTCCTTTCTTTCAAATGGAACACAGCGTTAAAAAGAGTGTCTTTCCCTCACTAAAATCTCCTTGCTACTTTACAAGTTGAAAAGTTTAGTTTATTATCTGATGACGTGGGTCCCTTTATAAAATCTAGTATATATCAGATTTTAGTTACATTTATTATTAAGAACTAATTAATGAAGGACACATCATATTATGTGAGGTGGTCTTGCCACGTAAGAAAGAGAGTGTGGGAATAACTGTACACAAAAAAGGTATGAGCAAAGTTCGTTGAAAAAGGGGCCAGGTGTCCTATTCTGAATGATGAATCTTCAACAATATTCAAACATAAGGGTATAAAAAGGATCTCTTCTCTCTCACAAAGGTACGGTATACAAAGAGAAAAACCCTAATTACTCTCTATATTCTCTATACTCAAACTCTGATAATCGACTGACATAAGCATCAGAGTGTCGACGCAGGACACTTCTGCTTCGACCTTCACATAGTGTTTCTCATTTGTTTTGCAGTCATTCATCCCGGATCAAGGCACGAACATTATCCAACTAAAATCTAGCAAGAGAACCATCACCAACTTTGATAGAAAAGGAATTAAAAAAGTTAACTCCTAAATTTTCTATATCCCTTCCCGTTCTAACAATGTTTCTCCAAGTGTCACTAAAATCTCAAACAGAGCCATCACTTGAAAGTCCACCAGAAACACCATATTACTTTTTATTACCAAAGCCCAGATTGAGTTTGAGTGGACTCTAAACCTCCACCCCCAGTTAGCCCGTTTCAGACTACCTATGTGGCTATGTCTAAACCCTCCCTCTGAGGCCCATTTAGCCCAAATACGTGGGCTTAGGCCCAAGTATAACAAGTCAAAAGACCGGGGGGGTTTACCGTTTACATTATCAGTCATCAGGAGAGCGGTCGTGAAGCCGACGGAGAGAAAAACTCAGAGGGTCCCCCACTGACAAGTGATTAATGGCCTCCAAAGCTGGAGCAGCTCCGGCGACGTACTCACCGTCTCCGACGACCTTTAAGAAGAACAGACCTTCCATTTTCACCGATGTTGATTGGGTACGTCCTGACGGTCGTGATTTCCACCAGTGTAGACCTGCATGTATGTACTTGTATCCTCTATCGCTATTCCTCTTTCTAATCATTTTCACGATTTCGTTTCTGTATTCATGTTTTGATCTGAAGAATTGCATGACCTTTTGTTTTGACGCTCCGTAACTTAGAATTCATAATTTACCGTTTGATCAATCATGCTGTAGTTTCTGCTCCTACACCTTTGTAAGGGTGGGAGAAACAATATAAGAATTATAAAACCCTAATTTCATCGCCTTCTTCAGCATCTAGGTCCAAAATGGTAAGAGTTTATTCTGTGTAAAGATTGTACATATGTTACAAGCCTTCACTTTTAACTCCCTAATTAAGGTATATGATCAATTTGTTTGGTTTAAACATGAAGATCTCACATGCAATTAGGGTTCTTCTGTTTAATGTACTAGCTTATCTTGTTGTGATCGTGTGATGTATTTTAGGTGACTTGAATTTTTCCTAGTTTGGATTTTATTTGTCTAGCTAACATTGGGTTCTTTGTGCTTTCAAGGGTCAAAATTTGGGGGGGTGGGGGTTTACATAGTGGATTCTGCATAACCTGTGTGCTACGTTGTTCTGTTTTCCAGTTTTACGAACTGGTGCGGTAAATGCAGCTTCAGGATCGGCTTATGCAGAGTTTGGTCATACGAAGGTCATTGTGTCTATGTAAGTTCACTCTTGTATATTGGATGCTTTATTGATACGTGTTTTCCATCTATTGATTCTTTAAAGGCATAGTACTCATTTATCAAATGAGAATGTGTGTGCACACCAGCTGACATCCTTGATAAATTGAGGATGATCTTTGCAGTTGCTACGTCTTTTTTTACAAATTACTTCTCTTGTTTCAGATCCATAAATGACTTAATGTTGCTAATAATTTATTTAATCCTGCGGACTGCGGTTAGTTGCCTCCATCTGGCATTGCTATAAGGAATAGTGCTTTTTTAACATCCACATTCTATTAAGATAAAGTAAATAGTTAATACAACTTGAACTTAAATTTATAGGTAAGCTTAAAATGCCAAGGATGTCTAGCACTAGCAACTTGAGCCTCGCACCTTCATTAAAATTATCAATTCTGCAATAAATGATTAGTTAACCTTTTACATGGAACTTCAAATTAAAATGTTTAGATGAACTATTATTATGTAAAGGGGCTGTCTGCCTGTGTGGGTGTTGTTAGTAGGAGAAGGGCTGAAGGGGTATCTGGAAGCCTTAAGAGCTTCAGGCATGCATATGCAGCTCAGAAGGGAGTGTTCTCATATCTTTATGGTAGTGAATACCATATCATAAATGAGATGTTGTATAAATGGCTTTTACTAGTGCTGCTACAGCATTTTTAGTTAATTTGCAATTTATTTTGTCAGATTTGGTCCCAGGGAAAGTAAGAAAGCAATGATGTATAGTGATACTGGTCGGCTGAATTGTAATGTTAGTTATACAACTTTTGCCACTCCAGTTCGAGGACAGGTACGCCTATGGAATAATGTATATATTCTAAGACTGGGTATATTTTTTATTGGCATCCCATTTCAATTCATTTTTGTATCTCTTTGCATGAGCTAGGCATCAGACAACAAAGAGATTTCATCACAGTTGCATAAGTCTTTGGAGGGTGCCATCATGCTCAATACATTTCCTAAAACAACCGTGGATGTTTTTGCATTAGTATTGGAGTCTGGAGGCTGTAAGTTTCAAATATTTATATTCAACCGTTCTTTATATCTAGAAATTGGGATAAACAATGGCTTTCTCCTTCTTGTATGATTGCCTCACATTGCTTATTTGTCTATATTAGTTGTAATATTTCATTCCTCTATGACGTCATTGTAATTTTATTTTGTCTCATTAATAAATACGATAAGTTGCATTGTGGACCATTAACTCTATAAATACTGTTGGTTTTGGCTGTTTAGTTTAACCATGCTTCGTACTACCACTGTTTACACTTGAGATGCTAAGCAGCTGCAAATGTATTGTTGCAGGTGATCTTCCTGTAGTAATATCATGTGCCAGTCTTGCTTTGGCAGATGCAGGGATTATGATGTATGATTTGGTTGCTGCAGTTTCTGTGGTATGCACATTATCTTACAGACTTACACACACACATTGGCTCATATAGTTTTAAGCTTCTCAATGGTTGTGAACACTTGTTTTAGTGCCCAGAGTATTTTTTATATCATCAGTAAGAACACACTATATTATAACAGAAAAGGCAAAGGGAATAGTTTTACTTTAGTTTTAATACGATATAACTCCATGCTAATTTAAAACAAAGTTTATTTGGGCAAGTGACTTGTGCTAGGGAGAGATTTATCAGAGGAATACCACTACAGACATTTTTCAATTGGATGATTAGTTGGATGACACCTTATAATTTTAATATGCTTCCAGTTCATTCCTGAATCCTGGCATTTCAATTGGCTGGCTAAGATTTCCAAACGTGATGATTTTTGGTTCATTTTCCTTTTTCTTGTTGGCTTACCCATTTAATGTTGAATGTGTAAGCTTCAGGTTAATCGCTAGTGCTCTTACTCTTGATTTTTGACACTTGTTGCATAGTCTTGCCTGGGGAAGAATCTCGTCATTGATCCTGTTTCGGAAGAAGAAAACTATCAAGATGGTAGTCTTATGATTACTTGTTTACCATCTCGTAATGAGGTAACTCAGCTCACAATGACTGGAGAATGGTCTACCCCAAAGATCCATGAGGTATTCCATCAAAATGACATTTGATTCTCATCCTTTGCACATGCACTTAAATGTACACAGTATTTTTGCTAAAAGGCAATACAAGTTAATTGTTGAAACCTTTATACATATAATGATTAACAGGCAATGGAACTATGTCTCGATGCGTGTTCGAAGCTAGGGAAGATCATGAGATCGTGTTTGAAAGAATCCACCTCCACCTCACAAGAATAGCTGAAGACATGTATGTCCGAATTCCATTTTCTTTTTACAAGATACATAGTAGGCAGTTTGGTCTTGAATATTTTGTGTCACCCTGTCCAAATTTTGAACATGTGAAAATTCTTCTTTTGTTGCTGGCCTAAATTTTGCTTCATTAATTTCATGTTTCTTTTTTGCATAAACAAACATCTTTTGTTTTTTGTTAAGATGCATTATGACCACTCGTTCTCTGTTTGGTTGGCAAACCATAGTCTTTCTATTATTACCAATAATCACATCAGCAATAAGTAAACTGTTGTTAGGATTCTTGACATATTTTGTGAAAGAAAAATATGCAATTTTGGTGTTTCTTTTATTTCGGATATGCTGATTCTTGGTTTTTCTAGAGGGGATGGACGGCCAGATATATTTAAGTACTAATTGTTTAAGGTGTGTTTGGATTGTATGTGTGTCCAGAATAAGTATTAATTTGAAAGATATGAAGAACTATTTATAGAGTACAAATACACGATAGAATTCCTAGATTTCTTAATGGACCCTGAGCTCATATATAGTTGGACTAGGTCATCTACACTAAACCTAATATAATATTTTATTTAATATTTTCTTTGAAAATGTTCAATTTCAACCGTATAACATTCTTTCTTTTTTTCAAAAACCCACAAAGCAAATATAACCTTAAATTGTATGTTATCATACATAAAAAGTTTATAAAATTAATAACAAAAAGAACCGGTTTTTTAATAACTAGACCGAATTTGAACCTGTTTTTGATCCAAAATAGTATAACTGGATCGGATATTACTTTACCGGTTCTTTATCTGATTTTTTTAAAATATTTTGTCGGTCTTGACAATGAACTTTGTTCCATTTTTTTTATAGGCTAATGAATTTTTTTACTTTCTTTTTTGACAAAGTTTACAATGCTTCTGGACTTCGTTTTTCTAAATTATGGTTTAAGTACATTTTTTTGACATAGTTATAAATACAAAAATAGTTTAAATATATTAAACAGAGGGTAATAAATGGTGCACCTTAATCGGATCCAATATCGTATAAACAACTATTTTTAATCCGGATAAAAATCCAGTATCCAATCCGATTTCTCAAATATTTTTCGATCTGGCGGTTATAGTAAAATCCGGTCCGATTTGAAAAATAATCCGGTTATACTCAAATTGGTTTCTGTTCAAAATCGGATATTTGAATTTTCTAAACACCTATAGTTACAATGGACGATCGCGTAAATAAATTTACCCTTTTATTTTAATGGTGATCTTTGATTTTTGTAAGGATGATGGGTGATCCTTGTTGATGTCTCTACTAGTTTTTGAACCAGGATGGGGAAACTAATCCTCTGTCCATTGTCATCCCAAGGGGTGTAATTGAGCCGATTTGAGTCGAATGTTATCAATCTCGAACTTGACAATAAAACTCGAGCTCTAGACTCGACTCAAGCTCGATCGAGCCTAAATTTTAAAACTCGAGATCAACTCGATAAACTACTCGACACTATCGGGCTCGACTCGATTAAATTCAGGATTAAACAAATCGAAATATAAATACAAAAGATTTAATCCTAATTTAATCTCAACAAGAAAGATGAGTAAAAATATAATAATGTATTTTTAGGTTTAGCGTTATATACTTTGATTTATATATTGGTGACAAAAATAAAAATATTACAAAGTTGAAGCGTAAAAATATAAACATGTAAATTAAAACTCGATTATGCTCATGAGCCTATTATGTAGGCTATTTTGATACTCAAGCTTGACTAGATGAACAATAATCAATGATAAAAATAAAGGGAAAATTTAAAATTAAGTATTTACAACAAATAACATTCCCATGTAATTATCAATGCGCCACTCCACATGCGATTTTCTAATTTCTTGTCTTAACAGCGAGACTGCAATTGGATTCGAAAATATTTAGCTTATCATATATAGGCAGCAGTCAAGCAGACAGTTATACAGTTTGGTTTATTTCTTTATATATAATAATATAATATATAACATTTTTCTTATTCAAAATAGTTGTTGATGTATTATGTTTTATAAAAATTTAAGTTTATCATTATAATCGTATTATTTTTATCTACATTCCAACATAAAATTTATTACCTTTAAAACTATTTTAATAAGTAGTCAGATATCAATTGATCTATATTTTTACACAGTCAGTCCTTATAATTTATAATTGAAGTTTTGTTATGGATTTCGCTTTTTAGCCATCTAAAATGATCATATTTGTTTAATAATAATTATTAATATTGTTGTTGTTGTTATTATTATTATTATTTCTATTATTATAAAATAATAAACTAATGGAAAAAAAAAAATTTTAAAAAAAGAGTAAAACTAATTTTATGTAAAACACGTAAAAAAGATAATAAAGTGTTTATAAAAACATACAAATAATTGTTATCATTGATTAAAAACTAAAAAAATAATGTTTTGAGTTTATATTTTTTAAATTTTCTAGAAACCCCTCTGGTTTGCCCTTGGTTGTTCTGGATCTCCTCTTTTTTTCTCAAATTGGCTTCTTGAGATCGAACACGATGTTGTCATTCTTGATAACATGTTCGTTGTCGTTGATGGTGATGGTGGTGGGTCTTTGGTGGTGATCGAAGCATGTAGCAGTGATGGTGATGATTGATCGATCAATGTGTGGTCTCTTGAAGTGAGGTTATGCGTGGAAACAGTTAGGGATCGAAAGATGGGATAGAGAGACAGGGTGGTACGGTGGAGACGAAAACTAAAAAACTTTTACAACATTTTTTCAACATCTTTTTCACTTTCAAAATTGTTTTGTAGAAAACAAAATGGTTTCGATCCTCCCCATATTTTATAATAATAGGAAGCATTCAAGAGATTGTATAATTTGGAGTTTCTGACTTTTCAGTAGGGAAGTACGCAACATAATTCTCATTTTAAGTTATCCTAGTCAGTTAGTTATAACCTTAATTAAGTGACAAGTAATTAATGTAAGAGAGTGGAAGGCAAGATCAAAGTGAAAGAATTATATATATCCTTAAATTCTACTAAATAAGGTCTTCATCGATCCCACAATCCAGATTACATTGACCGACCGGAATGAGAATATGATATTATGATGGATGGACTTTGAATTGAATGAGTCTTAATTATTGTGAAAATGGACTTGTACGTTGACCCATCCATCCATCCCACCATTCCCATTCCCAAATATTATATGATATAAATAGATTCCTTCAAATAAGTTTTATGATTTCTCTATACTGACTTGCATTGTCACTTGACATGAGTCATTATTACAATAAATGACACGGGCATGCCCATATTAACGTAATAATGTATGTGGGTTAGTTTTATCATTTATAAAAGAACATTTAATTTAAAATTCTCATCGGTTTGATTCATGATATTATAAATTCGTTTGATTTGATGTATAATTTTTTAATCAAGTTGCACACTTCAATTTTTTATCTTTTTTTTAATAGTACGAGTTGCACAATTGAATTTTCATCGGTTGCACACGTAAAAAATTTACAAAATGAGATTATTAGGGAAGGGACCGTTGCACAGGCTACCCCTCCTCTCCTTTTAGATATGCCTATGAACTTAGATAAACATTTCTATGATCTAATTAGATATGAAAAGATCTATATGTAATATTGAGCAACAAATAATGTTTTATGTAGGGATAGATCGAGTTGTTCCGCAAGACTAAGGTTATGAAGCACATGCTTTGAAGAAGGTATGGAGATTTCATACGATAGGATGATTATTATAAGGATGCGATTGATACAATGAGAAAATGAAATCGTATATGGTTTATAGATTTTTTTTCATATGTGATTAGAGTCTTTATTTTTTAATAAAATGAGTGAAAAATTGATTTCAATATAAATTTCATTTCAATTCTCTTCTATTCGGCCTTATCAAAATGAAAGAAAACAAAAAATAAGGAATGACCTTTTTTTTATAATATTACTTTATTTTCTATGTTAGTCTATATTTATGCTTCAATATTATTCGTTAAAAAAAATCTTATAAATCTAAACTATTCCTTATATAAAATGCTATTGCTGCTAACAAATCTGAGTATAAAGTTTGTTTACATCATGCATGTGTTTAACTTAAATGTTACTACTTTAGTGCATTCCATTCATAGACTTATTATTTACATACTTAAGGAAAATAATATAATTTGGGTGTTTATATATATATATTTGCATGCAACATGTAAAACGACATCACATATTCATAACGCCAAACGGAATGGTAGCGGGATGTCCCCTTGGCAGTACCAAAAAGGTGCCATTTGACATCGGTATGTTGGGGAACACCACTAATCCTCACTGGCATTATCTTCAGTTTGGTGTCGGGTGCAGGTTGTTCGTGTTGAGCAAAAGATGAGGAAAAAATCAAAGACAAATGGAGAGAGATGTTTGTATGTGTGTTTTTTAGTGATACAAAAGAATGATCATTTTTATGATTTAAGTGATATAGAAACATGAAAATGGTTAGAGAAAAAAATCTGATATGTCGCTGAAGTGGAGAGTGGAATGATGATACAAGATATGTACATCACTCTCATCACCCTAAGGTGAAGTTTGGTTCATGGAATGAAATTCAAACGAATTTGAATTTTAGTTATTAGTGTAAACGATAATCTTTAGTATAATTAAGAACATAGATTGTATTTTGATTCATGTATAAATTGAAATCTAATTCATGTATAAGTTCATAAGAATGTTGAATTCCTATACATAATTGTAAGTTAAATAAATAAAATGTTAACTTTTTATCTTTGTTATTAAGATTTACAAACGAGTTAAACTGAAATTCTATAGGCTTCTATTTCACGAACTAATCACCCATTTGAGGTAATATATGTAAATGTTGTTAAAATTAGGCTCGCACACAAAGCCTTACTAGCAAATAGCAATGCACTCTAACTCTACCATTACACTTGTCAAAGTTGGTGATGAGGAAAATTGGCATAACTGTGTACAATAATACTTGAAAGTTGAAACCCATTGAACATAAATTTGTTCCATAAGCGAATAACGTTACTGATTTGTATGGACCATAAAACCTATTGTACACAATCCTTTTTAAGAATAAAATATTATATATGTGTTTTCACGGATCTTATCTCTATTCGACATTCACATGTGTCAACAAGTGTTTTTAACATGATTTTTATGATTCAGATGGTTCATAGAAGTGTAGGCAACAAGATTCATAGGATTCGATAAATTCATTGAATTTTAAAAGTTCATAGGACCCAGTAAAATTCATAAGTTAATAGAAGAGTTCTCTAGTATCTGCAACAAGATTTATAAGATTGAAAGCTATTTTATAATTGTTCACAATGAATAAAGTGTTCACAAAAGATTCTCTGTGTGTGTAAGCTTGACATTTTCTTCAAGGCCGGCCTGAGGGTATCCAAAAGGGGGCGACCGCACAGGGTTCAAAATTTCATAAGGCCCTAATTTTATAAATTCCCAACGTAGATTTTTTTTAATTTATGGACGAAATAAAAAAACTAAAAGTATGTTTGGACATACACATGTGTGTGTATTTGTGTGTTTGTGCATGTGTGTATTTATACATATATGTGTCTGTATATGTACACTTATGTATGTGTGTATCTGTAAGGTCTTTTTACACGTTTTCATCCAGGGGCCTTAAAAATCAATGGAATGATCTTGCTTTTCTTAGACGAGAAACACAATTGTTATGTTAACAAAAAACCACATATTTACATACAGTAATACAATTTATTTTTGTTTGTCACGACTTCATAAGTTCATTCGTTCGTTTGATTGAATTTCTTTGTGTCCGTATGTGTGTTGTTTCATCATCAGTATAATAACTCTATAATAGTATTGTCAACAAATATTATTGACCATAAATCAAGTTGATAAATAAATAAATAAATTGATAGGATTGAAAAACATTCTCTCTATCTGATTATCTATGTCATGATGTTTAATTTAATTTCCACACTTGTTAATTTCATTTCCTTTTTGGCATCTGGAGTGAAGAAGATTCACACACGCACAATCACACGCTCAAACTGGCAGGTGCTCTGTTTGTCCCGCCCACAATGTGTTCGGTAATATGCCTCACTGGGAAAAAGAAAGAATGATTATGGGATGTATGACTTCACATCAAAACCACACTAATTTATATTTCGTCAATTATGTCTTTTGAATAAAAAATTGATTTCTTTTTTCATTGTTAAAAGAAATCACGGACTTTTCTTCATGACAGCTTCCATTTCTATGTATTTATCATTATCACTCTGAGGCTATGTCTCATGTTCCGTCGCCTTTTTCTTTTTATTTTCCGATTAATTTTGATGTTTTGACTTGGTAATTAATATGGCTTTGTTTGTTCCTTACTCAAGTTCACTCATTCGCAATTGGCAGTTTTTCATGAGTTTCTTTTTTCAAAGAACCGGTCACATGTTTGACCTGGACTTCTGGTTTAAATGGAAGGGAACTACTTTAATTTTCTTATTAAAGTTGATGTTTTTACACCTCTGTTTCTTTTACACTTATTGCACATGATTCTTGGGAGTTTTTGAAGAAACACCATTAATGGATATTCTTCCTTCATTTGCGGTCTGAAACTCATCCCCGGTCAATTTCCCGGTGACTCATGCCACCCTTTTCAACTTTCTTCTTAATAACCCTAAACCCTCATCTTGTTTCTTCCTACAATAACATATTGAAGTTCAAAGATTCAATCTTTTGACTGTTTCACTATGTCGTATCATCAATATGCCAACTCAAGATCTGTACGGTATGTCCCTGTTTCAAATTTGCGCATATTTCAGTTCTTGTTGTTGAATTATGCTTAATTATGAGTCAATTTTCATAATTAGCTTAGTGTATAATTGTTTTCACTAGGGTGAAATTCTTGAATTAGCTTAGTGGATTGGCATTATTTAACTTTCTTAATTTTGATATTAGGCTAGCTATGTGGTTTTTGAATGTTTTTCGCCTGTGATCAATTATACAACCAGGGTTTATGAGACTTTTAATGCTTCTCCTATTGAATTCTTTAGATTCCAAGACGAGGCTGAATTCTCAAAACTACCGTCCATGAACAAAGACAATCTGTTTAAGGTCAAATACAATATTGATGGCAAGCAAGTGCCTGAACAAATAACCGAGGAAAATGGGCGTTCGTTGAAATCAAAAGTTCTCTCAAGAGTTTTCTCCGAAGACTACGAGAGAGTGAAGAAGAAAATCTTGGATCCTCGAGGGCTAACCATTCGAAAATGGAACAGGATTTTCTTGATTGCATGTTTGATTTCTTTGTTTGTAGACCCGCTGTTCTTTTATCTGCCATCGGTTCGAGCGCACAACGTTTGCATCCATATCGGATTAACCCTCGAGATCAGTCTCACCGTTGTGAGATCAGTAGCTGATTTGTTTTATATGATTCATATTTTTGTGAGGTTTCGTACTGCCTATGTTGCACCATCTTCCCGTGTTTTTGGAAGAGGCGAGCTAGTTATAGACTCTTCAAAGATCGCAAAAAAGTACTTCCGAGGTGGTCTCTGGATCGATGTCATAGCTGCCCTGCCACTTCCACAGGTATACATGGTTTCAAATACGTGATCATGTTTCTTCTAATGAAATCGGAAAGCCTTCTAATCATCTGTGTTTTTTTTACTAATGCAGCTGCTAATTTGGCTGATCATACCGAGCCTAAGTGGCTCGACGGTGGCTAACACAAAAAATGTTCTTCGCTTCATCATAATCTTCCAATACCTCCCGAGACTCTATCTCATATTTCCTCTAACATCACAAATCGTCGAGTCTACAGGTGTTGTCACAGAAACAGCATGGGCTGGAGCCGCTTATAATCTGATGCTATATATGTTGGCAAGCCATGTAATCATCGAAACAACTTTCACAAAACATTATTCAAAACAGAATTCCGATTCTGACATCGTTGTTGATGCAGGTTGTAGGAGCTTGTTGGTATCTTTTATCAATAGAGAAACAAGAAGCCTGCTGGAGAAGCGCATGCCTTAATGACGATCCAACTTGTGAGGATAACTTCTTCGACTGTGAAAGATTGCGCGATACTAGCAGACAAGCTTGGTTCCGATCGAGTAATGTCTCAGATCAATGTGTCCCGACAAGCGGGTTTTACCAGTTTGGTATCTATGGTGAAGCTGTAACCTCGGGGGTTACATCGGCCTTGTTCTTCAACAAGTATTTCTATTGTCTTTGGTTTGGCTTGAAGAACCTAAGGTGATGATTATATCAATTACATCATTCGATTAATTAACATAAATGATCTGTCTGAACCTTAAACTTACTAAAAATTCCTTCCTTAAAACATATGTAGTTCTCTGGGTCAGAATTTGTCAACGAGTACTTATGTTGGTGAAATAATCTTTGCAATCATAATAGCCACTGTGGGGTTAGTTCTCTTCGCATTGTTGATCGGAAATATGCAGGTAAGTGTATATCGGTTATTATATTCCATGATTCAGGCTTCTAGTATACTATAAACTGACTTTGTGAATCTTTGTGTAGACATATCTTCAATCAACAACTGTTCGGTTAGAAGAATGGAGGATCCGGCGAACCGATACAGAACAATGGATGCGTCATCGGCAGTTGCCACCGGAGCTACGGCAATCTGTTAGGAGATACGATCAATACAAATGGGTAGCTACTCGAGGGGTCGATGAAGAATCACTTCTCAAAGATCTTCCTTTAGACCTTCGACGAGATATTAAACGACACCTTTGCTATGATCTAGTTCGACGAGTAAGTTTTTACTTTCACAAATAAACATCATTATACTTTTGAATATCTCAAAAGTAAAACAAGATTCTTGGAAAAAAATTTTATATTTTTGACACCGGGTCACAATCAATCCGAAACCTACTGATAGATTTATGTATAACAAAAATGGTGATGTTGTAGGTGCCGTTGTTTGATCAAATGGACGAAAGGATGCTGGACGCGATCTGTGAGCGGCTAAAACCTGCATTGTGTACACAAGGGACTTGTTTGGTTCGTGAGGGTGATCCGGTGAACGAAATGCTATTTATAATTCGAGGAAACCTTGATTCAAACACCACAAACGGTGGCCGAACAGGGTTTTTCAACTCGTGCCGAATAGGTCCAGGCGAGTTTTGTGGGGAGGAGCTTCTGACATGGGCGTTGGACCCGCGTCCAGTGGTGGTTATCCCGTCATCAACTCGAACAGTGAAGGCAATTTCAGAAGTGGAAGCATTTGCACTGATAGCAGAGGATCTGAAGTTTGTGGCATCACAGTATCGGAGGTTGCATAGTAAGCAACTAAGGCACAAGTTCCGGTTCTATAGCCACCAGTGGCGGACTTGGGCAGCTTGCTTTGTGCAAGCGGCATGGAGGAGGTATAAACGAAGGAAAAGCGCGAGCCAACTTAGAGCTCGAGAGAGTTTTACGAGTGTCGATTACAAGGCAGAAGTTAAACCGGTGATGCATGTTGGTCAAGTGCATGGAGATGAAACTGGGAAGTTGGGATTGGGATCGAAATCAACTAGTGTTAGCTCATTACAAAAGCCAACAGAACCTGATTTTTCTGTAGATGAAGACTGATGTTTGAAGTCAATGGAACCAAAGGGCTTTTTGCCTAGCGGTACCAAGGTATTATGTAAGTGAGAGGTTACGGGTTCGACTCTCGTCGGAGACAAGTTGAAATTTAGATGAAGAAAGTATTGGGGTAAAGAAGATATTTAGGGGTAGGAGGAGCGTATTTTGCCATTAAAAAACATGTGTGTGTATAAATTGCTTTAGGAGGAGGAGGAGGAATGGATGGATAGAATTAAAAGGTAGGTTCTCTGTGTTCCTCACTTTCCATTTATTTGTATTTAATTAAGGGACGACACATTATTTATATCCAAATCCAATAGATGTATAATGTATTTGAATTGTAAATACATACCTATGATTATGTTTATACGATGGTAACATATCTTTGAAATATTTTATATATTTTTTGTAATTTAAAACCAAAAAAACGGTTGAACGAAACATGAAAAAATGGTAAAAATTTTGTTTTAGGAATCTACATTTACTTTTTACATATAATTTGATTATTTAATTAGTTTTCAAGTTTTGGGTTTCCAAAGCTTGAAATTTAAAAACAATGGTATTCTAAATTTAACTCTTTCATGACACAATATCTTATTATCTTGCATTCTGTCCATGTAGATTTTAACTCAATTTAGATCTATGTTTTTTAAAAAGAATATATTTTTCATATCATGACATATTACACGTGATAATTATGATTAAATAATGTTTCAAATACTCGTTTTATGTTAATTTTTATGTAGTTTGACATATCCTGATCTATCTGTATTATTGTCTCCAGCGGTTCTAAATAAGAGAGAATCAATTTGAGGATGAAAATTTAGGAAATTTGGAACCGAAAAGCAACCGGGATGGTACCTAGATGGTTGGAATTGTTCAACTCCATAGGTTCCGGTGTTTCTTGCCATTTAGAAAGAAAAATGATTACAAGAATAGACTAAATTAAGTCAACAACGATAGTTCACTAAAAATAAGAATAGAGATTTGAACCATTTGGTATTGATTCCAATTCGATCCCACTTGGTTTCGATTTAGACTCGGGTTGACACTCCATAATGTCAAAAAAGAAACAAATATTTTAAGAGTTGAGCATGCATAAGTTCGGTTGGATTTTTGGAATAGAAGAACATTTTGGTTTTCGGTTTTTCAGTTTACATATAAATAATCATATATGGGTTTTTTGGTTTTTAGCATGCGATTTAATTTTTTGATTTAAACTCGAAATATGTTGGGCTTTTCTTATTACTAAACTTGAGTTTTTATTTGATAAATGGTTAAATGACTTACCCGTGGCTATTTATTTAAGTTGTGTCTTAGTTTGATACTTTGATTTATTATATAAATTATTTTCCTAGAAGCGCGAAACTGTAGATTCAGCCTTTGCTAATTGTTATGTATAATAACAATATTAATAAAGTGTTTTAGTTTATTAAAATATTAAAAGGATTAATTATTTAAAAAAACCGGATCAGTTTAGTTTTTTGAGTTTTTAGTTCGGTTTTTGCTAACTCCTAAAGATTTTATAAAATTGTTGGGCTACACTACGTGAGCTAGTATTTGGGCCATTATGGGTTACATATCTATTGAATCGAAAGCCCACTAATACACATCTCCTAATCGTGTGAGTTTAAATTTTATTAATCAAGTGAACCAGCTATTCGTTTTATTTGTTGCATGATGAAAAAAGAACTATTGCAATATAATGGAATTTTATTGATCTGGAAATAAATCATTTAAAAATTTTGTGATGATTTATGGGTCTGAAATACCTTATTATTGAACTTTTAAAAAGAAATGTTTTTTTTTTTTTTTTTGCATTATTAAATGTCACGAGAAAATAGTTAATAACCAATAACTATGTTTGGTATGATGAACCGAGAGAATGAATTGGTTTACAAACGTTTATATCCTATGACGAATAGTTTTAGGAGATGCTTAGTTGAAATTAAGAAATGTGAGAATACGAATCGGAAAGAAAATACGAGTAATGGTTTATTAACAATCAAACTTTCGTTAATGAATAAGGGTTAAAGTCGTACAAATACAACATATTTTTCTCAATTTACCTAAATGACTAATTAACTCTATTTTTGACCGGATGGTAGTTGTACTGCAAAATAACTTGTCGATATGGTACGTGTAACCAGTAACTATGTTGATATGACAATTTTTGCTGATTCAAATGACAACGTGGCAGGTTTTTAGTGACATGATGCTCACGTGGATTTACTATATCAACATAGTTACTAGTTACACGTACTATATCGACAAGTTATTTTGGAGTACAACGTGGATTTACGTGGATTTTGATCTATATAAATAATTTATAAAATCCACATAAGCATATAGATTCTTTCATACTTCTAAAAACACAAATATAAGATCATTACCGGTAGAACCGGTGATCAAAAGTATCATCTCAACAATAAATTTTAAGTACAAGTACCAATTGGATAAAAAAAATAACTAGATTAGTCATTTGAGTAATTTCAGTAAAGTAAAATATATTTGTATGACTTTAACCCAATGAATAATGCATATCATTTCCATTACATACCTCTTGGCTCTTAATACATTCAACCAGACCTCCAACTGATTCAGAATGGAAAAAGATGAATAACTGATTTTAAAGTGAATTTCATTTTTTTTTCCTGAGATTTGAAAACTTGAAAAGATAATTAAGCTTTATTTTTTGCCTTCATATTTGATGTCAATCTTTATTTATAGGGTTAACTACATATTTATGCAACGACATTTTCACATTTTATCAATTGATGCAATGAAATCACTTTTAACACAATTTATGGAATAACTTTTGAACTTGTTATCAAAAGACGCAACGACGTTATTCATCTTTTACGAACTTATTCAACGAAAATCTTTTAACATGATTATGCAATAATGTTTGAATTTGTTATCAAAGTATGCAATGTTTAATATACTTATTTATCTGGCAATATTAATTTGTTATATGTCACTTATACAACTAGGTGTAAATAAAATTTATATCACGATCTTTGTTATATAGTATAGGTTGGTGAAATACTTCACTGATTTTAATACGACATTTTGTTTCTATTATAAATTTATTTGTATCCGTGTTAAGAAGTTATTGCTCATTTCCGGTTATAAAACCCAAATATTTAACAAAGAATACTGTCAGCTGATTGAGGATAAATGTGAGGATTCATGATTAAATTTTTAATTCAAATGATTAATTTACATTGTACGAATTTGATTATCGTTAATCATAAACAGTTAATATTCACCGCATGATTGAATGATTGTTTAACGTAAATGATAAAATTTTACAACATATATTAATTAACTTTTCATTAAATTGTTAATTTTAATCTTCACGATAGTCACCAATTACCTGAGTATGATCTTTATTTAATTCACTACATGTTTTTTTAGTCATGATAGATAATGGATTTTATAAAAATAGGGATGAGATGACAAAATTTCCACTGCTATCCCTAGTGCCTAATCGACTAATCGAAATAAAACAAAGATTACAGTAAAATTTGTTACGAAAATAATTGTAATAGAATTTGGTGACGTGAATTTTTGTATGCATAGATGTGTCCATCTAGATTTTTTGGTGATGTACAAAAATTGATAGATGATCACGTAAATAGGTAAATTACATCGCATATTTATGTAAAAAGTTCAAATCTTATTGCATAAATCATGTTAAATATGATTTCATTGCGCTACTTGGCAAAAATGGAAAACGTTGTTGCATTTTTTTTTATAACAAATTCAAACGTCATCGCAAAAATTGTGCTAAAAGTGATTTCATTGCATAAATTGGTAAAAAAAAATTGTAAACGGTCGTTGCATATATATGGAGTTAACCCTCATTTATATGTCATTATCGTTTGATAGAAAAAGCTTGCAATCTAGATGACTTTATTTTTCAGATTTCAGTGTAACAAACGTATAGGGTGTGTTTTAGGGTGGAATGAAAATGAATAAAAACAGAGAGATTTTTATTGTTCTTTTCTAATCATTACAAAGGGATTACAAAAACAAAATTGGATTATGATCTATCTTACTTTATAGTATGATAATCGAGAAAAAAGATGTTATTATTACATTTTTATTCTTGTTGATAAAAAAATTAATGTAAATCTCTCCAATTTTCTTTCCTATTCATTCCATCAAAACAAATGCACTACAAGGTAGGGATGAGAATTTTAATCTCAATACCAGTACCGAACGGGGAGCAAACCGATATATTCGGTCTGGTATTCGGTTCTTCTTTGTTGTTTAAATCTGGATTGGCACTAACCGGTTTCGGTACCACTTACTGGTAATATCGGTACCAAACCGAATACGAAAAGGCTCACAAGTGACAAGCCCAATGAAGCAAATGACATTCTGCCTTGGAAAATAATTGAGGAATTTGGTTACCTGTCTCTACAAATCTACAAGGAAAAAGGAGTATATTTGGTATTAATCACCCAAACCATATCAGATGATTTATTTACTTGGTTTGATGCCTCGATTTGTTATTGAAGGAAAAGGGAGGAATTTGGTTTGATGTCTCAACTCACGTATCACCATTTTCTTGAACTATTCTGCCTTCAAAGTTCAAACCATCACCGTAACATAGAGACCGTATCACATTTTCCTTATACGTATTTGGAATTATCGGTACAAACTGATTCGATACCGGTCCAATACTGAACTCATCCCTATTATAAACGACTAATCTTCTTTATTGTTATGTTAGAATTGAATGGATGGTTAAATTAAATTGCTAAGTATATTTAAAATGTTCTATTTATATTTATTTTCTTGAATTTTCGGTACCAAATTCGGTATAGTACCGTAAAACCGGTACCGGTCAATTAAATTCGGTTCGATATTCGATTCGTTCAATCGCCCAAAAAAATTATTGATACAAACTGGTTCGGTACCGGTCCAAGACCTAACTCATCTCTACTAAAAGGAAACGTTTTGTACAATGAAAAAGGAGATAATAAAATCACGTGGGATTTATATTTTTTATTGTTATGTGACATGCGTCTTAGTTTACGATGAAAATGAACGAAAAATTAATCTAACTAATCTAATAAATTTTTAACTAAAATCTAATATTTTAAATATATCTTAATTTAACATTTATTTTTTATAAATCAATCAATGTAATACATGAGTATTTAACCCAGTAACATGTATTTAACTATTTATTTTTTGATTATCAACTCAGTTGTCAAATTAACCCTTGATTTAAATCGGTAGAGAGGGTATACCGTATACATATATTATGCCCAATGTGTTATTGTAATTATAGGGGTGTTGTAAATTTACGGAATACGGAGGCAAAGCGAAAAGAACTTAATAGTCAAACAATTGACTTCTCCTATATATTCGTCAAACTTAGCCAGCCTTTAAAATTTGGCCATCTGGCACTCACTCAAGTCAAACTCCACAAAGTGCCCTCTCAACAAATTTTGACTCTTTTATAGTTCTATTCCTCTGAAAACCGAAAAGTGGAAAACTACGAAAATTTGCAAACTTGCAACTTTCTACGTTTAATTAATGGAAAAGTACATCAAATAGCTCTGAACTTTCGACTTTGTACATACTTATGTAGTGAACTTTTTTTTTGTGCACATTTGGTAGTCAAAGTTTCAAAATTGTTCCAATTTGGCAGTTGGCGTACTTGTTAACTGGTTGCTTCCGGTTTCGATGCATATGTGGATAATTTTTAATGATGTGGCTACCCGTTTTTATATTATACCCGGTTTTATCTATGTGGCAACCTGTTTTTTTTTTTAAATCACCCGATTATAAATCTGGTTCATTTTCATACGATCGATCCAACTTGTAAGAACCGGATGATTTCAAAAAACGGGTTGCCACATAGATAAAACCGGGTATAATTTAAAAACGGGTAGCCACGTCATGAAAAAGTTGTCCACGTAGGCATCGAAACCGGAAGCATCCGGTTAACAGGTACACCAACTACTAAATTGAAACAATTTTGAAACTTTGACTACCAAATGTGCACAAAAAAAGTTCACTATATAAATGTGTACAAAGTCGAAACTTCAGAGCTATTTGATGTCATTTTCCTTTTAATTAACGAACTAATTATTTTAGATTCTAGTTTTTGATTTATAGTTTCAGAATAAACAAAAATTTCTATAAAAAAGTGAAAATTGTTTTGATGATGAAATTTTATTTAGAAAAAAATAAGATAGATGATTATAAAATAAGAAAAATAGGTAAGGTGAAAGAAAAGTAAGATATAAAAAGAGAGTTTCATAAAAAAATATAGGATATGTAATAGAAAAGTATGAAAAAAAGTATGAAAAGTGGTATTTTAAAAAGTGAAATAAAAATTTAAGAAATTATTTAAAGTAAACAAGTTTTTAATTTTTTTAATAGTAAAATGAAAATTTTAGAAAAATTTTCATTGACTAAACGCAACCTGATTTTTTTTTCTTCTCAAAACAAAATAATTTATAATTAAAATGAATAACTATCCAAGTTTCTTACAACTTTACAAGACTTTTAAGCCTTTATCCAACTTTGATACATCATTTTAAATTTTATACGTCACAAAAAGTTGGACTTTCGTTTTAAATTTGATTGGTGTTAGACATAGCAGTTTTTATTAAACATTATTTGTTCATTTTTTTCAAAAATGTTGAAACTATTAACAGGCTCATTATAAGATTAAATGATCTCTTAAATTGGCTACCACCGGTTAGTATGAAAATCCATTAGGTTGAGCATGACTTCAGTTATGATTGTTCTTCATTTTTCTGAGCTACATACCTACTAAAACATATAGAGAAATTGTTAGAAGTGGACCCAACAAATGCGTCCCGAGAATCAACTCCTATGATCAAGTCATAATATGATCGCTAATTTGACATATCAATGTAGCATAAATATAGGGTGGTGCACGCTATACGTACACCCCTTCCATAACTTTTACTAATGATACATCCCGTTCACTCACATGTTTTTGTTAATGACGTGAGATCCACAAACTAAACTTAAATCCTCATTTTCACATTAAGAGGAAGTGTGTGATTAACAAAAAAAAGACGTATACATTTAAATCCCCCTAAATATATCATACGCAAGTGGTAGAGATTTTTTTCTCCAACTTAAAATTCGATCAGCTTGGTTAATTTCAATAAAATTGATCAGTTTAAAGTAGGAATATTATTTAAAGTTGAACCAAATTGAATTTGGTTTTCAATTAAGTTTAATTTGATAGGAAACCAATCAATGAAAATTGAACTCATGAATACACTTTAGGGGTGAGCATGGGTCGGTTTGGGTCGGTTTCATGCCCAAACCGAACCCAAACCGTTTATTTCGGTTTTTGGGTTTTAGAAACCGTTCGGTTTCGGTTTCTTCCGGGTTCGGGTTTTCGGTTTCCCGGATTGGTTTCTCGGTTTTTCGGGTTGAACCCATGGTTTATGGGTTTTCGGTTTTCATGGGTTCGGTTCGGTTTTTGGGTTTAAAACCATTCTTTTTGGTTGATTTTTTAATCTTAAAATGGTTATTTTAACTAGTATTTACTATTCCTCATTTAGACTATAGTAGTTTTCATTTGTAATTACAAACTAGCAACTTATTTAGAAACATAATACTTAATAATTTACTAGAAAACCAATACCTACTATCAACTTAAAAAAATATTTAAAAAAATTAAGTTAATTATTAATTTTCGGTTCGGTTTCGGTTTTGAGACGCAATCCTAACCCAAACCATTTGAAACGGTTTTTTCGGTTTTCGGTTTTTCGGTTTTTGGTTTTCCGGTTTTACGGTTTTTATGGTTTTTTCGGTTTTTCGGTTTCCGGTTCGGTTTCTGCACACCCCTAATACACTTTACTCACATTCATAAATTTTATTTTGGCTCCATAACTGTACCTCTATAGAATGGATTTATTACATTCTTATATAATCAAAATCTAATCAATGTACCTCTGTTGAGAAGCCATGTCTTCCGGTTGATACCAGGAGCAATGCTCTGATTCCATATCAAAGTTCTAACTTTAATAAAGTGAGACGTCACATAAGAGAATTTATTTTCTTTGTATGTTTGTGAATACGAAATACAAAGGGGAGATCATCTTTTAACTGCTAGAGAAATCACTAACAACTCATAACGAATCAAATAACATCACACATAATGACAGATGTCAAGCAATCTCTCAAATAAACCATCAATTAAGTACTGACACATGGCATGACATTCTCAATAATCCGTTTTGCCACTTGTGCTTGACTGCTTTCCATCCAAAGCAACGCCATGTTTTGAATCAAGGGAAAAGAGCCCAACATTTGCCATGAGTTTTGTTGAAGCGTCTTGTTAACCTTATCACAGAGCACACATTCATTAAATGTAATCTGACAACCATACCTTGATAAGTAGTCTTGAATGAAAATGTGTTTAGACTAGCACGCCACACATATATATTCACCTTTTTTGACACATGAGAGTTAATGATTATGGTTTGACATCATATATAGGTTCTTTTAAATTGACATATAGGCTACAAATGTAATGAACATCCATGGACCATGGAAGTAATTAATCCATCATTTTCGTGAAGTCTAATGAGATTCTAGGCTAAAAACTTTGTGTGAGAATATTCTTGGGTTGCGTTTGGTAGAAAGAATTGAAATAGAAAATAAATGAAGATAAATATTTGGTTTTAGATCATGAAACTTGAAAATACAATAAGATTATGATTATTGTAATTTTTTCCCTAACTTTAGGTTCTACTTAATTCTCTATCATTGCTAGAGAATTGAATTTTTTTCCCTAACTTTAGTTTCAATAAAAGCTTAATGTTAGTGTTTTATTATTATTATTATTATTATTATTATTATTATTATTATTATTATTATTATTATTATTATAACAATATAATAATTATTAAACTTGTCCCATGTAATACATGCCATAAACTAATAAGTTATTATATTAGTTGGACCAATCCCTATCAAGCATTGCTCTTGTTTAGTGTTATTATTACATGTAGAGATAGTTAATTAGTTCGTTATGATGTGATTATTTATTTTTTAATAAAATCATTAATAAGTTTTTTTAAACTAACGTAAACTGTTACTATAAGTTTATTAAAGGTAATGCAATGCGAATCCAAGAAAAAATGTTTCAAGAGTAAAGTCTTCATTTCCATTATAGAAAATCCGTCGAAACGAATGTGCATATTCTACCAAACACATGTGCAAATCAAATGGTACCAAGAATTAGGGGTGTAAACGAGCCGAGCCCAAGCCCGTTTAAGCTCGAGCTCGGCTCGTTTAAAAGTACCAGGCTCGAGCTCGAGTTCGGCTCCTTTCGAGCTTCGTATGTAAAGCTCGAGCTCGGCTTGTGAATAATTTTCCAAGCTTGAGCCCGCCTCGGGCTCGACTCGTTTATTATATATTTTAAATTTTTTAGTTAGTTTTTAAATAATCTTTTAATATAATATATATAACTTGTTACTTTAATAGATATTTATATTTATTTAATCATATATTTATTAATTTATAAATATATTTATATATAGGCTCGCGATCTCGATATGTGAGATTTAGGCTTGAGCTCGAGCTCGGACTCGTTTAATTCGAGCTTTTTTCAAGCTTTTTGTGAGTCGAGCTCGAGTAGCTCGGCTAATTTACACCAAAAATACATACATGTTTTAATCAGCAGCCCAGTCAATTAAAAGAAAATTTGTTTTCGGAATAAATAATATGGATTAGTTATAAGCCAGTGCATTATTAAATTAGAATTAGTCACCTAATTAATATATTTATTTATAAACTGATTTAGCTACTCTAATGCCATTTTCCCAATTTTCATCAATGCTACAGTACGTCAAGGGCGATCGATCAACTTGCATATATGTAAAAGTTATAAGTTGGAATCTTAAAAACGGGCTCGCAGTCGCATTGCGGTCAACCTTGAAGACGCTATTTCTCATTTCATTCCCAAAATGGGTAGCCAAAGTTTGGCCAAAAACCAACAGATGAACTTGCTTCGTGTTTATACAACCATAACAAAAAGTCAACCATCGCCATCTTTGACTTTTTTAAACAATTCAGCTGTTGATGCGTTGATTCTTCAAGCTTGATTTGCTGAACAAGGAAAGTGTTTTTTGTTTTCTGGATTTTTACTTCATGAAAAAGCCTCTGTAAGTGGACCTCTCCCTCTCCCTCTCATTATTATTATTATTATTATTATTATTATTATTATTTTCCTGTTGTTAAATTGTTTTATTTTATATCATATATACAACTGATGGAGAATCTGTTTTGTTCTTGAAAATTGGGTTTGACAATATGGTCTTTTAGTACAATCTAATTTATATGCTTTGTGCATACGGAAAGCACCATGAATGCTACGGATCCTGTGATTTAAAGTATTCAACTTTCAATTCATCAATTATGACTAATCTAAAAGGGATCGATAAATGTTGTGTTTGGTAAAGAGAATCAAGAGAAAGTAAATGAAATTATATTATTAGCTAGAATACTTGAATTATGTTTTTTTAAACAGCTGGTGTGGTGGTTATCGTCTAGGCTCAAGTGCCGACAGATCCCGGTTCGATCCCCACCACAAACTCCTAGTTAGATTAAAATCTACATAGCTAGATTAGTTCCTTGAATTATGTACATCAATTATCTATGAAATCTCAAGTTGCATCAACGTATAACTTAAAATTCATTTATCTCATTTCGTCTCTAGTGGAGAATTAAGTAGAAGTTAAAATTAGAGAAATAAAATTACATTGTATTTTCAAGTTTCATAGTCTAAAAAACCTAAGATTTTGTTCTCATTTCTTATCTCTTCAACTCCCTATACCAAACGCAACCTAAGGGCTAAGGCTGTAGAAATGCAATCAACTTTTACTTTCGTTTTGTGTCATACAATCGTTTCTTTTTATATCTTAGATTAATGAACTTTGATAAGTTTGTTGCCCTTTTCTATCCAATCATTTAGAATCTAGAAACTACATATTCATATTGCATAGATATTGATTAAATTAAATGGAAAGACGGATGAAAGTTTTTTTTTGTCATTCCATGATATTAGTTTAAGGATTTATTTCATAAAAGATCCTGAATTCCTCTATTTATTTTTTCGATCAAATCCTTTGAAATTTTTTGCCTCATAAAACCTCCAATCATTAAACCTCATTAAACTAATATTTTTTTTTTCAAAAAGAAAAAAAGATGACTTGAACCGGCTAAACTGGTTGCAAAAAAACCAATGATGCGTCGTCACAAAAAGGTCGATACAGTGTTAACATAACCGATACAACATTATGGTATATTGATATAAAAAACATCAATACAACCATTAAAAAACATCGATACAACCACTAAAAAGCATCGATTAACCACCACAAAAATGTCGATGCAGTTTTAACAAAACCGATACGACATTAGAGTATATTGATACAACAACCAAATATTGATACATCACTATAAAGACATCGATAGTTTATTACAACCGATATAAACATTGATACAACCACTAAATATTGGTACATCACCACAAAAAAGTTAATAAACTATTTTTGATTAGTATAAATAAAAATAAACTGATTCTATATATTGTGGGGTGGTGGCTTGGCATAGGAGGCAGATTTCTATGATGAGGAGGAGCACGAAAGCTTTCTATAATTATGGGGATTTTTAATTAATGAATATTTTGTTAATTAAGTATAATAATCAAATGAACCACTTGACTTAGAGGGTGTTTGGTTTTGTGTAATAAACGGGATTATTAGCTTATTACGTTACAATAACGCAAATAATTGGTTTAAAATGTTTGAATTGCATGTGCAATAGAAGTATACTCTGGATCGGAATCGTGGGAAGTACTCCTTGATCATTTCTACCAATTTAAAGCCCCAATTAAAATTCTTTTTATACACAGAAAAATACACTTACATAATCTCTATTACGAATCCTTTGTGTACCTTAGTGTTCCTAGCTATCCACTCATTTTTATCAATCTACTTTCGGGTAATACAATAAATGATTATTTGCGTTTAGCGTTAGTCCTACCACACTTTTTCATAAGTTAAAAATGTAGCTTATTTGTTTAAAAAGTGATTATTTGGTCATTTTACAAGTTAAAACGCAAATCTAAACACTTTAAAAGCTGATTATTTGATAATTATGATAGCAAACAGCGGAAGCTAAATCAAACATTACATTTCCGACATCACTTTTTGTTACAACTATTATATGATTATTAGTTTCCAAAACGCTACAATATTTTTTCAAACGCAAATCCAAACACTCTCTTAGATCAAGTGGTCACCACCAAAGGTGGGAGGGGTTCCCCTTGGTTGAGGTCTTGTGTTCGAGCCTTGTAATGACATTTCTCTTTAGGTGGAGGTGTGAGGTTTGGTCCTCACCCTCAAGGTGTTAAACAATGGTGCTAACAACTAACCACTAACATTATATATATATATATATATATATATATATATATATATATATATATATATATATATATAGAGGGGGGTTCAATGGAAAACCAACATGCATCGGAAAACCTTGGAAAACCTCCATGCACCACCACAAATGCATCACAATTCCCGCGTGATGCATCGAATTCCCGCGTGATGCACCGTCTTTCTGCATAATGCACCTGAAAACTTGTGAAAATCGCACTGCACCACCACAAATGCATCAAATTTCCCGCATGATGCATCAAAATCCCGCGTGATGCATCTAATTTCCGCGTGATTCATCAAAATCTCGCATGACGCATCACTTTATTTACGATCATGCCACCGCGTTTTTCATGAAATGCATCAAATCGGACGGTATGCGTAGGTTTCCACGGTTTTCCGGTGCATAGTGGTTTTCCATTGAACCCACCCCTATATATATATATATATATATAAATATATATATATATATAATCAAATGACCATTATACCATTATTCTATTTAAGTTATCATTGACCATGACTGTTTTTTATTGCTTCTCATCCTTTCTTACTTTAATTTCTTCTCACCCGATCATGTATCTATATAACATATACTAATATTGAGACCAAACATCAATGTATAAATGTGATCCATTAAGGCCAGATGTAGAATAATTATTGATTTAAGAAATTGATATTTTGCAATCCTTGAAAAATAAATTAACAAGATGATCGAAAAACTATGAGACGACAATAAGACCCAGATTGATTTTTGACATGCCTAATGCCTTGCCATGCACGTTGTAGCAATTTGGTAATTTAATTATTTTTCTTTTTATGATAGAAATATTAACTATACAAGTTTCAGATACCTAAAAGTAAACTGACTCGCTTAAAATCCTATGAAATTTGCATAAAGAAACACTCATCTTTTAAAAAAGTAGTTTACTAGAGAACTTAAGAGTATTTTAAAATTATTATTTTATAAAAATAGCTGCTAGCAGAACAATAAATTTGTTTCGAAAAACTAATTAAACTTTTAAAAAATATATAATTTGAGCTTTAATAAACTATTTTTATAAAACTAAAAGCAAAATTACAATCTATAAAACCCCTTTGGTACAAACTCATGGCAGCCAAGCATAAATATTTTCTTTTGGTTTTACGTTATGAATGAGATTATTAACTTATTACGTTATAATAATGTAAATAATTGGTTTAAAGTGTTTGGATTGCATACCGTTAATAAATGATTATTTGCGTTTAAAGTTAATCTTACCACACTTTTTTATAAGTTAAAAATTGTAGTTTATTTGCTTAATAAGTTATTATTTGGTCATTTTATAAGTTAAAACGCAAATCTAAATATTTTAAAAACTGATTATTTGACAATTACGATAGCAAACAACAGAAGCTAAACCAAACACTACATTGTAGTAGCACTTTTTGTTACAACTATTATCTGATTATTAGTTTCCAAAACGCTACAGCACTTTTTCAAACGCAATTCCAAACACCCTCTATATAAAAACAACAATCATAATATAAAATATGATAGAGCATATTTAAAAAAAAAAAATGAATACTTGATTGAGCCTTTTAAGCCATAAGATATCATAATTATTATTATTAAAATAAAAAGTAAAGGGTAACTAAACAAACTAGCAATGAAGTATAGATAACGCGTTGGAAGGCCATTTATACGGCAACAAAAGTGGCTTTTAATATGTGGTTTCTTGAAGTGGGATTAACCTTATGATACGTCGTTAACCCCATGTGATTCTTTCTTCTCATGCTCATTGCATCCCCCCCTACTTTCTCTATACATCTTCCTTCAATTCTTACATATATATATATAGCTTCAATTCCATCCTCCATCTTATTATATATACATTAGTTCTTCTTCCATCGATCGATTCACATGCTTTAATTTGTCGATCAGTTTGACTCGATATATTATATATCTTTGATCGATCGATCTGGGCAGGCCGGTGAAATGATTCGGAATCAGAACACGAGAAGCTCGGATTACTTGGACGGAATGCTAGGTGGTGATAATGGAAAATCAAGCAAGTGGAGATCACAAAAAACTACTTCCGCTCGTCTTGTCACCGTCCTCACTTGCCTTCAGTTTGCTTTTGCCGTTTACGCCACCTTCTTGCTCTACTACATGACCCCTTCCATTGATTTACGCACTCCCAAACCTGATTTCGCTTGGGCTTCGAGGATCGCTCAACAATGGAAACATTATATCATCCCACCACATGTTATTAGCCGCTACCAACAATCAGCCTCCAACCTGATTTTCGAACAGACCCTTCCAGTGATCTCCACTCCGACTGAAGTTTGTGAGCATGAGAAGATTGAATTCGAACAGAAGAAGTCGAATGATGCGCTTATGATCAAGATCAAAAGGGAGCTTTATGATGAAGTGCTTGATTTCCAAAGCAAGAATGTAGGCACAGAGTCGTTAACCGAGCTAATGGCAATGAAATCGAAATGGGATATGCGTACTGGTGAAAATACCCCGAAAGTTACTGTCATTTTGAACCACTTTAAGCGAAAAACGCTTTGCTCGCAGCTCGACTCGTTGCTGCACCAAACTCTCCCGTTCCACCATGTGTGGGTGCTTTCGTTTGGAAGCCCGAACGAACTCGCCCTGAAACGAATCGTCGAAAGCTACAACGACACGAGAATTAGCTTCATTAGCTCGAGTTACGATTTCAAGTACTACGGGAGGTTTCAAATGGCGTTGCAGACGGAAGCGGATCTTGTGTACATTCTTGACGACGACATGATTCCTGGGACTAAAATGCTGCAGATTCTGTCGCATGTTGCAGGAACGGAGAAGTACAAGAACTCGGTGTTGGGAAGCATCGGTAGGATTTTACCATTCCGACAGAAGGATTTTACGTTTCCGAGTTACCGGAAATTCAGATCGAAAGAAGCAGGACTTTATTTACCTGACCCTGCATACGACATCACCGTCGATAAAATTGTGCAGGTTGGTTCATCTTTCCTTTAATTTACACTTATAATTTTATTGCTTTCTCTATTTTATCATCAATTATTAAATTTCAACTTTTTTAATTAATATTTATTTTATACACATATCATTAAAACAACTTGTGATTTGTGAATAAAACATATATTTTCAAAATTTAATGTTAATAACATAAAGACATTATAATTAATTTGAAATTTGATTGATTTTATAATGTTAGTCCACTCCTTCCTACTACCATTAATTAAAATTAATTTTTCATTTACATCATTATTTATTTTTTGATACAAGTTTATTCTTTTCTTTTTGTATATAACCTAGAAGAATTTTAGTCAATAGATATCAATTCCTAAAAATTGCTACACATAGTATAATATATTAATCTTTATAATACTTTAAAAAACTTGTGAATTGTATACAAGTATGGTACAAAATTTAGACGTGTTTTAAATAATAATATTTTATAACCGTTAAGATGAATAATACTAAATTGTTTTTCCTATTATAACTTTATTTTGGTATAAAAAATAAATACTAACTTTATTTTTGTTATTTTATGTTTAGGTTGATTTTCTATCAAGCTCATGGTTTCTTTCAGCAGAACTCATCAAGACTCTTTTTATCGAGACTCCCTTCACATTCATGACAGGCGAAGATTTGCATCTAAGGTACATCAATAAAATTAAGTATACTTAATTTGATTATAAATTTATAATAAACATTACATTTAATTATCATTTTAAGAATACATGAAAACAGCTCATTAAATTATTATGATTATTAAAGATATTTAAATTGGACTACTAATTAATATTATTATCATTTGATGAATACGCGATAATAATCTATAATATAAGTATTTTTAAGTACGACTGTCCAATTGTTCATGACAATGAGCAAGTCAACATCAGATATTTGACTTTACTATCCACAGTGGATTGGGTACGAATCCAATTGATTAAATTACTACATTATTTAACGAACTTCATCCAATTAAGCGCACGCCATATATATATATATATATATATATATATATATATATATATATATATATATGGTTCGAGAGAGTACCACCCAAATGCAGCGCACCAGAAGGTACCACCTTTAAAAAAACTTTTTTAAATTTTTTTTTCATAAACATGTTTTAATTAACATTATGAAGATCGTATGTAAATTTCACATACATTCACATCTCTTAGCTCCTAAAAAATGATGTGAACACACACTTACATAATTTTGAAGACATGTGAACATGCATTTATGTGATGTGTGTTTTCATGCACTTAGAGTGTTCCGATTTGCGTGAAATTCACATATGATCTGTGTAATGTTAATTAGAACATGTTCACGAAAAAAATTTTCAAAAAAATTACTTTTAAGGGTGGTACCTTCTGGTGCGCTGCATTAGAGGTGGTACTCACTTGAACCTAAATCTCTATATATATATATATATATATATATATATATATATATATATATATATATATATATATATATATATATATATATATATATATATATATATATATATATATATATATATATATATAGAATATGGTTCGGAAGAGTACCACCCAAATGCAGCGCACCAGAAGGTACCGCCTTTAAAAAAAACTTTATAAATTTTTTTTTTCATAAACATGTTTTAATTAACATTATGAAGATCATATGTAAATTTCATATACATTCACATCTCCTAGCTCCTAAAAAATGATGTGAACACACACTTACATAATTTTGAAGACATGTGAACATGCATTTATGTGATGTGTGTTTTCATGCACTTAGAGTGTTCGGATTTGCGTGAAATTTACATATGATCTGTGTAATGTTAATTAGAACATGTTCATGAAAAAAAATTTCAAAAAAAATTCTTTTAAGGGTGGTACCTTCTGGTGCGCTGCATTAGAGGTGGTACTCACTTGAACCTAAATCTATATATATATATATATATATATATATATATATATATATATATATATATATATATATATATATATATATATATATAAAATTGCACTTTAAATGTATATTTTGAACTGTTATTTGTTTATTTATTTAGTTGTTTATGACAAGCGTTATGTGAATATTTGTAATAAAAATTATTTGTATAAAATGTATATAAGTAAAAATAAAAATAATAATTTTTTAAAATAATATAAGAATACGATTATTATTTGTCATAATTATTACTTTTCTAATTTTATAAATTAATATAAATAGTTGTTTATGTTTTTTTTTACAAATTAATATAAATTTATGTATAATATAATATTTATATATTTTATTACAAATTAATATTTATAGATTAAAAAATAATAGAGCGTATTTATCTTTATAATAATAATAAATTGTATTTATTTTTTATTATTTATAGATTAGAACTATTAGAGTGTATTTATTTTTTCTTTATAGTAATAAATCGTATTTATTTTTTCCAGTAAAATATGAATGTGTCACATGATAATTGATGTCTTCCTTTGTTATATATATAAATTTCTTGATATGCATGATTTGTTTAAAAAACATTGATGCCATATTTGAATTTTTATAAACGTTAATATAAATTTAAGTGGAGGAAATTGTTCTGTTTTTTTTTAATTAATCCCACTGGAAGCATCTTTCAATACCTAATATTATTTCTCAAATTATTTGGTCACCTGTTTCATTTTCTATTCGCCGGTCTCTTTTATGAATTATGATGTACATATAACTTATAATTAAATTTATAGATAATATGTTCATAAAGATAATGAATTTTAGAACACATATCTAAGAAAACCATCCTAAGTCAATTTTCATGCGTTTGTGTTTCTCAATTTGTAAATACTTTTATTTTACCTTGTGTATAAAAAGATTTACCATTGATTGATTCATTCGACTTGATTTGCAGCTACCAACTTCAAAAGTATAGAAACGCTGGTTCATTTGTGCTCCCTGTCGACCCAAAAGACAAAGAAACTTGGGGCGACAGTGAGCACAGACTTGCCTATGTTTCTGAGACTACCGTTATCTTCAAAGACGTTGTTCAAGTCCGGGACGACCAATGGTGGCGAGCCCTCTCCACTGGCTACATCACCCAATGGGCCGCAATGCACCCTCAAAAGATCGACGCCCTTTTCTACGCTCATTCGGCAGAAGAAGTGAAGGCCTTAGCCCCACTACTTGAAAAGTTCCGATCAACCGTAGGTAAAAAGGCTTATATTGTGGTGCCTGGAGGCGGGTTTTGCTCATGTGAGGAAGCCACATCCGCGCTGCATTGGCCAAAGACGGTGTGTAGAGAGAGGAGGTTCAAGATTTTTGACTTGGGCGTTGGTGCAGTGTCCGGGATTTCCAACTCCGAGGTACCCGTTGTACAGGCAGTTTACGCTAGTATGAAAGGGTTGATAAAGATCCATAACCCCAGCGTCGTTATCACTGTTGATGATATTGATTTGAATGTGCGAAAAGCCTTGAAAATGGCGACCGAAAGTAATTTAAATGCTTCGACTTTGGTTCATTTGCCTAGACCATCTATTTCTAAGGTCCTCTGGATGGCCGATCTTCGCTCTACCGCGTTACCAAGTAAGTCTTACATTATTTATCAATTACCAATTACTATTCATAACTGAGTACATGTTTGTTTACCTGTTATTGGAATCATTAAGAGGTCATTTAACCTTTGAATGACTTCTTAATGATTCAATTAAGAAGCAAACAAACAACCCTGAGTTTTGATAACTTTTTCCTAAAAAAAAAAACTAATATTTATAAACAAAATTTGCAAATGTGTAATAGTTATTAACATTATATAAACATCACACTATTTTTTGCCAACTTTTTAATAGCATTTTTTTAAAAGAATAATAATTGTTTTAATTCTTACAAACATTAACTTGCAGATTGGAACCGAATGAGGATATCAGTGAACATCATAACTCAGAACCGGGTCAACTCGCTAACAAGACTACTCAAGTCGCTAAAGGATGCGTATTACCTTGGGGACGAGGTCCCCATAAGCTTCAACATGGATAGTCGAGTAGACGAACCAACTCTCAAGCTCGTAAAGACCTTTGATTGGCCTCATGGTCCAAAAACCTTAAGAAGGCGAATCATCCAAGGAGGTCTTATACGAGCCGTAAGTGAGAGTTGGTACCCATCGTCTGATGACGACTTTGGCCTACTTTTGGAGGATGATATCGAGGTCTCTCCTTATTACTACTTATGGATTAAATACGCGCTTCTGGCATACCACTACGACCCTCAAGTATCGCTCCCCGAGCTCTCGTCCATCTCCCTGTACACCCCCCGTTTGGTCGAGGTCGTCAAAGAACGACCAAAATGGAACGCGACGGACTACTTCAAACGCATCCATCCAAACACACCTTATCTCCACCAACTACCATGTAGTTGGGGGGCGGTCTTTTTCCCGAAGCAATGGCGAGAGTTTTATGTTTACATGAACATGAGGTTCACCGAAGACGCAAAACAAAACCCTGTGCAAATCCCGAAATCAAGAACAAACGGATGGCAGGCATCGTGGAAGAAGTTCCTAATCGATATGATGTATCTTCGAGGGTACGTTAGTCTGTATCCAAACTTCCCAAACCAAATGAGCTTCTCGACGAACCACATGGAGCCGGGTGCTCATATAAGCGCGAAAGACAACGTCGTCCACCATAACAAGAGCGATTTCGAGGTCCCGTTGTTGAAGGATGATTTCAGGAATTTCTTGCCAAATGGGAAGATGCCATCGGCTTCAAAGTTGCCATCTTTGAATCTATTCAACCAAGCAGTTTCGTTGAAGGGATTGAAGTCTGCAGGGTCAAAATTGAGGCAAGATGTGCTGAATTGTACCGTGACTCAGGTGGTGATGGTTGATCATGAAACTGGTCTTCCATCGCATTGTGGAACCTTCTGATCCATGATCATTTGTTAAAATCTCAATCATTCATATATTTTTTTTTATTTACTGTTTTCTTTTAAGAAATATATATACTTGTGAATTCTGATGGTGTAAAAATATGAATGTTGGAATGATCGATTCCCATAATGGAAATATGGAATGGGAATTGAAGGGAGAGGGGAAAACATGTTGGGATTTATTTGTATACTTTAGAGCAATGGAAATGGAAGCCAAAAGTGGCACTCTTTGAATTCTCTATTATTGTTCTCAAACTTTGTTTTTTTTTTTTTTTTCCACATTAGTTTCCTTTAAATGTGGGCAAGTTAAGGAGAGTTGTTTTTTTTAACGGCATACTAGTCTACTATCAGTCCTAATTTAGTCATTTGTATTTCTCCACTTAAATTTAAACTTGTTTCTGACGGAAGTCGAACTCACCTTTTATATATATATATATATATATATATATCACCCCTATACCGAATGGGATAAACCCCGTTGGTTTTTTTAGAGTATATGAAAACCGGTTTATACTAGTTTTTGACATAGGAGGGAAGCGGTCTTCAGTCAGCAGGACAAAGGCGCTTCAAATGCCCAAACCGTTTCGTTCATCAAAGTATCAAACAAACGACACCTCCTTTGATTTGTCATATTTTACCATCGTATTTTGACACAATTACTAAATCTAATTTAAAAACAAATCAATTATAATCTTATCTAACTAATATAATAAATAATTAACAAATATCTAATAAACTCTAATTTTTTATAATTACCTTATATAGGGCTATTTTCATAAAAAGGTAATAAACTTTAGAGTTTTTCTCAGGCTACCAACATTAAATTTGTTCATTTAAGGTAACAAACTTTTAAGTTTTTCTATGTTGTGTAACTGATAATATTTACATATGTAAATAACATATTTGACAAAGGTGTGGAAACAACCATTTTTGGTATTATCACTTACTGAAATAAGAAAAATTAAAGGTTAATTACCTTAAACAAGAAAAAGTTTGAAAGTTTGTTACATTAAATAGATATAATTTGAAGTTTCTAACCTGAAATAGAACTTTTTGAAAGTTTAATCTTTGTTTACTAGATGTTTGAAAGTTTCTTACTTTTTTGATAGCTTGATCTATGAAAGTTTGTTACATTAAATATTCTCGTAATAAATTTTAGATATCAATTCGGGATAAATCAATGTAATTAAAAGAATAAAAGGTGTAACATGATATCAAGAATAATTAAAAGGTGTCTAACATGATGTCAAGAATAACCGACACCATTTTGATTTCAAGTTTGTGTCAAATGTCTAGCACACTTTTAATTATAACTGATTAGATATCTATTTTGTTGGTATACAAATCACTTCTTAATTATTGATTCCAGATTTATTGTATAAATATATGAAACTTAGAAATCAATTTAAATATCATAATTTTCTTATAATGTTTAAATAAATACAATGATTTGCACAGAAAATCATCAAGACTCGTTAAACTGATTGCAAAACTTAATAAACAAGAAAACTCGAGGCTACTTTAAACTTTTTGAGCTTATTATGCAAAAAAAGCCAAATATATATTCATGTAATCTGTTTTTTCTCGTACCCTTGTTATAATTTTTCTTAAAAAAGTCATAAAATTAATTTTTTTTTTTTTGTTTTATGAAATTTAGCTATTAAAATCCGGGTTTTTAATTCTTAAAGAACTAGGTTATCAGTTATTACAAAGTTTTAGTAGTCAAATTTCACAAAACCATTTCAAAAATTTAACATAAAAACACATTAAAAAATCCGTCAAAACTAAGCATGGCAAAAAAAAAAAAAAACCGAACCCGACAGGAAAAACCGAAAACCGATCTAAACGGGGCGGGTTTTCCCGAACCCGATTAAGTTAAACGGGGGACGGGGCGGGTATGGTATTGCTAATACCCGCCCCGTATACCTGATTACATAACCCGTTTAAATCCCCGATTACTTTTAATAGCAACATTCTATCTATAATGTATATATATTATATATAAAAGATGAATATTTTATATATTATACATAAAAATTATTATGTATATTTTAAAATTTTTATTTATTTACATATAATTTAATAAAATAATGTTTTTTCGTTATCATTTGATAGATATTACAAATTTAATTTAATATTAGTATTGAAATTTTAACATACATGGACATTTTAAGCTTAAAATATGAACCACGTGATTAAATTTCATATCATTGATTTATAAATGGGTTACCCGATTCCCCGCGGGTTTTTCCGCGTACCCAATAGGGATCCCCGTTTAGTACCCGTAGTTTTTTCTAAACAGGGACGGTATTTACATCCCCACCCCGAACCCGCCCCCCGTTGCCATCCTAGTCAAAACATATTGTTTTATTTTTGTTTTTTAATCCAGCCAAATTTTTTAATAGACTAAATTACATAAATGGTCCCTGTGGTTTATATGAAATTACGGTTTTCGTCCCTGAAAGAATTTTATTACACCAGCAGTCCCTAAAATCAAAAAGTTGTAACATTTTGGTCCCTGAAACTAACGGCCGTTAACTTGAGTCGTTAGTTTCAGGGGCATTTTTGTCTTTTTGACTTTCAAGAACCATTTATGTAATTTTCAAACTTTCAGGGACCATTTATGAAATTTTCATACTTTTCATATATATATTTTTATCATTTCTTTCTTTTTTATAATTTAATTATCCAAATATAACATTTTATTTTTTTTCCTTTTTTTTAATCATTAATTTTCATTTGTATGTTTATTGTTATTATTAATGTTATTTTTGTTTTATACATTACTATAATTATTTATTTAAGTTTATTATATGATATACCTGGTTCATTTTTTTCAATTATTTATTGAGATCCAAACATTTCTCTATTGTTTTTTTCATTTAAGAAAAATAAAAATAAAACTAGTTGTAGTTTTTTCGTCTGTAAAATCTAAAATCGAAATGATTTATTTCTTTTTTCCATTAAAAAAAATCCAAAATAACGTGTTGAAGCTATTTTCGTTTGGAAAAAGAATATAATCAAAATGCTTCGTAGTTTCTTCATTGCAAATAATTAATAAAAAAATTTAATTCTAAATGGTTTGAAAAAATCAAGAATTGGAATGGTTCATCGTTTTTTAGTCAATAAATTATATTGCAAATGGTTTGTTGTTTTTATTGAAAAAATTGAAATCGCATTGATTTTTTTATCTACGTTTAATTAAAAATCAGAATTATTTTTTTGTTTGAGAGAAATCAAAAATCATAACGGTTTACCGGTTTTTGATCAAAACAATTAAAATCAAAATGGTTCGTCATTAAAATCAAGATGGTTATCCTTGTTTAAAAAAAATCAAAAATCATAATGATTCATCGTTTTTTAATCAAAAAAATTAAAATCGAAATGCTTCATTATAATGGTTCATTTTTTATTAAACAACGATAAAAAAATTTACGAACCACTCCAATATTGTTTTTTGGATCAAATAAACGATGAACCATTTCGATAATTTTTTTGTACAAAAAATGATGAACCATTATAATTTTTAATTTTTAAACAACGATAACCATCTTGTATTAAAATTTCTTTTATAAAAAAAATGACGAACCATTTTGATTTTAATTTTTTTGATCAAAAAACGGTAAACCATTATAATTTTTGATTTTTTTTCAAACAAAAGAACCATTCTGATTTTTAATTAAACATAGATAAAAAATCAATACAAATTCAAATTTTTCAATAAAAACAACAAACCATTTGGAATTTAATGACTAAAAAGCAATGAACCATTCCAATTCTTGTTTTTTTCAAATCATTTAGAATTAAAAAATTTTATTAAGTATTTGCATTGAAGAAACTTCGAAACATTTTTATTATATTCTTTTTCCAAACGAAAAAAACTTCAACACGTTTTGTTATTTTGAAATTTTTTGAACGGAGAAAAGAAATAAATCATTTCGATTTTAGATTTTCTGAACGAAAAAACTACAACTAGTTTTTATTTTTAATTTTCTTAAATGAAAAAAATAATTTAAAAAAAATGAACTAGGTTTATCATATAATAATCTTAAATAAATAATTATAGTAATATATAAAAAAATAACATTAATAATAACAATAAACATACAAATAAAAATTAATGATTAAAACAAAAGAAATAAAAACAAAATGTTATATTTGGATAATTAATTATAAAAAAGAAAGAAATGATAAATATATATATGAAAAGTATTAAAATTTCATAAATGGTCCCTGAAAGTTTGAAAATTACATAAATGGTCCTTGAAAGTCAAAAAGACAAAAATGCCCCTGAAACTAACCGCTCAAGTTAACGGCCGTTAGTTTCAGGGACCAAAATGTTACAACTTTTCGATTTCAGGGACTGCTGGTGTAATAAAATTCTTTCAGGGACGAAAACCGTAATTTCATATAAACCACAGGGACCATTTATGTAATTTAGTCTTTTTAATATGAATCATCTGTGTGCATTGAAATCTTGCCTTGGAAGGTAATCGCAAACTTCGTACCTCCGGCAGCAAATACTCCCCTCCCTCCATCGCTTAATCGCTTTCCTTAGAGCGTAATCTTTGTTTTATCTTGATCTTGTATCCTATCAATATTCCCAGCCTTATCGATTTTGGCATCAGAGAGGCAGAGAATAGAGATTGCTAATAAGATGTGAGCGGTGATACGATTTGTTACAACATTGAGGCTGTGTTTTATTTATTTATTTAGTTTTTATTTTTGCAGTATCTGTGATTCACCAGTTTCAAAGTCAATCGGAAGATCAACAACCTCTGATGGATATATTCAAGTTTTGGTAATTACTCTAATTTTCTCCTTACAATTCAATGTTTGTCTTTTCTAGGGTTCATAAGATTAAATTGATTAACTCATGTATGTACTAAACTACTAATTGCTGGCTGGTGATAAGCTTTTCATTGAAGATATTTTAGTTCGAAATGTTAGTTTTGCTTTAATTGCAATCCCAAGCCATGACCTTGGAGTTGCTGAACAAGTTTCATCGTTCACGGTTCTTGTTTGCAACCATATAATCAGTTTTACTGTGTGTTTGAGGGGTGCATGAAAAGTAAAAATTAGTGAATCAAGTAATTATCGCAAGTAGACAAATTAGATATATTGTAAAATTTTAATTATCTCAATAATCAATATCTAGGGTGAAAATGTTAGATATACTTGAATAATAAACTGGATCAACCATATTGTCAAATCATTAAGATAAACCATAAAAGAACGCATACCTCCATTGAATCATTGATATCGTCTTCTTTATGCGGAAACCTGATGGTGAATGATCAGGGTTGGGAGAGTCTTCTTCACCTAAAGCCTTAATGTTCTAGACCGAAAAACAGGTCTCTGATAGGTCAGGGATCTTAGAGTTACTTTAGGGTATTGGGGACCCTCACTATATATAGACAGAGAATTAGGGTTACCATCAAACCCTAAAGCACAATAGGTTTAGTTTATTAATTAATGACCCAATAAGTCTATTAAAGATAAAGCCCAATAATTTAAACATATAAGCCCACTAAATAGAAATTCTAACAGAAAAATATTTTATAATAACTTGAAATCATACCGGAGGTCCAGAGCCAACTTCATTGTGTAGGAAGAAATTTCAGTGGTATCTAATGTCAAGCATACTTTACTGTATGGCACAAAAAAGCATGTCTAGTGCTTATTGAGTGAGTGTTTACAATGGACCCTTTACTGGTACAAGATTAGAAGTTTGAAAATTGGACTCATTTATTTATTTGATTAACATATATTGACAAATGATTGTGGCTTCTCTACTTAAACTGGATACTCAAGCTGTAAGTAATGAAGTTGATTTGTCATCACCATAAATATGTATATGTTTTGTATAACAAAGAGAATTATATTTTTCTTAATTGTCATATCTGCCCTTGTAAAAACCAGCGGTAATATCTGTATTACTTTGTCTGAATGTCCTATTTATAACTGTGTAGCATTGCATACTTACAATAACTGTTTATAAAGATTTAATGCCAAAAATACAGAAAAAAATGTCGATAAATAACATGTGACTGAAAGATAAATTGCAGATTCATCATATTCTGTTTGATTTTTTTTAGGGAAACTGCTTTTATTAAATACAGGAAAACAAAAGAAACCAAAAAACTCATAGGAAAGTCTTTGAAGTTAATAGCAATTCCAATTAATTGACCATTCAAGCATTCATGTTTACATGTTCATTTTAGTGTGTCTAGTATTCTCTTGGTTTCTTTCAGTTCAGTGAGCTTGCTTGAGATGAATAAGTTAATATATACAGCTGCTAAAATATCTCTTTTGATGTGCTGGTACTTTGTCAATCGAACATGAATTATTTGCAGGGGTTCTCAAGAACCACAAGCTGATCCTAGGCCTCAGGAAGTTTCTACGAGCTCATGGTATCCTCCGTCTGCAGTGAGCTCACCGAGTTTTTCTCGTCCTGCAACACCTAGTAGCAGTGATTCTGACAGTTTCACTCAGAGGCCTGGAGCTGGAGGTCAATCACACTCGTTATCACATGTTTCTCCTGCTGAGGCTGCTCGCATAATAGTTTACCTAAAAGACAAAAGGTAACGTTTTTTATTAGGCAGGTTGAAAGATATGATTGAATCATCTGAATAAACTATAGAAAATATGACTGGTTGAAAGGACTGAGAATCCAAATTCACCATTGTTATCCTGAGTGTTGATGTAACTGAGGCAACCTAGTAAATCTACACAAAAGTTGATTTTCAACAAAACTTAAAGTTAGCTCCTCCTTATATGAAATTCAAATATTTTTACTCCCTTCATCTCAAAGCAATCGTTCCCTTTTAATTCAATTTGATATCACTGAATTGATAGTTTAGAACATTGTAAACTATAAAATACGGTAATATTATAAGTGCATGAAGAATAATTTTTATGTAACAAAATGAGGTTTTTTCAGTGAACAATTGAATATGTTATCAGATGTTTCCTATTCACAATACATACAACCTATTTCTTAAGACGTCGATGGTATTCATATTGGGAAAAAAACAGAACTTTGAAGCTCTTTAGGGGAACATATATGTGCATACAACTGACCCATTTTATTTTCTCTTAAAGTTTAATTTGTTGTTTGACTTTGTACATATACCTACAGCCATGATGCAAGTCACTAAATTGCTGTTTGGAGGAACATCAATTAAGTGTATTATTCAACAAGTTGGCGTTTTTATTTTTGAAATGAACTCTGTAGCCTGTAGGTGTTGGTCTATATATACTCGTGAAGTTTTCCTATTGAAGAAACTCACTGTATGCCAAAACTCCTGACCATGGCTTTGACTAGGTCCTTCAATTCAGGAGTAAAATTGGCTCATTATGGTGCAAGGACAAAGTATGGAAGGAATTAAAATGTTTATAGTGATGAAATGATATCAAATCAGTGGGCACTTACTACATGCTATGGCCTATGAGTGTAGAGTTCTTTCTCCTAAAAACCCCACTCAAGGCCTCAGCTATGGCAAATGGTTGGTGTTCGTATAAAGACCATTACAAAACTAACTTGGAGACCTGAGCTTAGAAATTATAAGAATCAGAAAACACGATGTAGTGTTTTCTGTGAAGTTTTTGCTAAGTATCTTTCCCCCTGTAATGGGGCCTGCCTATATAATATTGGTAGTATATCTCTCTAAACTACTTATGATTGCCTTAACCCTTTGTCCTCATTAATGGAAATGGTTTCTTGTGGGTGGAGAATTAATGACCCCTCCATGCTTCTGTTTGCTTCTAGATCACAGATTAAATTTCTAGTCTACATGGATATATGAACTCTTTTGTATCTACATGTACTCATAATGGTTAAAAAAGGAATTGTACGTTTTTTATTTATAGTAAGTAATGATTTTAGCTTTCGTTAATTCAATAGTATCTATTAAGTATGTTCACGATATCGTAATGGTTTTATTTCATTAATGTAGTGTTGATGAGTTAAGGAAGCTTTTGTCTGACAAGGATGCTTATCAACAGTTCTTGCTTTCAATTGACCTTGTTACAACTCCGAATAATGTAAGCAGCTGTAAACATCCATATTCTGACTTCTGAATAATGTAGTGATTGTTTGTGTGTGTGTGTGTGTGTGTGTGTGTGTGAGAGAGAGAGAGAGAGGAGCTGGGGAGGGTAGGAAGGAAGTTAGTAATTCTAACAATCCCATCTCTCATTTGTATTTAATCATTGTATTCATTTAGTTCTGTTGTATTTGATCCTTATGTTATCACTTCCTGGTGAAACAGTTGAGAGATGACCTTCGGAATGAAACTCTGCAGCTTGCTAGTAAGTAAAAGGCTATATTTGTTCTTAATATCCTATTGCCCAATGCCCATATTAGCCATTGATAATAATCTTGAATATGGTAGAAACTGTATAAAATGCCGTTTTTTGCAGGAGAAAATTTGTCTAAAGAATCATGCATGACGGAATTACGGAACCAGGTGAATATCCAAAAATTTCTTCATAGGATATCAAAATAAAATCTTGGTGATTTAGGAAATAAGGGGGCATTTGGTATGGTGGAATGGAAAGGAATGGAAGTGAAGAAATTTACATTGTGTTTCTAGTCATGATACACTAACAAAAAAATCAATTCCATTCCCTTTCTTAATCGATAGTATATTATCAATTCTCTACCAAGACGTAGAGAATCAAGTAAAGCCTACAAATCGGAAGATGGAGTGGAAATCAATTCTTTTGTAATGTAATTTCATTCTCATGATTAGAAAAAAACAATACAGACCTTTTTACCGTGAATACATGGGGCTACTGGATGGCCATTTTTTATTTGGAAAAAGAATGGGTAGATGAGAGAAGTCACAAGTTACAAATTAGAAATTATTAAGGTTATAATTTATGAACTTGCCTTTCTCTAATGCCTTTGATAGAAAAGAAAGAGTCAAGTCGATGCAACAAATTCTTTTTTCTCAAGTGGCTTTAGACTAATAGAGGCACACTTAGTGAAAATAAAAGCAAGGACTTGCCTTTTTCAGTTGCCTTTGATAGAAAAGAAAGAGTCAAGTCAATGCAACAAATTCTTTCCTCAAGTGGCTTTAGACTAATAGAGGCACACTTAGTGAAAAAACAGCAAGATATAACTTGTTTTTATATATTTGATTATGAATTATGCGGAAATTCTGTTATATTCTTGGTCTTGTTTTAGACTTGTTTTTATATATTCGTCAAATCCTGGCATCGACACACTTCACTTGGTGTTTTGTTATGGTACAGTGCATGATCATACGGACAACCGAGTTAGCATCTGCTCAAGAGAAGCTAAATGACCTCAACAAGCAAAAAGCAGAAATCCTCAAATCTTACTCCCCAACCTCCTTGCTACACCAGCTTCAAGGTTTGTTCTCAATTTTCTCGACACCTTTTGATGATTGCAAGATTCCTCTTTAGTTTGGCATATTACAAAACGGTGTGTGTTTGTTTCTGCTGTATTACAGAGTCGATGAATCAGGCAGACGAAGAATCTGAAATGCTGCATAAGCAGCTTCTTGAAAAGGAGATTGATCTTGCAACTTTTGTTCAGAAGTACAAGAAGCTGCGTGTGGCTTACCATAAACGCGCGATCACCCACCTCGCAGCTAAGACCTCTTTGTCCAGTTAGCCAATTTCGTTGTTTGAACGTATACTTGAACATTAGTCATTACTACACGTTTTGTAATTACAAGGGAAATATGATCTTGATGCAACCTTTGCGGTTGGGGTCCATTCAAATGAAATTATATGAAGAAGTCATTTCAGATAATTACATGCAAGTTGAAAAACTATAATTGAAATGCAAATAAATAAAAGAAGAAAGGATCAAATAAAACCCTGACTAGGATACGTGTGTTATGCGTTGTAAAATTCTTATAAGATGTATGCTGTATAAAACCATGTAGATTATATTATAAGTTCCAAAATTGTTGGGACCAATAGAATTGTCACATACAATAAACTTCTATGTGACAACATAGCATGAGAAATATTCTTGTCCCAAGCAGGGATTTGGAACTGCTATTTGCCTATTTTCTCCATATGGCAAAGAGAATCTAAAAAGTTGAATAAAATGACGAATGAATTAAAACAAATAAACAATTGTATGTCAAATTATTTTGAGTGATAAAAATAACTAGTTTTAAACTTTTAATTTCTGGTTTTAGAGTAAACTTATAAATCTTTCGGTGATTAACTATGCATTTATATTTGCCATATTTAAGAAAATAGATAATGTCATAAAATGATTTATATTTTTAAGTTTAGTCAGTTTTAGTAATTAAATATTTTAGGATTGGTTAAATTAGAAATTATGATATAACAAATGACTTGTTATTGCCTATGTGCCCTTTTTCTGGGACTTGTTGATTAGGGCCAGTAGTAGTGTTATTAGAAACTATAAACCTATTTGACATGTCAGCATATTTAAGTTATAAACTATTACTACATTAAATTGTTTGTGTTTTAGTTATAACTAGTGTGATGGTTGCCCGCACGTTGTTGCGGGAATACGTCATGAATATATATTTTTTATCGATTAATATAAAATATGATATTAAAAAATAAAAATATGTTTAATGATGAAAACATCGTCAGTGCATTTGTGTATTTAAGCATTTGTAGGTTACATATTTTTTTACGAATTTGGTTTGACTCAATTGATGATGTGTAAAATATATTGTTTTATTAGGGTTTATATGAACAAAACACCATGTTTTTTATTTTTGTGGTTTATTTTCTCCATGTTAATTTTTCTTAAAAAAATCCTCATGCTACTGTTTTCTTAAAAAATTGTTTTTTTTCGTAATCAATCCTGTATTTTCCACAAAAAAAAGAAACAAACATGTTTCATTTTTTTCCATGAAAACCCCTCAAACCTAATAATTTTTTTTTGCCAAAAAAACAAAAATTCTGAAAATCACAAACAAATAAATAACTTGAGGATTTTTTGGTATAAATAACACAGAGACGCTATATCTCAAAAACATAAAAAACATCTTGGTTTTTTTATATTAAACCTCTTTTTTAACACACAAACTTAAAAATAACAAAAGTTGATTTTTATATGCATATTGTGTGACAAAAGCAAAATAAAATGAATCACGATAATTTTATTCTTCAAGTTGAGGTGGAAGCAGAATATTTTAATATCTAATCAGATATTGAAGAAGGTGGTGTTCAAAATGAATACTTTTATTTACAAACATACAAATATAAAAATTGTTGAACTCAATATTTAATAAACTTTAAAAAGGTTCATATATATAATTAATAAATATTATGTATAATTATAAAAACATAAAAATATAAAAAATATTTTTATTTACTAACATAAAAATATAAAAAATATTAAACTTTAAATACCTTTTGTAATTAATAAGGACATTATGTACTTTACTTTTAACTATAGGGACTTCATTGTGATTTTCAATAAATCAACAATAAAAACATAAAATCTTTAGAGAGCTTTTTGTAATTAACAAAGATATTTTGTAATCAACTTTAACTATAAGGGCTTTATTGTAATTTTAAGTATCAAAACGGTGCGTTGAACAATCACAATTGTTAGTTAGTACAATGAACCCGTTTCATTTTTTGTCTTCGTCACTTTTAAATATGTAGTTCATATTATTTTGATATTTGTTTAATTTAATCTTTATTGTGTTGAACCTAATACAATATTATTATATTAAAAAAATTTGATAGACAGTTATTGAATATTTTAAATTTATGATGCGAAATTATATTTTATGATGCGTCATTTGAAAACTATGTAAAGGATTAATTATCATGCATGCTCTAGTGAAATCTTACATGTGATTCCATGTTTAGAAAAACGGTATAAAATTGTTACGTAATTTAAACTTAGACCGTTTTGGTTATTATAGGTGGTAATTTGATCTATTTTAATAATTAAGGTTTCTTGGACATATTAATTTGATAATTATGGTAACAAATGACATGTTTATTGCAGACATGCCTTTTTAAAATTGACATGGATCGTATATGAAATGTCACTTTAAGCTTGTATGTAAATTTCTTTATAACATTTTACCGTAAGCAAGTGTCACGTTAACTTTTTTGTTTACCGGTTTAATATATTGGTAATATGTCGCCATAATCATAATATAGCATGTCCTTAGAAGTCTAATTGTAAAGACGAAACAAAAAACTGTAATCCTAAAAGGACCAAGCTTAAAATTTGGTAGCGCCGTTATAGCATTTTTTCTTAAAAAAATCACAAATTCACAAGTACACTTACCCAATATGTGATTGGTAAACCAATATCACATGCAACGTGTGAACATGTGAAATCTATCTATATTTGTTAATAAAGAATAAGATTAAGCGTCACATGTCGCTTTCTCTTTGATCTGAAATTTTATTTTTCTTAAATAACTCTATTAAGTTTGTAAACTAATTTCTGATAGATAAATAAATAAATAATAATTAGTTTTTAAAATAAACTTCTATAATTATGTTTAAAAAAAGAAAATATCATGAATAATTTAAATTTTTTTAAAATGTATTGAATAAACATATCATAGTTATAAATTATTATAATTGTTTATTATAACATAATAAGTGAAAATAGTGATTATTAACTATATTAAAAGTATAATAAAGTTTTTAAATATTATATTTTCGGATCAACTCGTGTAATATATAGGTTAATATAATAGTAATTATAATATAATAAAATAAGTTTTATAAGGATGATAAAAATAAGCAATTACCATGCATACATGCATGCATACATACATACATACATACATACATACATACATATATATATATATATATATATATATATATATATATATATATATATATATATATATATATATATATATATAGGGGTGGGTTCAATGAAAAACCATTATGCACCTGAAAACTATGGAAACCTACGTATACCGTCCGATTTGGTGCATTTAATGAAAAACGCGGTGGCATGATCGTAATTAAGGTGATGCATCACGCGAGATTTTGATGCATCACGCGAGATTTTGATGCATCACGCGGGAAATTTGATGCATCACGCGGGATTTTGATGCATTTGTGGTGGTGCAGTGCGATTTTCACAAGTTTTCAGGTGCATTGTGGTTTTCCATTGAACCTCCCTCTATAAATATAGAGAGAGAGATTGAGGTTCGATTGAGAACTTTTGTGCATCAAGGCACCATTGAGAACTTTTGTGCATCAAACTATCTACCAAGGGTGCACAAATGGTATTTTGGGGATATTAAATGTATGTAAATTATTTTTTAATTTAAATATTTTTAAGATTATTAATAACTAAATTTGGTATGAAAATCATCATTAACTTCTTTCCTAAAATCACTCCCTCTTTTTCTCTATCTCTCTCTCTCTCTCTCTCTCTCCTCTCTCTTAGCCCCCTCTTGATTTTGGAAGAGATGAACGATATGCATGATTTATGTTTGTATGAACGATTCAGTTTGTATTTTGATGTATTTGATTTTGGAAGAGATGAACGATATGCATGATTTATTTTTGGAAGAGATGAACGATATGCATGAAGAAAGAACGATATGCATGTATTTTGATGTATTTTGAATTTGTATTACTTTTGTTAATTTTGGAAGTGTAATAATTAAATAAGGATTGCATAATTCCTGTTTTACCCCTCTGCGAATTTCATTATGTGCACTTGATGCATAAAACTTTCTATTTAATTACCCTTTTGTCATTTGATCTAACCCACACATTCTTTTCATCCAAGGGCCAGTGGAGGTTCGTTTGTGCCTCGATGCACAAAAGTTCTCAATGGAACCTCATATATATATATATATATATATATATATATATATATATATATATATATATATATATATATATATATATATATATATATATATATATATATATATATATATATATATATATATATATATATATATATGGCTATAAAACAATAATTTACGATAAATATATATATTACTTTGTATCTTTTTAAAAATACTAATATTTGTGTATTATAAGTTTTTATTCATAAAGATTTATATATTAAATCCGCGTGATACACAGGTATATAAACTAGTCTGTTATATATTAATTACATGTATAATCTTGGTAACTTTTGTAGATTTTAATTATGTCAAGTGTCAAAATGGACCCTATAATTAGTGCTTTTTTTGTGATTACCATTGTTAATGTTAATACAAGTTAACTGACTAAGTATTTGATATACAAAATGATTGCTTATAAAAAATAAATTTGAATAAAAAAAAACCACCACTCTATTCTTAGAGGTCAACCGAATGGGAGACTGAGAGTGCATATGCATTGTTTAGTTGTTGGCCCCGACATGACTTTAAGCCAAATGGAAAGGGGAAGGTTTAACGGCTTTTGGACTTTGGAAGAAACCTTTGTCTTCGCTCCAAGCCTTGTGGGAACACCATATGTAACACCCCGATCCCGACCGGACCGGCGATGTTAATAAACTACCTCATCCAACTAAAGCAAACTAAACAATTTATTAAACTTCCAAAACTTAACATAAATTCCAACTGATCTCGAATAACAAAATAAAGCAAAACCAACTTAGATAATGTTCACGAACTTTATTTATTAAAGCAATATAAAATATCTATCATAATTCTAATCCTCCAATAGTCAACTCTCTGCACACTGCCCATCATCACCCCTGAGTACCTGCCGGAAGAAAGAACACAGCATGAGCCAAACGCCCAGTACGGAGATCGAATACAAGTGCAACGTATACGAATTCAAAGACTTAGGAATGTTTTGAAAATAAATTTCTTTAAAAGGAAAGTTTTAAAAATGGTTTTTGTTTAAAATAAATATCCACCTCCACACCAGATCAAACAAAGATATATAATGGCTGAAGCAACAAAGGGTTGGGTTATATTTACCGAGCGGCCTAACATCATAAACAACAATCAATCTCATAATCACAACAAGACTACACTGAGTGCGCCACCTCAGTGCATCTGGCCGGAAGGGGTGTATGGCATTACACCTTACTTCCGCAAAACTCATAACATAGCCTAGGATGCATCCATACGCCTCCCTGAAATAATCAACAGCTCATATCCCGAGCTAACATGATCTCCATCGATCATAAACATAATCTCAATCATTCATAATCATAATCATAATCACAACAAAAGGGAGACGCCGTAACCGATCACATTGTTACGGAAGTGTCATGCCATTGGTGCCGCAATGGCATGCCTGTGGTACCTCCACAGGTAGTTCACTCGGTAATCCTAGCTCCTGTCTAATCTCTAGGGTTCAAGCATAACAAAAGCCCGCGTAAACATCTCAACTTTAAATAATCATTTCAATAACAAAAGGGCCACATTTTACAAAACATCATCAACTTCCATAACAAGCCATAAATATAATCAGTTTCAAAATATGTTTTTCGTAAATGTTTTCGAGCGAAGAAAATCGATATTTTCTTTCGATAATATAAATAAAGAACTGACACGAGATATAAAAGTTCGACTGTCAATTCTTAGCATGCAATTTACACAACGAAACAACTCAAGAATAACGCTGAAAGAAGTACGGGATCCGTACCTTAATAGCAGCTCCACAAAATCACGACGACAGATTTAATCCGCTACGAATCGATTTGATCTATAAGAACGAACTTAAATTAGAACTCAGCTAGGTTGGTCTTCTAACTACCCAATCCACTATTTTAATACATACTTTTATATATAATAATTATTATTAAGTTCGGTTTACAATTATTGATCGCTTAACTTAAAATGCTTCATTAATTATTATTAATCAAATTGATGTTCCAATAATTAATTATATAATTTCTCTATACTTTAGTCGTATTCAGCTACATATAATTTTAGTGTATTTATTTTAATCTCAATTGAACATTTAAATTAACTTATAAGTGAGCATTAATTTAATATTAAGTCGTTTATAAAGTTATTCCATTTTAACCCTTTAATAACTAGTATTAACATTTAATTGATATTAATCGTAATTATAACCGTGAATAATTAATTGATTTGTTACCCATTAATTATTTTATTTAGAATTGGTTCCAATATATTAAGTTTATTAAATGGGTTTAAAACCAATTATTAATTAATTAATTAATAGAAGTTATGATTTTTTTTTTAAGAATATAAAACAGAATATTTGATTTATTGAATATTATATATATTTAATTAATTATTTAGATTACGGGTCGGGTCGGGTCGGATCCATGACCCATGACCCAATTTCTTTTCCTTCTTCCTCTTTTCTCGGCCAAATCCACGCACACACACAAACATTCACTCTCTCTCTTCTTTCTCTCTCTAACCTCTTTTCTCTCTACTCTCCATCTCTCTGCTCTCCGGCGACCGCCGCCGCCACTCGCCGGCGACCACCACACGAACCGCACCATCATCTCCTCTCAGCTCTCGTCTCCCTCGCTCACCCTCACGCTCCCTCTCTCGCTCTCGCTAACCCCAACGGCAGCAGCAACGCCGCCGCCGCTGCCGCACAACAACACCACAATGCCGCCATCGCTCGATCTCCCGGCTCACACACTCACCCCTCACGGCCGCCGCTGACCAGGACCATTGCGGTCGTCCCTGGTGCAGCGCCGCCGACCACGAAACCACCACCGTCACCGCCTCTCAAACCCTATTTTCAGGTTCGTTATATGTGTTTTAAATCTCAAGGTTTAGATTGATAATCATTCAAGTTATTTCCCGATTTCATAATTTCTACAACATTACAGTAAATAAATAACAACATGGATTACCGAATGGTTTTGATACCTTGATTTTGAAGGGATCCGCGAACTCTCGTCCGGTAGCTTCCGATCGACTTCAACACTTTAATGGCCGGCTAGGGTTTCGTTATTAATGATATGGTTAAGGGTTAATAATCTATTTAATGTTGGTTTAACCCTAATTAGTAAACGGGCTTGGGCTCGTTTAGTTCTTTTATTATTTAAGCCCAGATTATTTATTTCTACTGAAATAATGTAATATTTAGTTAAGTTAACATTCTGTTGTTATTTATATTTATTATTATTATTATTATTTTATTTACATTGGTATTTAATTTTTCGGGTTATTATATCATATGTGTGATGCATCATCTATGTTTGTGAAATTCTTCATTTTAATTATTATCTTCTTAATCTTAAAAAAATTATTGTAACAATATATAATATACACACACATATCATTCTCTCATTTTATAATTATATATTTTTGAAAAAAAAAATTGATGGTTACAAGTAAAAATGAAACAAAAGAATTAGTTTTACTCAAATTAGTGATTGATCGAAAAATGGTGTAAGAGTGATTAAAAAAGATGCAATGATGAAGAAACCATCATAACTGGTTACAAGACTGTCAGTGGTGTAGCCAGGATTTCATTTTTGGGTGGACCAAGTTAGTTATTAATAATCAGTATGTATTGAAAAATCTGGAGTGTACATACACACACACACAAATGTATGCATGTACGTACGTACGTATGTAAGATTCGGAAGAGTATCTAGCTTTTGGACGATATCGAGGGCGCATCTCTAAATTTTAATAATAAAAAGTAATTACTAGGTATATATATTATAATAAAAAGTATAAAATGATGATCAAAAAGTCATTATTATTTATCTATATTTAGAAATCATGTAAAATAATAATTTATGACAAACAATAATACTATTTTTTATTTTTATTAAAAATTTAATTAAAATTTTATATTTATATGTATTAAATTTTATATATGTATATTTTATAAAAAAAAAATATGTGTATTAAAAATTACTTTTATATATATACACACACACACACACACGAATGAATGAGAGTGGTGAGGGTGGCCATGGCCCAACCTGTGTCTAATGTGGCTACGCCACTGAAGACTGCTCAACAACCAATGTTTTTAAAGACCAATTTAAAAATGATACAATAGTGATCCAAATGAATGTATCAATGAATTAAAACATTAATGCAAGTTGATACCAATTATAGTTTGTTCAACTACTAAATTGAAATACTTATGAAAATTCACAACCAAATATGAACCATTTTAAAAGTACATAACCTAAATTTCACAATATTGACAAAGTACATATCAACAGTAGTACCAATTTTTCCAAGTTATCAAACTATCAAATGAAAACACTTTAAAAATTATACAACCTAAATATGTATAAAGAATAAAATAAATAAATCAAAATAATATTGAAAGTAAATAACTAATTCTTGCAATATTTATATTTTTAACCAAGAAAATAAAATAAGATTTATTAGTTCTAGTGATTCTGACTGAACTAATTTGAATGGGTTTATAAATAATTACATCATGATTTAAATCGTACGGAAGGCGTAAACAATAATCTGGTCAAACTCAAGCAACACCCATGGTTCAATTTATTATGCAATAAATGCATTCTAAACATATATATAGTCTTGCAACTAAATTTGTGTTATTGCATCACAGTTTTATAAAGATTGTTTTTCCTATTATTTTATTAAGGGAAAATCATGAAAAAAACCAACGTACTTTCACTATTTTTCAAATAAGTCATTGCACCAAAAATGTTACATAAAAGTCCATCGACTTAAAAATGTTTTCGTAAAATCACTACACATAAAATGTTTCCAAAAGAGTTCTTCAACTTAACCAAATTTTATTATAAAATATCTGAAATGTCCATAAAAAATATCATAAAACAACACAATTCGTAAAAAATTTTAAGTTTAATGACTTTTATGAAAACGTTTTTGATACAGAGACTTAATCGAAAAATTTCAAAAGTGCGTTGTTTTTTTTAAATAATTTTCTCTATTAATAATTATATAATATAATATATAAAAACATGGTTGTTAAATGATTTTTAATTCTTATAATGCAAATAAACAATAAACGATATATGCTAAAAGCCTAAAAAAACTCAATTAAGGTTTTGTAGTTAGGACAACTACTCCCTCCAAAACATGGCGACAGAGAGAATCCAGAAGAGAGTAGAAAGAGTACAAAAGAGTAAAAGAGACTACTTATTCTAACCTTTTATTGGACTGCATTTCCATCAAGTTTTATACTTATATCATTTTTATAGTGTTGTATTTATATTAATTTCTAATAGTTCATGAGATCTATATACTTCTATTTTATAAAGGAGTGTTAATTACATATAATAATTACATACTTTTGAAACTGTTTTAGTTTGTATCACATACCTTTTGATATATTTGGTCATTCTACTGAAATATGTATTACATGGGTTGATTTATAAAATATTTAAAAAAAATAAATATCTATCTATTCTATTAAAATAGTAAATAGATAGACACTTGGCATTTAACTAGACTGCAAAATTAGTGTAGCGTTCATTTGACACGTATAATTTACAAATTTTTAAATAATTAATTTATAATTACTGTGTTTTAAGGATTCTGTTACAAACTGAAATTTTTGATTTTTAAAGGTTGATATTAATTATTAATATAGCTAAATAATTATTGTATCTCAATTATGTATTGTTATTATTATAAATAAATTTAATATATCATGCTTTTCCAATTCATTATACGTAGGTTCTTTAAATTAATTTAATAATTTTTTTTCATTCTGTAATCTGTAATGTTTAAATAAATATTGAGTCACATATATTTCATAATTTTTTGCTTTAAAATAACACATGAGGAGGTTCTTATTTTAGAAATTGATTAACATCAAATGATAAATTAAGAAAAATAGGTTGGTAATTAGAATAAATGGTGCATACATTCTTTTTTTTTTTTTTTTACGGTTTTTCCGTTTTCGTTCATTGATGTTATTTTTCTTTTTCAAAAAAGTCATCAAGTTCAATTTTTATTTAGTTTAGTGAAATTTGAATATTAGAACCCGATTTTTCAGTTTTTAAAACATTGTCATCAATTATAATCAGACACTAATACTTATAATTTCACAAAGCCAAGAAAAAAAATTAACTTGGGAACTTTTCTGGAAAAAAATACATGAATGAACGAAAACGTTAAAACCGTAAACACATATTGGTTTATTTCATAATAAACATTGTTTATAATTGTTAATTAAAACACTAATTGTTAATAAGTTTTAATTTTAATATGAAACGTTAATAATCATAATTACTTTGGTATATATATGAAATAACATTTAAAGAAACTAGGGATAAATTTTCATGGACATAACTCGTGTATATAATACTAGTTGTGGACACCCCACCCTAAAATGGCGATTTACTGGATTTTGAATATGAAATGGTAAGACGTCAATTATTCTTTTAAAAGAAAATAAAATAATTTTTAGTCGCAATAAAAAACTTCTCCGAGAATTCATACCGATGTCTCAGGAACAGGAAAACGGCCTCTCCCCCGTCTCACTCGTCATCTAAACCTGTAAGTATCGGCGAACCCTAGTTTATCGGAATTTTCCAATAATCGTTATCGATACGATACACATCTCTATACCATTTCGTGTTCCATTGACTTTGAGTTGCTTACTTCTTCCTCTTGCGTATTTCACATTATTAATCCCTGTTACACCTGCAAAATAATGCGTGTTAGGGTTTATTCTAGATGCTTATTCTGCTTGTTAGTTACGATTTACTCTTTTGCTTCATCTGGCACCATAATTTCGCGTTTCTGCAACTTCGGATCACTGTGATTTGAATTTGGATCTTAAGTTTTCACTTCACGTTCTTCTTATTAGATGTGGATGTTTGTTGAGGTACTTCTTAATGCAGATCAGTGGTGAAGTAGCATAATCGGCGTGGAGAATTATTTTTGTTTTTTTAGATCGAAATCGAATGTCACAAGATTATTTGCCGACATAAAATTGATATGTTGTTTATAACTACTTATGCCAGAAATCTGTAAACGGCAGCTAACTTATAACTGGCACCGATTAATAGGATATCATTGGTGTTTAATTTGTCATCTGGAAAATTGTGGTCACATATTGACTATATGGAACCGGAAAAGGTAAGCTGTGTACGCTGTCACTTTTTCTGTCTTCACATAAGAATTATTTTCCCCCAAGGAATAAGAAGAAGACTGATGGAATTGATTACGCCAACAAATGTTGATAAATTTTATGGAAGGTGAATGAACTTTTTGTACAATCGTGATTTTATCCTAGATGCTCTCTACATAGATGAATAAAAACCATTCAATTTGGGATGCTTCACTAATATAGAGCGAAATAGGCACAAGAAAGAGCAATTGGCTGGCCCAACCTACAAAAATTTAACGGATCCTCCGTAACATCCATATTATATTATAAAACTAATCAATCATCATCCGGAAACTGGAGATAGATTGAACATGTAGTCGGATCTATTATAAGATCTTTTAAAGAGGAAAACGGCAAAGGTAGCCTGTCATGTTTTATGTTTAGGATCAAGTCAATGATAAAAATATATACACCCACCTTTTATCACTAGCTGATTTGGACCAAATTATTTGATAATATTGCAATGCATATCTCCATCAAGCATAAATTCAACGGAACGTACCAAATCCAACAAATTTTATAGGGATGCAATACATGTATAACGCAGCAATTATCATAAGTCAATGATTCGTTAAAATGATGTTTGCATCACTTTGCAATTACATTCCACTCTTTTTAGATATTTCCTTGCAAAAATAATAGTAACACATTTGATTTTAATTTACTTAGATTGTCTGGGAAATTCTTTTTCTGATACGGAAATGCATACCAGTTTCAGTGGTTTGCAATTAAGCATGATATATCTAAATATTGCTGATAATATCATCAACAGGTAGCGTGCAATTTATGTCATCATTTTACAAACAAATTGAACTTTATCTTACGAGCAATAACAATCGGAACAAAATAATAACAGTCTGATACCTTCATGCCTCATGGCTGCAAACACGTATGTTCAACAGTGTTGAAAATGAAAAGCATTCCACATTTATGTATGCACGGAACTAATATTATTGATCTGTAATTTGTTTAAAATTTTATGCGCTAAAGCTGAATCTATGGAATCAATTTAAATGCAATTTATAAGTCATCACGAAGTTCAAACTAACATAGAACTCTAAAATTTGTGCATTTATGTAACAAGTAGATAATTGCACAGTATTATCTACCATTTTACGATTAATGCTTGCATATGTTTTCTGAGTGAGGTCTCTTACACAGGCCAATACTAGCCGAGTAGATTATAGTACTACATGGTTAAAGGCAGTGGTAATTCAATTGTGGTTGTATTGAGGAATCTACTTAGTTTATAGTATTTTAGTGTGTAGTTTCGTCTCTTTATATAATAACACCTTAGCTTAAGCCTGCTTTTCTTTTACTGAATGATTTATAGAGGTTTTAAAGGACATACATTAATTTACATTATCAGTGTACCTAGTTCTGCTTAAATTCTTGGATTCAACCATGCCTGCCTTACACCTTTACTTCATGGGATTTCTCATAACATTGTGTCAACTGAGTCTTGTGTTGTGTGCTATATTATCCTCATTAAGAGGGAGTTCCGTTTTGTGTTTTTATGCTATAGGCGAATTTTCTTATCTAGACATTCTTTCTGACCATGTTTTTCAGGTATTCTAGCCCTGTTTAAAAATTTTGCATTGTTGTTTTCTGGAGGATGCTCTAAGTACACAAGGAATAGCTTGCATAATTGCCTAGTGTTGACATTTAACATCAGGCACTTTTAACACAATGAAAAGCATGTATCGCAGGTCAGTTGAGATGTTTTTTGCATTGTTGTTTTCTGGAGGATGTTGTATGTTGGCTTGTATGTGAGAACTGTGAATTCTGTTTGGTTGAGCCAGACTGGTTAACAAAGTATATTATTTTTGATGCAGTGGTGTATTCAAGAAGTCAAATGGTAGTGCAAAACTCATTATAACTACAATTATGGGAATTGTCTTCGGATATTTCATTGGTGTTTCTTTTCCATCTGTTTCTCTTACCAAGGTAGCTTCCGCATCTTGAAAATATGTGTATTGCAAATGCCATTTATTTGACTTACTGTGATATATCGCAGGTTATCTTACCTTCAAGCATTTATTCACCATTTGATGTAACAATGCATGAGGACCAATCTAAATCTCTAGAACGCAGTTTCCCTGAAAATCTTGGTTCTGGTAATACACCTGCAACACCTAAGGTACACTTTCTGAGGATATTTTGTGCTAACTTTGTCTGGATTGCTAATTAGCATTCCCATCAAATACAGCGTATTTTTAGTTGTGGCAAAATACGAACATTGTTCTACCTCTGTTATGTTCACTGATCCTTCTATAAGGTGATATATTTGGAATATATATGTTGGAACAGAGCGCTTCTGCCATGGTTGCTATTGTAATTGGGTAGTTAACTGTTTGGATTTACATGTGGGAACTGGGGATATATCTTGAGCCATTTTACCTGACTAGCTTTAAAGAAAGATTTTTTGTATAACTATATTACAAAGTTATGCTAACAACCATTTATGTAGTCTGAAAGAAAGAAATCGTCTAACTATCAATCGTTTTGATTTTAGATCTATGTTCCAACAAATCCCCGTGGTGCAGAGTCATTGCCTCCAGGAATTGTAGTCTCGGAGACTGACTTATATTTGAGAAGATTATGGGGTGAACCTAGTGAGGTATGTATCAGACATTCACTTTGAAAATATCTTGTTTCAGTTTTGAAATTGCATATAGTGTGATGTTGCTTGTCAATCTTTTACTTTACAGGGTTTTCATTATGGTACATTATTTCCTCCACTAGACTTCTTGTTTGTGGTGTTATGCATATAATATTAGATTCTGTAACATTAGGCCTGTATCTATGCTCACATTTTACAGGGTGGTACTTTGGGGAAGTATTTATTAGAGGTGCATTTATTTGGAGCATTTGTTTCCTCTGTGCATGATCGTCATGCACACTATATACATTAAAATGTATATGTAATAGTGGCTAGAGTTGATGAGATTTATGGATACAATATTATTTTCCCTAGTTTGACATTCCACAATTCCAGTTGGTTGGGCATGTCACCTAGCTAGTTAGGTAATTGCACCTGCCTTATAAATTGCTGGTAAATTTTCAGGATTTGAAGAAGAAGCCAAAGTATTTGGTGACTTTTACTGTCGGTTGGGGTCAGAGGGATAATATTGATGCATCAATAAAGAAGGTTCTACAACATAGCCATCCCTTTATGTTTATCAAATCTTATGCTTATTTGAGGATACTGACAATTGGTCATGATTATTTATAGTTTTCTGGAGATTTCCAAATCTTGCTTTTTCACTATGATGGTCATACCACAGAGTGGGATCAATATGAGTGGTCAAAGCAGGCAATACACATCAGCGTAAGGAAACAAACGAAATGGTATGTTTGGGGTTTCATGAGATCACAAACTTATACCTGCTGGTCCTATTGTTCTTTGTTTTAATTATACTTCTTCCACAGGTGGTATGCGAAAAGGTTTCTGCATCCAGATATTGTAGCAGCCTATGATTATATTTTCATTTGGGATGAAGATCTTGGTGTTGAACACTTCAACGCAGACAAGTATGTCTCTCCTTTCTGCTCATGGATTGTTCCTTACAGTAAGTTCTATCTTATAGATGTGTATACGAATAAATTTAATTTCTTATGCATTGTGTTCCAGGTACATCCAGTTAGTTAAGAAACATGGTTTGGAGATTTCTCAGCCTGGTCTTGAACCCAATAATGGATTAACTTGGCAAATGACAAAGAGGAGAGGGGATAAAGAAGTTCACAAGTAGGTTATGCTTGTTTACTTATCATCCCAATTATATATTTTGGTACAATGTTTCTTAAAGAAGTTTTTAGATTTGAACCATATTTAGTCCTATATGGCTTTATTGGTCCACAGAGATACAGAAGAGAAACCAGGATGGTGCAGTGACCCCCATTTGCCTCCATGTGCAGCGTAATCTCTCCATCCCTCCCTCTCCCCCTCTCATACTCATCTATTTGATTGAATTTCTATGTATCTACCGTTTCAAGTATGCATTGTCCAGCAATTTTCGACTGATGATGCTCGTGTAAAACTTTATGAGAATTTTGTTCTAGGCTTGCTAAGTCTGTGTTGATCATCTTTATTATGGACTTATGGTGCAAACTGACTTGCCCCTTCTAGTCTCGTCTAAAATTAGAAAGTTTTAGACATTGGTTAGAGAAGAGAATAACATTGCTAGTACCAGTTAGGGTTTATTATGACATAAAACCCTCATTGCTGGAAAATAGTACCTGAAAAATAACAGTGTAAAACACATCCAACTACCAGGGTGATACCATCAAATAGAGCAATCATTAGCATTTTCCAACTGGAAGTTAACAAGCTAGCAGCTATTGCAACAACATTAGAGTAAGTTTGGGTGTTACTTCTCCCAACATTCAAGTTCATCAATATGATAGCATAAACTCTTCTACAAAAGGTCCAATCATGTTTGGCACATCAACAACAAAATAATATTCTATTCCAAAAAGGGAAGTGATTTATACACAATAAATTTTGCCATACACAACAATGTACAACTATATATTGCATGATATATAAAACTACAAAGCATTTATTGTTGTGGATGACAAAAAGTTGTGTACAGATCACCTCTCTTCCAAAAAGTGTAGCCTCAAACAAGCTAGTCTATGCTTATTCTTCTGTGAAAAGTTATGGTTTTGGGAGACATAGAATTGCCATAGTTGGCAGTCTAGTAAGATGTTACTGTTCAATGAACAATAACATCCATTTAATTATATATATATAATATAGGTTCAGGTTCAATAGAGTTTCTCTAAATACCAGGAGTACCTTAAAAAAGTTTTTTTTTTTCAAAATTTGTTAGACATGTATAAGTCAATATCATAATATGTTCATCAAAAAGACTACATTTATATATTATGATTCAAAAAATAAATCATGTGAATAGTTGAAAATTTGTGTGAATGATCCAATCATTCACACAAGTTTACCGTAATAAAGAGCTATGCATACATGAAACTGCAGACTGATATTGTGCCCTACATTTCTTCTGTCTACATGTTGAGTTATTTTTTTATGCTTTATTATTTCTAATGCATGTCACTTTGGTTTAGTACTCAATTTTGCTGTTTCATACAGATTTGTTGAGATTATGGCTCCTGTATTCTCTAGGGAAGCTTGGCGATGTGTGTGGCATATGATTCAGGTATATTTCAAGTATCATAACTACTGTCAAATGAGACATGCACATTGTATACATCTGACAGAGATTCATGTGTGTTTAGTTTAGTGCCATCATTCTGCCCTTCAGATCTTTCCACTTGCAATAATGCTAATGTTGGTATTATTATATTCTTGCAGAATGATTTGGTGCATGGATGGGGTTTGGATTTTGCACTTAGAAGATGTGTAAAGGTCAGTGGTTCATTTTTATTTACGTACTAGTTTATTGACCCACATATTACGTTAATATTTTATTATTTACATAAAATGTATATAAAGTAAGAATTAAAAATACAAATATAATTATTTAAAAAGTATAATAATAGTATTATTATTTGTCATAATACTTTTTTCTACTTTATAAATAGATACGAATAGTATCTATTTTATTATGAATTTATGATTCTTTTGTAGACAAATGTGTAGATTTAGGAGTAAGATTAAGTGGTATCTATTCTGTTGTTTAAAAAATTGATATAAATTGAAATCTCAGTTTATATAACGTAATTTCTATATTTTATCACAATAAATAAAATTTTATGAAATGTGTTTCTACAAATTACTTTTTACTTTTCAAACATTTAATATTTTTTGTATGATGTGTATTTATTTTAAATATATTTTAGTAGATTTATAAACACATTAAATAATTTTTTAGAATAATATAGATAAATATAAATAGGATATCATCTAGATTCAAAATTAATTTATGATTCATATTGATAAGCACATCAAAGATTTTTTTAATCAGAAATGTGATAATAAATGTTTTTTACTAATTACTTTGTAATTTTTAAACATTTAATATTTTTTTATATAATTTGTTTTTTAATTTTGTATATTTTCATAAATTTATAAACATATAAAATAGCTTTTGATCAGATATATTAATAATTATAGATAAGATAATATTTAGATTTAGATTTAGATTTAAATCTAATTTGTGATTCATATTGATAAACACATAATATTCTTAATAACATAAAAATATTAATTATTTAGAAAATGTAAGAATATTATTATTATTTGTCATAACTATTATTTCCTAACTACATAGATAGATATGAATAGTAGCTACTTTTTTTTAATGATTCTTTTAAATATATTATTTATAAATTTATATATTGTAATTTATGTAAATTGAGATTTAGTTTATACATAACATATATATAATATTACAATAGTTAAAATGTTATAAAATATGTTTTTACTGATTATTTTTTACTTTTCAAACATTTATCATTTTTGTGTGATGTGTTTTTTATTTTTAGTATATTTTAATAAATTTATAAACACATAAAATAATTTTTTTGATATATAGATGATATAGATATTATAAGATTCAAATCTAAATTTAATTTTTGATTCATATTAATAAACACATAAAATATATATCAGATAAACACTTAATATACTTTTCAGGCAGAAACGTTATGAAATATGTTTTTACTAATTGCCTTATACTTTTCAAACATTTAATATTTTTGATATAATGTGTATATATTTTACATATACTATTATTCTAACTCACGTATAATGTGGATATTTATAATAAAAATTATTTACATAAAATGTATATAAACACAAAATTAAAATATATAAATATTTATTTCAATAAAAAATACAAGAGTGTAGTTATTTGTCATAACTATTATTTTTCTAGATTTGTAAATATATATGAATAGCAATTACTTTATTTATCATTCATCTAATTTAAAAAAAAATTATATTCTAATTGATATAATGTGAAACAAAAAGGTTTATGTATTTTATTACAATAAACAAAATGTTTTGACATTATTATGTATTTATGTCCACATGAGTTTCCAATATCATTATATCGTTTTTACTTTGTCCTATAAGCATCTTCACAAGGGTTCTGTTTGGCGTCCTTTTGGCTAAACATTGTCCAAAGGTTATTTTAAGTTTCAAAAAGAACCAACCTTTACACTCTTTTTAAAATAGAAGTAGGATTTTTCTTTTATGTATGCCGTTTCTTTGTTGCCAGTTGGATATTTTAATGGTTGTGCCACTCCTAATCACAGGGGATCCCTACTCGAGTATGGAGATAGTATAACTTCTACAAGGGACCTTTTAAATGAATTTCATGGCCTTGAAGGTGTTATTAAGCCAATTCAACTTCATGGATCACAACATCAATAAAATAAAAGAAATGAGAGGATGTTAGATTTTTCTTACCCGTGACCTGCTATTACCTTATGGATGCTTGCAAATTTATTTAGTCATACAAGTGAAAATTTCAGCCGGTACTGATATTCTGGTCTTGTTCACTCAATTACCAAAACAATGGTCATCATTTATGCTATAGTCTATGCTTTAAGACAATTATAGGTTTTGATTACAGCGTGTCCAAATCTTAGAATTAGGAAACTACCATGCCTTGTTTGGAAACGGCACACACAAACTGAAGCGCTGCTACGATGAACAATAATAGCAGAGCATAAGGATACACATTTGTGGTTCGGTCCAAGAATGACTTAACATCCATGGCTACACTAGCGAGTCTCTATTAAATTTTGGATTAGGGTTGCAAGTAGCAACTATATATGTGTGTGTGTATCTATATATATATATAATAAAAGAGAACACAAATTGCCACTTGTCATCACCACAATTCATTTAAAAATATACATATTATTGGTTTCAAAATAAAATAAAATAAAAGATAAATACAATTTATTATTTCAAAGATAAATACGTTTTATTAATGTTAAAATAAAACAAAATAAAATATAAACACTTATTTCTATATCCATAAATATTAATAAATAATCAACTCTATCCATTATTTGACATAAAATATTTAAATAAATAAGATTACATTTGTAAAGAAAAAATTATAATATTAATAAAGAACATAATTCATAATTTTACTACAATCTAATTTAAATATAAGTCAAATCAATTTCCTTTTATTAAAATTTGACTTAACTAATTTATTAATTAATTAACCAAAATTATATAAGCTTTATTAATTACTATCATTATTTATACATTATAATTTCTTTTAAACATCATTATTAAGCCAACCCATGAAGTACATGGGTATTAACCTAGTATATGTATATATAGGATCATTTTTCGACACTTTATTCGTTGCAAACGTTGTGAACAACCACAAAATGCCTCTGAATTTTATGAATCTTTGTTGCAGATACTACTATGAACCATTTGAATCATATGAAACTTGTTGAATTCTAAATAGCTTGTTGAATCTAGTGAAATTTGTGGAATCATATGAATTTTGTTGCAGACACTGCTATGAACCCTTTGAATCTTGTTGCAAATTGGTATGAATTAATGATTGTGTGTTTTTTTTGTTCAAACGTTCACAACGATTAAAGTGTTTACAAAAGACCCTTTATATATATAGGGATGAGATCCTTTGTGAACAATTTATTATTTGTGAACATTGTGAACCAATTGCAATTTGACAAATCAGCATTAGTACCTATCCTTTGAGCATGCCATTTAACTCAACATTAAGGGCATAAATGGAAAAAAAGTAGTAAGCACTACTCGGAAGCTAGAGATATATCCGGAATGTGTTAGTTTGAAATTTGATAACCCAAGATTACATTGCATGCATGTAATGAACAAGATGCATGAAATGTTTTATTTGGGTATCATGCATGAATGCAAAACATGTTTTATCACTTATTTTATTGAAGCCAATAAGCCATGAGTCATATTTATTTGATTTATTTTGAATTTAATGAATCATATTTTGAATTTATTTATTTTTATTGAAACTAATGAACCAATGAATTATTTATTTTTATTAAATCTAATGAAAAGAATGTACCCAAAAATAATTTATTTTGATTTATTAATTTTTCATTGAACCTAATGAAATTAAGAACACAATGATTTATTTATCTTTCATTGAACCTAATGAAACTAATGAATCATATTTAGTTTGCTTTATTTATTTTCATTGAACCTAATGAAACTAATGAACCCAATGAATCATATTTACTTTGCTTTATTTATTTTCATTGAACCTAATGAAAAACCAATGAACCCAATTAATCATATTTAGTTTGATAAATTTATTTTCATTAAACTTAACGAGACTAATGAACCCAATGAATCATATTTAGTTTGATTTATTTATTTTCATTGAACCTAATGAATCATTTTTAGTTTGATTTATTTATTTTCATTGAATCTAATGAAATTAATGAACCTAATGAATCATAAATAGTTTGCTTTATCTATTTTCATTGAACCTAATGAAACTAATGAACCCAATGAATCATATTTGGTTTGATTTATTTATTTTCATTGAAGCTAATGAAACTAATGAAGCTAATGAAACTAATGAACCTGATGAAACTAATAAACCTAATGATTATTATATATGTGATACAACTCTTGGGGAAATTACCACACCATCAACAAATTGATATAAACCGAAAACATAATATAAAAAAATTATTGGGCAATGATAGAAAAAATACAAAGCGTGGAAGATGAGTCCAAATATAAATTGTTGAACAAGCAGAAGATAAAATTGCTCCACTGAAAGTGATAATTAATGCGTAGAGATGTATGCATCGTATGCAAATTAATAGGTTTATTGTTACATAAGAATCTAAGGATAGATTTGGTGATTTTGTCAATTACTCAAATGCCCTTAATAAAAATTATTTTAATTATAATTAATTAATTAATTAATTGTTGATTTGTCACATTTTTAGTGGTTCACATTGTTCACAATAATTATATTGTTCACAAAAGATCTTTAGTCTATATATATATATATATATATATATATATATATATATATATATATATATATATATATATATATATATATATAAAATTGTGTGTGTGCGCACACATAAGATTAGCAGACGACTACTACTACTACTCTCATGTAACCAGTTAGGAGTCTAGTTGTGCTGAATGTTGGTTTACTGCATCTGCGTATTTAAATGTTTATTATTTATGGTAAAATGATACCACTTAATCTACTAAATACTTTGCAAACTTGTTTCTTCTCACAGCCTGCACATGAGAAGATCGGCGTTGTTGATTCACAGTGGATCATTCATCAAGTCGTTCCTTCGCTGGGGAGCCAGGTGAGGCACCATTTTCTTTTTTCATGTTTAAGGAGCTATCTTTAATTCATTGCTTGGCTAATGAAATGAAAGTCCATGCCTTGTTTATCCACGTATGAAAAGGAAATGAGTGAATGACAGTGTGCTAACTGGGGTTGTACTATATGCAATGTTGCAGCTAAAAAAATAACAAGTTTCTCTTTTGGCCTTTTGGGGTCGCCCGGGGAAAAAAAGGTTGGTGGGGAGGGGGGGCTTGTTTCGATAAGAAAGTGGACATGATATATATTTTTGATATTCCTTCGTTCTAGAATATATACGACAATCACTTTTCTGGTGACATCCTAAAACAGATGCATTATATCTCTTTTGGACGGAATCTCGATACAAAAAAACTAAGAACATTGGCTTGTGTATTGATGGTTTTTTCTTTTCTATTAATTTAGGGCGAGTCTGAGAATGGTGAAGCTCCATGGAAAGGGGTATGTTAGATTTTACTGTCTTTAGTGATTTCCCTATTTTACGATTCGGTTAGGCATACGAGTATTTGCTTCTTTTTCACGAGAACAGGTAAGAGATAGATGCAGAAGTGAGTGGGCTCTGTTCCAAGATCGACTTGCAAATGCAGATAAAGCTTACTTCAAGCAGATTGGAATGGACTAAAACCCTTGCATATGTGTAGGCAGATATGTACATTGTTTTGTTTCTTGACCCCATCTGCATCTTCAAAGGTGGTGACCGGAGCCTGATTTATCCCTCCAGGTGGCTTTTGTGTTCGCCATAGGGATCCATAGCCAGACATACTTTGTACTGTAGCCTATAGCTGTTATATGATCAGACCAGGCCGGAAAATGTCAGTTTTTGTGCATAGTTTACGTTCTACACGATACTCTTATATCCAGCAGAGTGGTTTTCATTTGTTTCTTGTGTCACCCTGACACGCTGTTATGTTTCTCTATATGTAACAATGGTTACCTTTTCGCCTTTGGTGATATTTCTATATAATGTTAAAATCAGTTTTTAATTATTGGTTATTTGTAGAAAAATGACAGGGTTCAACAGGTCTGATCAAAGTTGCTGGAAAGTCACATGGTGTCATCGGCACTTTTATGATAGATCAAAACAAGTTGTGTCTATTTTTAAGGTGTTATAAAGGATTTATTTATTAAATATTTTGAATGACTTTTAAGTTGCTTCGTTTAGTCAATTTGTTTTTTTTTTTTTTTAATTAAATTTAATTTTGATCTCTTTTCAATAAAACATAACCCAAATTAACCGTGTACATAGATTTATTCTCCAACAATAAAATTTATGGTTTTGGCATTTATATATGTTAAAATGCAAATACAAGCTAAGATGTGGACGTTACATTAAAAAACAACATAAAACCACCCTAATAGGTATTTTATGGCCTTGTTTACATACTCTTAATTCTATATTTGTTTATGGAAACAACATAGAAGTAGGATGTTTTGGTTGAGAGGTTTAGTGGAAATGTGTGTTAAGAGGGCTACATCAATGTCAAATTTAACTTGAATTATTGGTAAGAAAAGGTTGTTGAGTCCCAACCCAAGCTGTTTGGAGTATGTTTGAAGATGCCTTCATTCCACCTAACAAATAAATGCAACTATTTTATCACAAACTCATGCTACAATTTTCAGTTCATTTTCTCATAATTATTGCATCTTACTTTAGTTTATTATCAATTATATATATACAAGTTTTTTAATCCATTATTACTCCTATTTAAATTTATCAAAGTTTACTCTTAATAAAATATAAATATTTCATTCATAGGTCTTATCTTGTATTATAAGTTATTTCTTTCATATTTCTATTTCCTTTTCGGCTACAGTCACTATTAATTAAGAAGCATCATTTCATTGTCAATTTCCTACTTGATCTTGAAGCCAATGCACAGGTTCTATTCATCAACGATTGATAGTTAAATTCATATGTTAATTAACACTCGTATCATCTTAAAACACGTGCATTGAGTTTGGTTACATTACTATTCAATTACTAGTTTAACATTTTCTTTCCTATTTTATTAAATATCTATCCTCATTAAAAAAAAAAAAAAAAAAAAAAAAAGCAAACACAAGGATTGTCTCATGTTAATTTATTGATAATGTGGGGAAACCCCCTATTAAATGAATTACTAGTATTTTATTTTTTGTAAAGTTTTTATACAAAAATTACACATTTATGTAATCTATTCGAGAGATCAAAATGCTGAATATTTCAAGGGCAATAAACCATCCAAAGTAGATGGATACAAATTATAGCTAGAGCTCCTTATAAAGTATAAAGATCATTAAGATAATCCTTGTGTATAAAATGTACAATTACAACTTACAAACATCATTATACGTTTGTTAAAAAATTTTTTTAATTTAACTATGATGATGAAAGACAATGTATTATGTATAACATTTTTGACAGTATTTTTATATATAAATGTTATGGTGAAATTCATGATAAGATTTTGGGTCGTGACCTTTTTATGTGGTGGTTGTAAAGTGTAATAACATATTTGAGGTTTCCCCTGAATTATTTACTTTTAAAAATGATAACGGCTACAGTGGGAATATATATAAAAATAATATTTCATTGCTTATGAGTTATTCCGTCAACTGGAAGCAAAACAAAGAAGAAATTGAATTTTAGGTACCAACCGCCGATGGATGCAGATGGCAGACCACAAAATATAAACCCCCTCCCTCCATTCCATATACATTCAATTCAATATCACACTACCCTTACCCTTACCCCATCGCATTTGTGGTTGAATCATCAACTCCCGCCCGCCCCCCCATCATATTCACGTATATCCACCTTCGATCATATGCTGCTTAATTTCACTGTAATTCCAGTCGCTACCTACTTTTTTTAAAGGTATGATCCAGTGATTCTTCTTCTCCTTTCTTATGATCGATTCTTCTTCATTTTGAAACTCTGTAGTTGTTTTTGTTTGAACTTGTTCCAAATTTTGCAGGTGCTCTGTGCTCATAAGTCTCTTGGATTGCAGATAACGTCAATTAAGGTAAAAATATATAAATCTATTTTCAAATTCAATGCATTTAAGCTGGTAGTAATGTTTGATTTCCTTTGTATTTGAGCTTGTTTCTCGTAGAACAATGCAATATTAATGTAATCCTTTAATTTCAAAAGCGGAACATATGAACAGATTAATATTGCATATCAGTCATCATCTCATGATGCATGCATTGTTGGTTGTACTTTGTGGATTTTATGTAACTAGTGATTATGTATGCTTGACCTGTTCATTTTTTATTAATTCTATCAAGCTTTCTCTGTTTTCGTATCTTTAATACATAAATGTTCATCGAGTGATGTAAAATAGTTCATGTTAATCTTGATAAGTTTGTGTTGTTATGTGTAAACAAATTCTGTATGCTTTAAATCAAGTGAGAAACTAATCTCAGGTCTATGTGTATATATAATGTTGTTTTCTAATTCCTTTTTCTTTTGGTTTTTTCTCATGGTGGAAGGGAAAAGAACATGGGAGAATTGACAGGGTACCAGTTGGGGGTTATTGGTGCGTTGTTTCTTTCGGTGGCGTCATCTGTGTCCATTGTTATTTGCAACAAAGCACTGATGAGCAATCTTGGCTTTCCTTTTGGTAAATATTCTATATATTCTTTCACTGTTTACTTGCATTTCAAGTAGTATAAGCATAAGTTTACCAATTTTAAATGGTTAAAATGGACAAGAAAATCATTATTTCTCTTATTAATCAATGGCCGGTGGTTGGGCCATCATTGTCATTGAGAACAACTTAATCATAGTCTTTCCTTCAATTCCCTTTTGATACTGCTGCCACATTATTTGCATGATACACGATATCTTTTGCATTTGTTATATATATAGACCATCATTTTTGTACTTTATGCATAAATGATGATACTCTTTGGCCTTTGGAATGGTAAATGAGTTCTAGCTTAATCCCCAATCAAAACTAAAAGAGTGCCTAGTTAATGATGTTAGGTGCTACTTTTTTAGGTCAATATTCAACATTTTACATATTGATTTTTTGTTATATGATGTAATGAGAAATGAAAATGTAATGAAGGTCCCTATTTTCTTGATTCGAGGAGATTAGCACAAAACAAAGAACCAATAAAGGTGCTACTTTTTTAGGTCAATATTCAACATTTTACATTTTGATTTTCTGTTATATGATGTAATGAGAAATGAAAATGTAATGAAGGTCCCTATTTTCTTGATTCGAGGAGATTAGCACAAAACAAAGAACCAATAATGAATATCATTGATGAAAACAATGATATATGTAACATGTATCATGTTGTCCGACCAATGGCTGGCTACACGTGCTAAAGTAAGGTTGATTCTTTTTTCCTCTGAAGCTACAACATTGACTAGCTGGCATCTGATGGTGACATATTGCACGCTCCATGTGGCTCATCGTTTGAATTTCTTTGAGAACAAGAGCATTGATATGAAGACTGTGATCCTGTTTGGTATTCTAAATGGTGTTTCTATTGGTTTTCTTAACTTGAGCCTTGGGTTTAACTCCATTGGCTTTTATCAGGTTTGTTTTTCTTCACTCAAGAATGCAAATTTTCTTTTACATACTTGCCTATTCCATCTGTGAGTGCTCCTTGCGAGGTACAAGTGCTTGTGTACACAGTACAGCTTCAAATATAGCTGTGTATTTGAGGTGTCTATGAATATCTTCAGAAAATATATATTGTTACACGTACGTATAATATAGCATGTACAATTCCTTAGCTGGACATATAGAGGCTTGTTCTTTGCACTATTTATCACGTGAGATAACTGAAATTCTACATTTTGATTTTCTAACTTGTTATCTTGTGATGTTTGCGTCACAGATGACCAAACTTGCAATCATACCTTTCACCGTCCTCTTGGAAACTCTTTTCTTGAAAAAACAATTCAGGTAAATGAACATATGTTGGTACCATTGACAGTTTATTATATTTCTCAGCATATCAAGTAACATCTTTGTTCTGGTCCATGGCATATTGCAGCCAGAAAATAAAGTTATCACTTTTTCTATTACTTGTTGGAGTTGGCATTGCTTCCGTGACAGATCTTCAGCTTAATTTTCTTGGCACGGTTCTCTCACTTCTAGCTATCGTCACCACCTGTGTTGGTCAAATTGTATCCTTTTACATTCAAATTAACGATTCAGTTTCTCCATTAATTTTCACTTGGATTTTAGTTGGTTTGTCGATCCCTTGAAAATGGTAGAAATTTTGCAAGAAAATATATGATGTAAAAGTTATTAATTCTTAACAAAGTATGAATTTTCAGCTGACAAACACAATCCAAAAGCGACTAAACGTGTCATCAACGCAGCTGTTGTATCAATCAGCCCCTTATCAAGCAGCTATCCTGTTTATGACAGGTCCTTTGGTAGATCAGTACCTCACCAAGCAAAATGTTTTTGCTTTTAAGTATTCACCTCTTGTTTTGGTATATATTCTTCTCGATCACTTTCTCAGTTGTTTGATTTATTTTCATCCTATATATATATTGATGGTTATATATATAAAGAGATAGATTGTGTTATATGTATATTTATCATTGTTCACATGATCATGAATACTTTCAAGTCATGAGCAATTAATGTGTGTTGAAAAGTATTGGTTCGTTGTGGTTGGTTTTTTCAGTTCTGATCAAGTACATATATATGTGTATAATGAATGTTGCAGGGATTCATAATACTATCGTGTGTGATTGCGGTATCAGTGAACTTTAGTACGTTTTTGGTGATTGGGAAAACATCACCAGTTACATACCAGGTGTTAGGGCATCTAAAGACATGTCTTGTTCTTGGATTCGGGTATACTTTGCTGCATGACCCTTTCACTGAGAGGAACATCATCGGGATACTTGTTGCCATTGTTGGAATGGCCTTGTATTCTTACTTTTGTACCCATGAAAGCAAAAAGAAACAAATCATTGATATCTCTCCAACTTCTCAGGTATCTGCCTTCCATCTCTCTCTCTCTCTCTCTCTCTCTCTCACACTTGAGAAAATTTATTGCATCTATGATACAGGTTAAGCTATATATATCATGCATGCATACAACTATATGGTACGATTTCTATTTCTATAACACATTAATTGTATGTATGATGAGTCTGCTTACACATGTATCATCCGATTATATATAGAACCTTTAAAAAAAATTCTTAAATATGATTGATTATTATACTTTTTATCTATATTCTGGTCTTAAATATGATATCTAATAATTTAATCTAAGTTTGATATTCATATTTTTGTCGTTTTTAGTAACAACATTTTTTAGAATCATCAATTCACAATTTTTGAATCATTAATAAGCAGATAAATTGAATCGGTGATTTAATATTTTGAATATCATATGTAAAAACCATAATTTTTTTCAAAAACAATATTAAGTGGTTAGTCAATAGATTGAAGCTGATGTATTTGAATCAATAATTTAAATATTTTGAATTACATCTTAAGTATAAATCATATGAATTTATAATTAGTTGATTGAAATTTCTTACATGACTGGTAATCTACAATAATCAAATATAGGTCTACATCAAACAAAGACGTACAAGTCTTATATAGGATAGAGATACAAATCCACATACACTTAAAAATCTCAAATCATGCAATTAATTGGTATCTTAGTTTTCTCATGTGAGGGCCCTCTGTCTCGGCCCCGCTTGACTTGACTCACGATCTCTCTCTTTAGGTTCTGTTTTACTCACGAAATAAAATTTGAAGGAGTCACAATGTGTTTGAATATTTGGATTATAAAAATAATGAATGACACATTATTTTTTACATTTCATCAAATTGTATGGATTAAAGATTTCATCATTGCTTACTATTTGTAATGAATTAATTAAGATTCCTAATATTACACAACATGTACACTTTTTCTGCAACCTTAAATGTCATTTCACAAACATATATAATAGACACTATAGTTTAAATTCTAATTCCTTAAAAATTTCATCATGCAAATTAGTCTTTCTATGTGAATTTTTTACATAGTTTGCTATCTAAAATAAAAATTAATTAGCTTCAACACCTTAATTACCTTTTCATACAATTATTCAAAAAAGATAAAGAATTGAAGTTACAGACATATATGTAGGTAATATAAAATTGAATTGACTGGATTTTGATTTGATTTATTGTTTCAGATAAAAGAAAAAGATAGCAGCAATACACCACTTTTGGGGCATCAAGATAAAGAAAATCATTTTGAGGTGAAGAAAGCAACCAAAGACTCCCTTGTGTAAGTAAGTAAGCTAAAGCGACTGCATGCTTAATTGCTTGCTAGGGAATTTTAAATCTCTTTATTTTTTCTTTTTTTTTTCAAATCTTGTACGTAATGCAATTATTATATTGATCAGTACGTATCATCAATTTTTGATTCTTTTTAATAAATTTTAAGCTACTTACCACATTTGACTCTTGATCATTTTTAGCTAGCTTTTAACTGTTCCTTCACTTGGGTTTCAATTAATTAATTATTTAATAATATAAGATCATACCAAGTCAAGTAGTCAACAGCTGGAAAATACACGTGAGTACCACTCAAAAATCAATTGCATCTAAATGTGTCAACTTAAGGGTGAACGGAGTGGTGGTATTTCCCACTTCCTACCTTTCTGACCCCTCAGCGTCACGTCAGATTTTCTTTCTTCACATTTTTAACTTGGAACTATCCACAATTCTAACATTTCTATCTTTCTTAATTTTTTTAAAAATAAATTCATTTTAATTATTAAAACAATTAAATATAAAAATAATTAACTTCATAAATATACAGGGTCGTCTCATGGATTTTAGAGGCCCTGTGCTTGTGATTACAACATAGTCCCTTAAGTATTTTAAATAGTAAATTGGCCATTTTGAGATTCAATTTTAATAGGTAAAGTCGAGTTCGTGAATAACAAAAAAATCTGGTTAGTGAGAAATTAAAATAAATAATACGAATCAAATTGTATCTGACATGAATTCTATTTTAACGCACCGATGCATAATGTATACATGTCAAATACAGAAAATTTTTATTGGTCTAAATTTAGGTCTTTATTATAACCGTGAGGCCCTACCAAATTGAGGGCCCTGTGCGATCGAGCCTTTCGCACACCCTAAAAGCCACCCCTGTAAATATAAAAACTATCACACATTAAAATTACGAAACTAAAAACTAAAAAAATTACGAAACTAAAAAACTAATGGGTGAAAATTGTGGTCGATATGGTGCGGTAAATTATGAGTTTTGTGGAATTGGTGAAAATTGTGGGTTTTGTGGAATGGGTGATTATTATTGATATGGTGGAAAATATGGTCGATATGATGCGGTAAATTCCGCAAAATTGATGGATAATTTTGCGGTGGGCGGAATGGAGAGTTTGTTCGAGAATCGGTATTACCGCGTTGTCGACTAGAAGCGGGTTGTTTGCAATTATTTCGGTCCATAATTTAAGAGAATGAAATGCGTGAAAGTGTATAGATTGAAAGAGAAAACGTTGAGAGTTTGGAATATGTGAAAATGAATGTATAGAAGTGAAATATTTATGAAGTGAAAATATCGATTTTTTTTTTATTTTAACGGTCATATGACTGTTTGCATTAAAAAACAAAAAAGAAAAAGCACGAAGCCGTTCGGTGTGAGGGAGCCGGGGAGGGGGTGAATTTCGCCGGAGCCGGGGAGGGGGTGAATTTCGCCGGGGCCGAGGTCCGGGGGTGGTGTGCCCGCCAGCCTCATCCCATGTGGCAGGAGTCGATGGCCTTCGGCCTCGATACTCCCTTCTCTCTAAAAAACTGTTTTTAAATTTGTTTCACAATAATGTTTAAATTGACATTACGTACATGATTTGTAGATTTTGGATAAATTCACCAATTCTACGTCGTCCTTAAAATATTTGTAAATGGTCATATAGATATACGTGAATGGTCATCATTAGGTCATCCAAGTGAACGCATCTTAGAACTATATAGTCATACTAGTTTAGCAACCCATGTATTTCATGGGTATATTTAATAAAAGCTTTTTTTATTAAAAATAAATATAATATTAATATATAATTATAAATATGATAAAATGTTGATACTAAAATAACATAAAAATTTATAAAGTTATATCAAATATGATTTCAATTTTTTATGAGCTAATTATATTAAACAAATAGTCAAGATAATAAAATGATTGCATTTAAATTTGAAAACATTATTTTTTTAATATGATAACATTATAATATAGCAATTATATGATCCACTATTATATAGTATGTTATATCAAAATTTAGATGTATTTTTATTTTTCAGTAATAAATAGTTTAAAATATATGAGAAATTTTTTTAAATATTTTAATTAGATTCACTTCCATTAATAGTGACTAAATTATATATGTAATTAGTGTCAATTTTTCAAAAACTTAAATGAATTAATTGAGAGAGTTATATTAGGAAACTTGGGAGGGAAAATAAAATTTTGATTAGTTGAAGAAGTGACATGTGTCACTAAACTTTTTACTTTATTAATATATATAGATATAGATATAGATATAGATAGGTCATACATTTTCTTTATGGTATGCGTAAACGCAACAATCTCCTGATTCAATTAACAAAAGAAACAACAGAACTTTAAATTGTGATGCCTTAAAAAAACAACATTAATTCTGATATTTACTAAATTATAGTGTCCATTAATTGTGCTTGATTTCATTCTCCAATTATGTAGGTTTCCCTTTCTATAAAATGCCCATTCGATCAAAGGTTTTCAGTTCATGAGATATATATTAACTGTAACAGTGTAACTATATACTTTGTATAAATAATTTTTATTTTAAAATTATATATTTAATAAATTATGGAGATTAATAAAAATGTATATATAATTAATAATTTTATAATTGCTTTTTTTATTTCGATAACCAGTCTATATTATTATAGGGATTTTTGCTCATGTACGTACGTTAAGGTAATTATAAAATAAGATAACGTACTACCGGTGAATAAGATAACATATTAATAAATTAAGAATTTAGATAATTGAACTTTTAAATGAACAACATGATTGGAGATAAAACAGAGGGTCGATAATTAATTATATTTCACTTAATTTCGTTAATGTAGACATCCATTATATATTATGACTATATTTTTATACATTTAATATATATGACGGCTAGTTAGTAGATTTATTATGCTTATATTAACTTTTTTAAGAGATCTTTATAATTACATATTTTCTATTAAATACTTTTTGTTTTCAAACTATATATTTGATAACATTTGGGTTCAAATGATGAGTATCATTAGTTTTGCGGAGTACCGGAGGTACCTCGTTTAAAATCACTTTTTTTGAAAAAAAATTTCATGATCATGTTTAAATCAATAATATAAGACTACTTGTAAAAAATCACACATAAACACACACTAGATTTATGTGAAAAGTGTATGTTCACATGAACTGTACAGTTGTGAATGTATGTTCACACTAAGCATGTTCACATAAATTTTTTTATGTTCACGTGATTTTTTAAAATGCTAGAAAGTGTGAATGTGTGTAATTTTTTAAAATAGTCTTATATTATTTGTCTCTAAATGAATATGAAAAAAAAACTAAAAAAACTTTTTTTCAGTGCATGTTCACATCCGAAACTCGTGTGTTCACAGGTACTCACGGTACTCTGCATTTTTTAGGTACCATATTCTATTTAATATATATTTCATTAGTTCAACAAGCTCACGCTATATTAGATTTTTATTTAATCAATATGCATTATATTTTTATATTGAACATGATCATTTATTTAATTACAAACCAATTTGTCACAACGAATGTGTATTTCTTACTTATTACTAGAAAATCTACAAATAATAACATCATAAATTGGTTGCTAAAAATTTCTCATTGCTAACTGACTTTAGTGACGAAAACTGGTCGTGGGTAATACACTCGTTGCTAATTTCATAATCGTTGCTAAAGCAGAAGTGGTCGATAATTCACCAACGACATTTTCCTATCGTTACTAATCTAGAAAAAAAAAGGTCATTGGTAAATATACCAATGACGAAAACTATTGCTACCTTATGAATTTTCCCAATGACCATATAGTCTTTAAGGTGTCGTTTGGTTTGAAAGATTTAATCAACTCATTTAGGATTTGAATTTAGAAATACTTCATTGTCATGTTTGGATAAAAAATTAAATGAAAGGATTTATCCCATTTAGGATTTCATATTCTCCACTTCTCCGCGTTTCATAATGCATCCACCCCCTTAAAGATTTCAAAATCCTATCATTTTAAAGATCCATCGTTTTAAATTAATGCAATTCAAACGCCACCTAAGAGTTTAATTACCATCGATGTGAGTGATTCGTCAGATGTTGCATTTACCAACCTACACTTGGTTCGTTGGTAATTTTGGTATGATATTACAAATTAATATTGCTAAATAAGCATACACAAAATCCATCATATCTATGTAAATACCAAAACGAATAGCGTTAACCACATATTTATGCAATAATGTTTTCACTTTTTACACAATTTGATGTAATGACATTTGAAAATGTTACCAACTTATGCAACGGATTTTATTTTTAACATGATTTATACAATAATGTTTGAAATTTGTAATCAAAATACTCAATATTTAATCTACTTATTTATATGGTAATATACTAATTTGTTGTACATCAAGTAAAATCCTAAGTGACACAACTACATGTAAAAAAGTTTCATGTCACCATCTTTGTTAATGTAATATGCGTATGATGAAAAACTTACCTGATTTCAATGCTACTTTTTATATCTATTGGTTTGTTATAAATTTTTTCGTGCTCGGTTAAAAAGTTGTTGCTCGCTTCCGGCTATAAAAACTACAAATACGTACTTAGCAATGATCATCATCAGATGATTGAGGATAAATATGAGGATTCATGATTAAATGATTAATTTTCACTGTATGAATTTAATTATAGTTAACCATAAACTAGTTAATATTCACCGCATGATTGTAAATGGTAAATTTTTAAAGCATATCACTGCAGTTATCACCAGTTACCTGACGATCATCTCTGTTTAAGTCACTGCAGTTTTTTAGTCATGACAAAAAATGAAAGTTTAAAAATAGGGATGTGTAGAGTCGTAGATGTGTCCATCTAAATTCTTTTATGATATATAATAATGAAATAGATGACCAGGTAAATTATGTTACATGGATGTTTAATAAATTCAAATGTTATTCCATAAACCGTGTTAAATATTATTTCATTACATTAGTTATTAAAAATGGAAAACATTGTTCAATAACAAGTTCAAATGTCATTGTATAAATTGTGTTAAAAATAATTTTGTATAAAATGATAAAAGATGGTATTAACCTAAAGGAAAATGTCAACGTTAAATACATGTAATCAGATGCAATTGATGAATCATGCAAATTATCTATATGCATTCATCAAGGGACAACCTTTAATAGCATGTACTATACGTAACTCAAGTTTGAAATTTCCAAATTCCAAAACCATATATATACAAATTAACCAATTAATTAAATCTACCTAATTGTTAGGTACGTATTGTTAGAAGTCATATATATAGACTTTCCAATACTTCACACTACAAGAAGTAGCAAAAACGACCAAGGGCTTCTGCATATGCCGTCGCCAAAGCTTCACTACACGCCAAATACATTTACTTTTTGACTTTCTTTGGTCAAAAAACAGATATCATCTTCCACTGCTTAATATATTTTTTTAAAATATTTTTTGGCACCAACAAATTATTTACACGGTCAAAAAATCTGGAAAAATTTTCACCACCCTCTGCGACGACAAATTCGTTGCAAATTCTAATTGTACTTTTTTTTGTTGGCACCAAAAAAATTTTGTTTTTCTTGTAGTGTCAATTCATCTCAACCTTAAATACTTCATCTGCGTCTTCTATTACTAATCTTATTTCCGGCCTATACATACAAATCAACGTCACTTAAATATTAATTATGTATGTGCCATGTGGGATTTCTTAACCCATTATATATTTGATTTTGTTTCAATTTTAGTCCTAACCAATTGTTTTATTTTTTATAGAGTAAATTACAGAAATGGTCCCTGTGGTTTGTTCAAAATTATGGAAACGGTCCCTCAACTTTCAAAGTTGCAGTGGCTGTCCCTCAAACCACTTTTTACTTACAGAATTGGTCCTTCTATTTCTAAAATTTTTAAAAATAACGATTTTGCCCTTCTTTCAATTACAAGTTTGGTAATTTCAATTTTGGTCCCTTTTTACTTTTTCATTTTTGGTTTAAATTTAAAATATTAATTTAATAAATTATGATTCGATTCATTATTAATTATATTATTATTATTATTAATTATTCCTATTTATTTTGAAAAACAAATCTATATTTCTTTACTAAAAATTATGTTTATTTATATACTTAATTAGGTAAGTTAGGCATCTTTTTATGTATTCAATTTATTTATTAAAGTTTTATTTATTTATATTTTATTGGTTAAACTATTTGTATAATTTTATTATTTATAGTTTTCCATCAAACTATTCATTACTTTTTATAAATTTTGAATTTGTGTAAATTTTAATTTAAATTTACTAATTCATTACGTTTTGATTTAAGTTTGCAAATTTTTTATTTTTTATTTAAAAATTTTGTTACGCGAATATGTTTTTATATAGCTTTATTATTTTATTTGTTTGGAATTAAATATTTTGTTATGCCGGTACGTTTTGATTTTAACATAACAAAGTATATTATTGTAAATAAAATAACTAAAATATAATTCATTATTTCTAATATCTATAAAGATTAATAAATATAAAATATGAATACAACATCTTATTTCTTACATCTTTAAATAATAATAAATAGATAAAATTTAAATCTACATTCAAATTATATCTTATATGTACTTTATCTATAAATCTAATTAAAAAATATATTATTTGTTTATTTATAAAATGATTTGTAAAATTATTTATTTTTAATATATATTAGAAATTTAATGACTTGTAAGACATTTTTTTAAACCAACCAAATAAAATAATCTTAAATCCAAACGTACTTTAAATCCAAACAAATAAAATAATAAATTTAAATAAATTTACATAAATTCAAAATTTATTAACATAAAGAAATAGTTTGATGGAAAGTATAAATAATAAAATTAGACAAATATTTTAACCAATAAAAATATAAATAAATATAATTTTAATAAATAAATTGAATAAATAAAAAGATGGATAACTTGACTAATTAAGTATATAAATAAAAATAATTTTATTAAAGAAATATAGATTTATTTTACAAAATAAATACGTATAATCGATGATGATGATGATAATAATAATAATAATAATAATATAATTAACAATGAATCAAAACATAATTTATTAAATTAATATTTCAAATATAAAACCAAAAATGAAAAATAAGAAAAGGGACCAAAATTGAAATTATCAAACTTGTAATTGAAAGAAGGGCAAAATCGTCATTTTTAAAAAATTTAGAAATATAAGGACCAATTCTGCAAGTAAAATATGGTTTGAGGGACCGTCACTGCAACTTTGAAGTTGAGGGACCGTTTCCATAACTTTAAACAAACCACAGGGACTATTTCTGTAATTTACTCTTTTTTATAATATTTTTAGTTACATTTTATTCTATCATTATTTGTTTAATATGTAATTTTTTTCTTATTATTAGAATCTGACTAAAGTAATAATTTTTATTTTATTATTATTACTATTATTAGAATAATAATGATTATTAATTTAGGCATTTAAATGATGAAATATATAACAATAATTTAATTACTTTGTTATTTTTTTATTAATTATTATAAAAGTTTAACTAAAAATAAATTATATATATATAATTTGTAATAACGTATATTCAACTATTTATACATATATTTTTAAAATTAATTTTACTTTAATTTTCATTTTTAAAAAAATCGTAGTTATATATATATATATATATATATATATATATATATATATATATATATATATATATATATATATATATATATATTATTACTTTAAGTTAGTTATATTTCTTAATTATGTATTTCTAGCTAAACTTAACGAGTTAATTCATTGAAGATCTATAGTTTTTATAAATATTAATTTTCAAAATAATAAAATCAAAACATATTATACGTCAAGTATATATATTTCATGAATACGCGCGTTATATTCATGCATTTTAATAAAAAAAATATGCATAGGCTTAACAAAATAATTAAATTAAAAGCTAAAAGTTAATACACATATGTATAAATTTAGCAAAAAAAATTGGTTAAATATATATAAAGTTATATATAATAAATAAAAAAAATTAAAGAAAGTATAAATAACTAGATATATGTTTGAAATTAAATATAATAATAATAATATGATTCGAGTTATTCACACACACATATAAAAGGTTATTTTCAATTGAAGTTTTATAATTATTAGAGTAAATTACAGAAATGGTCCATGTGGTTTGCATAAAACTTTGGATACAGTCACTGTGGTTTCAATTTTGCATAAACGGTCCTTATTTTCACTGTTTACTTGCGAAAATGGTCCCTCTGCCGTTAACTTTAACAATCAAATGGTTAAATATTTTATAATGACCATTTTACCCTTTTCATTAATAACATTTTGGTCCCTCAAGTTTGTAGTTCATTTTAGTTTTGGTCCCTCAAGTAAATTTTTTTATTTAATTCTTCTATTATTGTTATTATTATCATTATTATTACTATTATTATTATTATTAATTTAACATTTTACATATTAATTTATTTGTTTATTAAGTTTTTTATTTTAATATATTTTTTAATTTAAATTACAAATTTATTTATTTCTTTTATTATAAACAAGTGTATCAAAGTAGAATCCATTTTCTTTTTTAGTTTTTTCGAATGAAAAACTTACAAACATTTTATATTGTAGTTTTCCAAACCAAGAATTTTTTGAACCTTCAACTTTTATTAGTTTTTTCAAACGAAAAAAAGTTGCAAACCATTATTGTTTTAAGTTTTTTATTTTCTAAACGTAAAAATTCAACCCTTTCTGATTTTTTGTTTTTGGAAACGAAAAGAAATACAAACCATTCTGTTATTAGTTTTTGCAAACGAAAAAACTACGAATAATTCTGATTTTCAGTTTTTTCCAAACAAAAAAAATCATTCTATTTTTCTAATTTTTCGAACGAAACCATTTCCTTTTGTTTTTTTCTTCGAACGAAAAAAATACGAACTATTACAATTTTTAAGTTTTTTCCTAAAGACGAAATAGTGTGTATTCTTTTTGTTCGTAAAAACTAAAAAAATGGAATGGCTTGTATTTTTTACGATGGGAAAAAGTAAAAAACGTAGTGGTTAGAATAATCTAAAAATCAAAAAAATACGAATCATTCCATTATTAGTTTTTTTAATGAAAAATGACAAACCATTTTATTTTTTAGTTTTTCCGAACAAAAAACTTCGAACCATTAATTTTTAGTTTTAACCTATTCATATCGTAAAAAATACAACCTATTCCAATTTTTTAGTTTTTCTGAACAAAAAGGCTACATGCTATTTCGTATTTAAGAAAAACTTAAAAAACGTAATAGTTCGTAGTTTTTCGTTCGGAGAAAAAAATAAAAGGAAATGGTTTCGTTCGAAAAACAAGAAAAATAGAATGATTTTTTTTTGTTTGGAAAAACTGAAAATCAGAAATATTCGTAGTTTTTCGTTTGTAAAAATTAATAACAGAATGGTTTGTATTTCCTTTCGTTTCTCAAAACAAAAAAATGAGAATGGGTTGAATTTTTTGGTGCAAAAAAAAAAACGGATTGGTTTTCATATTTTTTACGTTTAGAAAATGAAAAAAAACTTAAAAACAAGAATGGTTTTAAATTTTTTTTGCCTTTGAAAAAACTAAATAAAAGTTTAATGTTCAAAAATTTTTGGTTTAGAAAATAACAATATAAAATGTTTGTCTTTTTTCATTCGGAAAAACTAAAAATAAAATGGATTCTATTTTGATACATTTGTTTATAATAAAAGAAATAAATAAGTTTGCAATTTAAATTAAAAAATATATTAAAATAAAAAAACTTAATAAATAAATAAATATGTAAAAAATTAAATTAATAATAATAATTAATAATAATAATAGTTTTGATAATAATAATAGAAGAATTAAATAAAAAAATTTACTTGAGTGATCAAAACTAAAATGAAATACAAACTTGAATGATCAAAATATTATTAGAGAAAAGGGTAAAATGGTCATTATAAAATATTTAACCATTTGATTGTTAAAGTTAAGAGCAAATGGACCAATTTTGCAAGTAAACAGTGAAGATAAGGACCGTTTATGCAAAATTGAAACTACAGGGACCGTATTCAAAGTTTTATGTAAACCACAGGGACCATTTCTGTAATTTACTCTAATAATTAATAAAGATAGAAGAAGGTAAATAAATTTTTGTTGTATGTTATTTTAATTAAATGTGTGAATTAATAGTAGTAATAATATAAGACAATACTTTAAAATTTTAATACTTTAGTCAAATTATAATAATAAGAAAAAAGTACGTTCTAAATAAATAATGATAGAATAAAAAGTAGTTCAAATAATAGAAAAAAGAATGTAATTGGTTAGAGACTAAAATTGAAACGAAATTTAAAGGAAAAAATAGCCAGACAATTTTTAAATAATAACTTGTCAAAAGACCAAAAACATAACAAAATAACAATCATAGACAGCGAAAAGAATGGTAACCATAATTTGTATATAGCCACAGGGACGAAAATTGTAATTTACCCTAAAATAAATTTGACTATATAAATTTTATTTCTCTTGATGTAATATTTTTTTGGTCTAGAAGTGTGCCGGCGGGTTTTGGGTTTCTGTTGTTTTGATTTTCTCTCTGTAGGCTTCTGTAATTTAGTGCTTTTTTTTCTTTAATAAATTTGCTTTTCGAAAAAATAAAAAAAAAACCTTAAAATGTAATAATAACTTCATATTTTATACATTGTAATATAAAATTTAATAGTTTTTATCTCATACTTGAATTTTATTATATGAGATGTAGTTTTTTAAGTTAGATGTATTGATTGAGTTATGTGTAACGGTATCAAAACTAATATGTATGTATATATATATATATATATACATGAAATTTTAATGATAAAAAATAAAATTAAAAAAAGATGGGGTGAAATTATGGGAGGTAGTTGGTAGTTGATAGTTGGCTATTGTTTCTTCTTCCTCTCGTCTGTCTGTCTTATTACGTGATATGTGCATTAAATGGCCAGCCAACCCCACCCAACCCAACCCATCCCATCCCTTCTCCCTCTTTTCTCCTTTTCTATTCTTCATTTCTTCTTATATTTAAAAAAAAATCATCAAGTAATATTAAATATATAACTTTTAAAGTCATGAAATTTGATATTTATCGTGAAAAACTATGACAGGTCAAAAGAACAACCCATAAGTACTAAAATTGTAATTTACTCTTAATTTAATTATTTATTTTAATATATAAGAAGTTAATGAAAGACATGGGTTGTGGACTCAAAATTGAACAGAAAACCGGGATAATAGGCGGAAGTTTTTTTTTTTTTTTCTAAATTAGTTTAATTATATTTGAACATAGAAATTGCAAACTATTATACGTGTCGTATCCAGGTTCCGTCAATTGTCAAGTTAGATGTTAAGTGGTGTCTATTTATTCTTTTAATAAAATAAAATTATTATTATTTTTTTTTTTTGAAAAACAAATTACATTAAAACCAACCCATCAAAATATACAGAGATTTTCTAAACGGGAGAAAACATGAGTGTCAGCAATAAGCCAAAAAACTACAAGCTAAATAAACAAGTCAACAAAATTGATAGGCTAACTAGTCAAATTTATTTATTTATTTTTTTGGTATGACAAACAAACCTACTGGCTACTACTCCTAAACTATCAATTTTGCTTCAAATAAAGACTTCAGAACTTACTTCCACAGTTTCACTACCTAAATTTCTACTTGCTTCCAACGAGAATCGAACTCGTGACCTCACACTTACACGTCACCTCTCATACCGAATGAGCTAAACCTCATTGTGAACCAAAACCCAAAAAGAGAGGTTTATGTTTGCGAACCAAAAACCCAAAAAGATGCTACTTATATACCCACCACTCCCAATTTCACCATTTTTGTCACTTCATCGTCACATCAGCTTTTCTCTCTCCATCATTTTCATTCTAAGTTTTTGAAATACCCACCATTCTAATATCTCTATCCCAATACTCATACCCAATTCATTTTTTGAGATATAAAAGAGAGAAAACCGAGCAGGGACATGGGGCCGTTGGGGGGAGCCGCCAAGGGTGGGGTGGTGTTCCCGGCAGGGAGGTGCCCACCTAGCAAAGCCGGGGAGCCGGCGGCTATGGTATACCGTGTACTTTTATTAACTGTTTGTAGTCTAAAATCTTAAATATATATATGCACTATTAAACCTGGGTGTATTTAATTAAAACTTGGACATTTATAAAATGGAAAATTAAAGCTAATTAATTGATGGAATAACGGGTCAAATGGAGATGAGAAATTTAATTGCGGGGTGGTGGGGTGGCTTTAATTTGGCCCCGAAACGGAACACCTCCCCTCGCCTCCCAAATTGATCGAGCCACACGTACCCAAACTCACTTTTTCAATCTTCCAAAGCCGTTTGGGGAGGAAAAAGTTGAATGGGAAAAATTGGGGTGAAATGTGAGGGAATATATTACAAGATTTTGAGTGATTTAACTTAATTTTGGACGAAGTAAATGGAGGAAAGAAAAAGTTTATACATTGTGGAAAGGGAATTTTGGTTTCACTCGCCCCATTCTAATAACTAGTTCTAATAGAAAAAACATTTTATTTCTATTAATTAAACTATAATTATTAATTAATTAATATGTAACCATAAACATGATAACATGACGTCTATGTAACATTTTTATAATTATATATATATTTTTTATCTTGCACAGGTCTATTTGTTTGTTTTTATCTCACTTAGATCATTAAACTTTGAAGTTTACTAGTTAATATAAAAATATATATTAATGACATGTAGTTCATATAATTTAAAGTTTCGATTTAATTATTAAATTTATCTGATTATCGTCATTTGTAAGTGAAAAATATTGTTTAAAGTGGAGTAAATTACATAAATTGTATATTAAGTTATTAACCAACTTACAATTTCATCCATGCCACACTTCCATTACACGAATGATCTTTGCTTTTCAAAATTTGCTCTTTTTTTAATCCCTGAAACTAACAGTTGGTTAATGTTTCGTTAAATTTAAATGTATTTTTGTCATTTTAAGTTTTAGGAATCATTTCTGAAATTCTTTAATAACTATCTAATTTTTTGTTTTTATTTTCTATTTAACATTAGTTTTTGTCTTTTTACTTTATTATTTTTAATATTAGTTTTTGTGCTTCTATGTCTTATATATACATTTGTATTTTTATATATGTTTTAATCGATTTGCGTAATTTTATAATTTTTTTGTTTGTTTATGACATATATAGTTTGAACAAATTTTCAAGTGTTTTATCATTTATATATTATTTCAATAACTTGTGAAAATTTGTATTTTGTAGTTTTGTTTATGTCAACATGTAGTTTTAATAATAGTAAATTACAAATTTCGTCCATGTAATTAGGTCCAATTTATAGGTTTCGTCATTTAGTTTTAATAAGTACAAAATCGTCCCTATATTTGAGTGTTTTGCACATTATTCGTTTTGTCCGTTAATTAACGACCTAGCTGTTAGATTATTCAAAATGACAAAACATTCAAATATAGGGATGATTTTTGTACTTATTAAAGATAAATGACAAAACCTATAAATTGTACCTAACCACTGTCTCGAAATTTGTAATTTACTATATACTAGGTTAGTATCCATGTATTACATGGGTTTAATTTAAAAATAAATATTTAAAAATATGTATAATATAATAATTATAAAAATAATAAATTTTGCTTACTTTAGTTAATTAATAATTAAATTAATCATATTAGATTGGATAAATTTGTTTTCCTTTAAAATTTAAAGTAAATGAAGTGACAAAATGAGAAAGTGACACGTGACACATCAAAGGAGAGCATGACACGTAACATAGTAGTTACTTATTTAGTAGTATAGATCTATATCATAGGTACTGTGAAAACTCATATCACTTGACAAAACATATGCATCTTCATTTATAAATTTTGCATTATAGTAATAATTTTTGCTTCAAATGATGCAAAATGTAATAACTTTGTATCATGGTTATGATTTTTGAATTCATGCTGCAATATTTTTAACTAAGTTACAAACATTTTGTTTTGTGATGTGTGTTAGTAACCTACTTCAGTTTAAGTTTTGAATTTATTGGATTTCAAAATCACAAATTAGTGATAAAACTGGCTATATATGTAAACATTGCACACTATATATCTTGATGATAAATTAACATAGAAACTAACTAGGTTATTATCCGCGTATTACGCAGATGTTTTAATATAAAATTGTTTATATTAAATTCTTACAAACTAAGAATTAAAACATAAAAATATTACTTCTATTACAAAAAAATACAGAATTATATTATTATTATTTGACATAAACTAAAATTTTTCTAAACTTCTAAATACATATGATTGATAATAAAATACTTTTAATCATTTTTAAACTTTCTATTATATTGTAGTTACCAATTATTGGAATATAAATATTCGATTTGAATTGATTTTTAAATCTTTTAAGATTAGATGTAAATTTAGGAAAATGTGATTTAGATATTACTTGTTTTTCTAGAATATGATTTGTCACATGTAAATTGCTGATTGATATCTCATGCCTTCACGAGAAATAAGTAAAGTTATTTATTTATTATTATTTTTAAATTATAAATTATAATTAGGATTAAAACATGTACTATTTAATTTAAAGTTAAATAAAAAAATGTTTTATAAATCAATTATATAATTTTAGATAAAACTTTATAGGTAAATTAGAGGATGCATTTAAGATCATTAAATTACATTACTAATTTTTTATTTTTTTTTAAATCAATTAAATAAATTAATGAAAAAGTTATATTAGACAAAATGAACGGGAAAAACAAAAATTAGAAGAGTTGAAAGAGTTACATGTGTCATAAATTATTTTGATTTATTAATATAAATAGATATAGATTTTTCTGTTTTAAAGAGCACACATAACATTTATTATTAATTTCTATTTAAAGTATTACATTAAATTTACTTAAGAATTAAATAATAAAACATGGTGTGTTTGTTTATGATTGTAAAAGTGTCGGTCTTTACTTAAACTAATAGCTAATGGATATTTTTTATATTTTAATGTTGTTAAAAAAGATTGCTCCCCATTTAATGTTGGATATATGCATCAAACGACGTGTCGATATATGTACGTTAGTACGTAGTTCATTCGGAAATTTTTGTAAAAAACCATTGACCTTTGCTTTTTTTTTTTTTTTAATTAAGTCACTCAATCAATTTTTTATCTGATAAGTCCGTTAAGTAAATAAAAATTATGAATTTTTTGTTTTCTCCAAGAAAAGTTACCGGTAACATGTTTAACAGGTTGAAATTGCTGACGTGGATTTTATAAATATATGGTTTTTTCGATTAAGTCCCTGAACTAAATTATTTTGTATTATAAATTCCTCAACCAAATTTTCTCCCTCATAAACGATAAATTTTTTTATCTCAATAAAACTCACGATATTTATTGTTTTAATCTCAACCAACTACCTTGCATTATTCAGATTAAAAAGTTTTGATCTCATAAACACATAAAGTTAATGCGTCTATAGAGCGACACATGTCAAATATCATCCTACTCTATTATTATTATTTTTATTTTTAAACTTTTATTATAAATTTATACATTTTTCATGCATATAATTCAGATTTTTTTATTTTATAAATATTGTTTGAAGTTTATAGGAAGTAGCTTTATTAAATTTGTATTATATTCATAATGATAATAACAATAAATATTAGGTAATTACAAATGTAATAAATATTGGATAGAGTTAATAATTTATTAATATTTATAGGTTTATGATAAAATAATTTATTGTATTTTTATTTTTTATTTGTATTTATCTTTTCAGCTGAACGTGGAGGTTACATGTGTCATTTAAGTATTCTTCTATATTATATACAAGTTTATGAACCCACGTATTACGTGGATAATTTTTAATAAATAATTTGTTACATAATAAAATGTTATGATATATGTTCTTTATTAATATTGTATTTTTTTCATCTTAAATATAATTTTATTTACTTTAAATTTTTTATTAAATATTTATATAAATATTTTTACGGTTTTTACGTTTTCGTCCGTCAACGTTGTTTATTTCAGTTTTGTGAAATTTGATAGAGCAATTATAATTAGTAAGCGAGTTTTTTGAAACTCAAAAACCGGGTTAAATTATCTGAATTTCACTAAACCAAAAAGAAAACAAATTAACTTGAGGATTTTCGTGAAAAAAATAACATAGAGGGACGAAACGTAAATAAATATTTTTAAAAACATGAAAATATGCTAGTTTTTTTCGTAATAAATTCATAAATAAATAAAATGGTGACTTGAAAACGACATATGGATATATGATTCAACAGTCAAAACACTTGACAGTTGACACTAATTGCTAAGAATTGACTAATATTGTTATACAAGGTTTTTAAGCCCCCATGTCCTGTTGTGGACACCAATATTTGAATAATAATAATGGTTTATTATGAATATAATAACAATTTTTTTTATATTTTTTGTATTTTCGTCTCTTTATGTTATATTTTCATAAAAGTCCTCAAGTTAATTTTTTCTTTTTGTTTTAGTGAAATTTGGAAATTAGAATCCGGTTTTTCAGTTTTTAAAAACACGGTATAATAATTATAACCGGTATTTAATGTCCAAATTTCACTAAACAAAAAAATTACATTGAGGACTTTAATGAAAAAAAATAACATGAAAGAACGAAAACACAAAAAATATGAAAATATATTAGTTTTTTTCGTAATAAACCCTAATAATAAAATAAATTTTGGCTTGTATTAACCCCAATAAATTAGACAATAAATTTTGACCAAAAGATTAGATTTGATTAAAATATGTATTTTACATCCCTAATAAAATAGTAATTATAAATATGATGATTTATTATAATGCGTTATGACGAAAAAATTAAAAGTTATTCATTTTTTGTTTTGTTAATATGCTTTAAAAGAAAGTTTATCAAATAATATTCAATGTGAGTTTTGCTATGTATGTCATTTATATTTTGTTAGTTACATCTATGATATGTTTGTATTTGTTTTTATATATTGTTTCTAAATGTAATCTAATTTATTCAAATACTAATTTTAGACATTTTTAAAAAGGGTTATTATAAAAAAACCAAAATGTTTTCATGTTTTTTGCGTTTTCGTCCCTCCATGTTATTTTTTTCATAAAAGTTCTCAGGTTAATTTTTTTTTATTGGTTTAATGAAATTTTGACATTAAAACCTGATTTTTTAGTTTTTAAAAACTCGGTTTACTAATTATAATCGGTATCCAATATCCAAATTTCATTAAACCAAAAAAAAAATTTAACTTAAAGACTTTTATTTAAAAAAATAATATAGAGGGACTAAAACGCAAAAAATATGAAAATACGTTGGTTTATTTCGTAATAAACATTTTAGAAAAATAATAAAAACAATAATTAAATGAAGAATTGAAGACGTTGGAAAATCGTCGAAACTAGTTTGTAGATGCTGCAGGATAATGGGCCTACACGAGACACTTGCTTCCCGCTCACAAGTTACGTTTACCCGAGTTTGGACCCGATTAACCGGTGATGCCAATATAAATGTTCCTTTCCGTTTCACTTTCTTCATCATCATCTGAGTAGGAAGGAGACTTCCCCTCTGTGTTATCGACAACTGACACACACAGTGTCAGAGAAGTAATGGATGTTTCGAGGCAGATTGATGAAGGAATTATGATGGAAGGTTGGCTGTATCTCATCCGTTCTAATACCATTGGATTCAAATACTCACGAAAACTATACTACGTTCTTCAAAATTACTCTTTCAAGAGCTTCAGATCCATCGCTCATTCTTACCACAAGGTTGATTTCTACAATCCTTCTCTCTCGTTTTATGGATATATATAAATATATATTATGCATGTGGTTGAACTTTTAATTATATTATCTATGGAAATCTTTGAGATTGATTGTGTTGATTGATACTGCACAGTATTTATGTATGTTATAAATTAAAGGCGTTGATTGTGATTTGTGCACCACCAACGCTATTCCGCTTTGCTGGTGTTTGTATTGCAACTCTTCCGTTGTATTCTGTTAAGGATCACCAGTTGCTCAAAAATCACCCTGCTAAATGAATATTTGTCTAATCATTGTTTGTGAAAAAGTCTTTTTGCTATAGGGAAAATAGCATTTGAGACGCAATTAAGATGGAAAATCCTAGTGGAAGACAATCGTGCCTGAACTAAAAGGACTCGTAGTTTAGGTCCGAATTCATTTTCGGCTTCTACTTGGATTCTGTTTATAACTTTTGTGACGACTGGATCACATTAGCTAACGTGAGGGCAAAATGATAACACCACACCACACACTTATCATGGATTTCGGAGGCCCATTGCATGTGATCACAAACTAGACATTTAAACTTGTTTTAAATCATTTTCAGAATGAACTTTAATAGGTGAATTGGAGATCGTGAATAACTAATTTTATATGTTCGTTATGTATTCCTTGTGACTTTTAAAATGATATACTATAAACTTAAAACTAATAATGCTTACTGGGAAATTAAAACGAATAATGCAAATCAAATAGAATTTGACTTGAATTCCATTGTAACGCACCCACATAGGACGTGTACATGTCATTTGCAGAAAAATTTCAGGGCCCAAACTTATATGTTTTTCATTACTCGGAGGCCCAGCCTTGTGCGGTCAAGCCTCCCATACACCCTAAGAGACGACCATGCTGGAGGGAAACCATACACACCATTAAACCCTTAATTAGTGTGTCTTACAATTTCTTCTAATTGCGATATTTTCCCTAGAGTTAATCCAATGGAGAGAAAATGGCATTCGAGTATCTCAAATACAGACAGCACCTATTACATGCTAGAGTTCTACTGCAGATGTGCCCCTGAGGATATTACATTGAGTTTTGCTCCAGGGTAGTAGGGTACTGCTAGGGTTGGCATCCATAAAGGAAAAGTGCACCTGGTTCCAATTTTAATTGACACATGAACCCAAACCACTCGTATTCGTAGTGTCCCTAGACATTGAGCAGAATTTCCGTCTTTCATGTCAAGGTTTTCTTCTTCTACCTACTGTGAGGAGAAATTGTAATGAACAAAGCTGTTTCTGGAAAACTTGTATTCGGAGATGGGGCTCCGATCAGCATATCTCATAGGATGATATCAGACCATCATGATTTATAAAATTTTCTCTAGTTGTTTAGAGCTGGCTGTGATCTGTGAACATATGATGAAACTGATTCTCTCTTCAGATTTTTTATGTATCAATTCTATTTCCATCATTCAAAAGTGGGTATATGCCGTTTATTGATGTTTGTAGTCTTACAAACTAAAAATGGATCACATGTTTACCTTTGTTAGTTCCATGTTACATTACTCTAAAAACTAATAGGAACATGTTGCTCTTGCCAGGATCCTATTAGAAGTGCAGTTGTGGACTCCAGCATTCATGTAATGGACAATGGGAGGAAATGCATTCGGGGAAAGGTGTTAAATTTTAAAACTAAGAAATTGTCATCAGATAGATAAGAAATTATCATCAGATAAAGCTATTCTTGTTCCAACTCTTGATAGTGATGCATCTTTTCTAATGTATTATGGATTTTAATACTTTATATCAGGCTTACCACACTAGTTTGGTAAAGAAGGTTCATATTTAGTTTGTTAATCCTTACAGACTGCTTTCTATTTAGGTCTTCTTTGTTTTTACACTTTGTGATACTTCAAACTACAATGCTCATTTGAAGGTACTATTCCTGTCTGCTAATAGAAGTAAATTTAATTTCTGAAAAACATACCTAGATATGCTAATTGTTACAGACAAAATTACATAGTTAGGAGCTAGCAATCCAGAAGAAGCTGCCAGATGGATCAAATCTTTCCAGGAATTATCTCAAAAGGTACAAACTGCTTACCATTCATAACCTGCAACCAAATCCTATTGCTGATCGTGTGCTTTTAAAATGTAGGTGAATCAGAATCCAGGACACCTTTTGAATCGTGTTAGGTATGAAGAGTATCCTAGGTTCATTAATCTATATAAACAATATTAGCTATGGAATTTTGATGATAGTAAGTTTGTATTAAATAGTTTTTCTATTGTAAGATGTCAGAGTTGGTTTACAAATGCTTGTTCCTCCTTCGTTCTTATCATTACCATCTATGTGCAGGTCAATTGATTCTGATAGAGTGTGGGATAAGAATGATGTTGATGACATCATTTCTTTAGCCTCAATCACGGATCCCAGAACTGCTGACTCTTACGAATCATCATACTGGACAATCTTTGGTTGTCACAATGGTAAGCAACTAGCTAAAGAATGTATAGTCAATATGGCCAAAGTCCGTGATTAGTTGTATGTTTATTGCTTCAGGTCTCAGGTTATTTAAACAAGCAAGAGATCAAGAATATCATGTTAAGGTGGGTGTCATGTTCATTTTCTATTATGCTTATATCCTGAGGTTAAAGGTGACTTTTCTGAGTGGCAGAGAGACAGTCATCCTGCATTTGCAGCGGTGAGTGTAATGGAAGGAACGCCAGAGGTCATTTTCCAGACACTTATGTCTCTTGGTTCTTCAAGATCACAGTAAGGATATAAATATCTTCTTCTTTTTTGTCTCCTTACATAAGTAGCATTATCTCATTGGTTCTGCCTGGACCAATGCTCATCTCCAACCACATTAATTTGTTTACAAGGAAAAAAATGAATTCCATTTGTGATAACTGGATTTCCATATGATTGAACTTGATGAAAATTGGTTAGTTTGATCTTCATACAGCTTGAATTCATGGTGACCATACGATCTCTTTGCAGGTGGGACTTCTATTTCCAGAAGGGTAGTGTGATTGAAAACATAGATGGTCACACTGATATTATTCACAAGCAATTAGATGGTGATTGGTTGCCTAGGTATGACTCAGTCATGATAATGTCTAGGCGCTCAGCTCCTCGCTGTGAGTCCATATATAACACCAGTCTCGTTATTTCCTTACTTTCCAGGGGAATGAAACGGAGAGATTTACTATTGCACCGCTACTGGAGAAGGGAAGACAATGGGACATACAGTACGGAATTATTTATTCTCTGGTCAAGTTTCTTTCACCCAGAAATAACACTATTTTTGTTTACTTCATTGCAGTTATTCTCTATCATTCTGTACTTCACAAAAAATGCCCTCCTCAGAAAAGATTTGTTCGTGCTTGCGTAAAATGTTAGTGTCATGATTTTACGATTACAAAAAGATCGGTCGTTGGCTTATCCTTTTCATTATTACTTGCCATATTCAGTAATCTAGTCTACTAGAAGGATATTATTGTTAGTCCCTCCGTCCCAAAGTAAGTGTCTACATTTTCTTTTCATTTTGTCCCAAAATAAATGTCCCGATAAATAGTTAGTTATAATTTATATGATTCTAATTATACCTTTAATTGTGAGGTCTAAAGGATTGGCTTTTTAGAAGTAATTAATAATTAATGATAAAACTGTCATTTGATTAAATAAAGGTTGTAATAATTATGAATTCCTAAAACTATGTGTTTTTGTCCCGTGAACATCTATTTTGGGACGGAAGGACCTCAATCTTAAACTCCCTATACAATTACATATAAAATACGTAACAAATAATGGTTTAAAGTAGTGGTAATTACATGGTTGTGGTCAAAATTGTAATCATAAAGCATAGAATTATTGTAGTTCATCTCAAATTTCTCTCTACCAAGAATGAACCGAGGAGGAACACACCGGAAAATTTAATTTATACATACATACATATATATATATATATATATATATATATATAGGGAGGTTCAATGGAAAACCTCTACGCATGGAATACCTTAGAAAACCACAACTAATCAACAAAATAGGATTGTGCATCATGTAGTGGGTTCAAGTCGAACCACAATGCATCACAAAGGAAAACATATTGCATCACGTGGGGGAATTGTGCATCACGCAGGAGAATGATGCATCATGCGGCTGGTCCCTCGGTCGAGTCGATCCAGCGGTCCAACCGGTCCGTTCAATGGAAATCGGTCCATCATTTTTATGTATTTCCACAAAAATAATATATTAAATTACTTAGTTGGGAATCAAACCCAGAACCTTTTTGTTTCATAAAACAATATTATATCCATTAAGCTACAAGCCCTTTTATTATCAACTTTATTGATTTACTTCTTTTAATAACAAAATTACTCATTAATATATTAATTTACTAGTGCATAAATGAAATGACAATTTGAGAAAATGACAAATGACAAATTGAATGAGAAGATGACAAGTGGCAATCTTTTACTCTTTTAATAGTATTTATAGATTTATAGATGTGTGACACGCCAGACACACTTGGAGAATTTAGTATGCCAAGGAACCTAAACTGTATCTTGAGTAACCCACATGTATTAACTAGGTAATTGCATGGATGAGAATACTTATACAAATGCTACTCTTCACTACTAGTATTCTAGATTGACTAAACTAATAGAACTTTTAGGTTTGTCCAACATATTTTGCTTGTGAATAGAGATCAGGTAATTACTTGTTCACATATTTTGACAAGGTCAAAGATAATTGTTCTCCTGATACTTTTACAGGTGGAGGGTTTGTAATATCTCCTGTGAATCAATATAAACAATCAGTTGTAAGTCACATGCTTGCCATTGATTGGAAACTCTGGAGATCTTATGTACAAAAATCTTCTGCTCGGCACCTTACAATTGGCATGCTTGGAAGACTTGCTGGTTGCTTCTTTACACGAGTTAATGTGTTTATGTTTAATTTTACTTCCATTATATGTATAATGAATCGCTTTATATATTTGTAGCTCTGAGAGAGCTTTTCAAAACAGACTCAGCCAATTACTCATTGCCCGAGTTCTCTTTGCAAGAGTTAAAGAAAGGTAGTTTGCTGGATCAGAGTGAAAGTACTTCCATGAGTGTTGGAACTCGAAGCAAGAAAAATGGAGAACATACGGAGCATGATGACAGTGGATTGGTTGAAGCTCCTTTGAATCACCCAGACCTTGAAAACATGGATGATCAGTCGGATGAATTTTTTGATTTCTCAGAACCTTTGTTAGATGAAGAAGGTTGCTGCGTTGCTGATAATGGTCCTGAATTTTACTCTCAGGTCTGGTACTTGCTTTTTGTTGCAATAGACAATTAAGTTTTCAGTTATATTGCTTTGAGCTTATCATTCGAATTTATCATTGAAATATGCAGCCAAATTCCCTTGTCTATTTATTCTTCAGGATACATGTCAAGTGAGGTCATCCACCCAATTTGATAATGTTATAGCAGAAAAGAAGCCTGAATTTGTATGTGAATTGACATTAGATGCTAGATCGCTCTATGCTGCAGTGCAGAGAAAGGATTATGCAAACTTAGAGAAAATTGTGCGGGGCAAACGTGTCTCATATGACTACAGGATCACTCTTGCGGAAGATCAAACTGGTAATCAGCACCACAGTTGGTCATCACCAGAACCTTCTTTATTTCAAATCCGGGGAAAAACTTATTTGGAAGACCACAAGAAGGTGAAGTTCTCCTTTCATCCTTTTTGGTTTCTGAAACAAGAAAATGCATGTTCCCCAAGTTACATTTGTCTCATGTTATCAATGAAAAATAGAAAATATAATAATTGTGGATTGAGCTAGTTTAGAATGTTGGTTATCATGTACTCACTCCTTCAGTCACATTAAAATTGAAGCATTTTCTTTTTCAGCCACCTTTTAGACTAAAATTACTTATAGACACCTTGTCATCATTATACATAGGCTTGATGATGTTGTTTTTGGTCTACAAGATTCCTCTGTTAATCATTATTGAAAGGTATTCTACACATTTTACCAATAAACATGTTAATATGCGTGCACGGGTTAAATGTTGCAATTTTCATGGGACCTACAATGTTATTCATTTATCTTTTTATCGGTCTTTCCAGATTTCAGCAGAAAGCACATTGCTACAAACTGTCGCTGTGGATTGGCTGAAATCCAACAAGCGGGAAGATCATCTTGCTAGTCAACCTGGGAACATTGTTCAGGTTGGTCTGACATCTCTTTAAACTTATAGATCTCTGATATGACATAGAAAAAGTTACCACATGACTTGATATGAAGCTCACAAAGATTTAATCCACAGAAATATGCAGCTGATGGTCGCCCAGAATTCTTCTTTATCATTAACTTCCAGGTAATTATTTTTGTTTTATATAAACAAAGGCTTGATAAACCTTAATCAAGCAAAGCATGAGTGGTAGATGTTACTATGATCGTTGTGTATTAATCAGGTCCCAGGTGCAACGACTTATAATCTTGCTTCCTACCATATGACAAGCACTCCTATCAAAGAAATACCCTTGCTGGAGAGATTTATAGAAGGAGACGATGCATTTAGAAATTCAAGGTTTAAGGTCATACCTCATGTTCCTAAGGTGAGTAAAATCCAATTTACATGAACATGACTTACTTGATATACATATGCATTTCTCAAATGTTTTTGTTCATGAGTGGGGGTGTAGCCGAGCCCCGTAAGGCTTGAGTTTGGCTCATTTAAAAGTATCAGGTTCGAGCACAGCTCCTTTCAAGCTCTGCATGTTAATCTTGAGCTTGGCTCGTGAATAATTTTACAAGCTCGAGTTCGGTTCGGGATCGACTAATTTATTATTTATATATATATATATATATATATATATATATATATATATATATATATATATATATATATATATATATAGGGGTGGGTTCAATGGAAAACCATTGTGCATGTGAAAACCATGGAAACCTACGCAAACCGTCCGATTTGGTGCATTTCATGAAAAACGCGGTGGCATGATCGTAAATAAGGTGATGCATCACGTGGGATTCTGATGCATCACGCGAGAAATTTGATGCATCACGCGGGATTTTGATGAAATGCACCATGCACTTGAAAACTTGTGAAATCCGCACTGCACCACCACAAAAGCATCAAATTCCCCGCGTGATGCATCAAAATCCCGCGTGATGCATCAAATTTCCCGCGTGATGCATCAAATTCCCGCGTGATGCATCATCTTATTTACGATCATGCCACCGCGTTTTTGATGAAATGCACCAAATCGGACGGTACGTGTAGGTTTCCATAGTTTTCATGTGCATAGTGGTTTTCCATTGAACCCACCCCTATATATATATATATATATATATATATATATATATATAATTTTATATTTATTTAATCTATATATTATATATTTATTAAGGGTTTAATATGAAAAAAACCAACATGTTTTTCACGTTTTTGCGGTTTAGTCCCTCCGTGATATTTTTTTTAGCAATAAAATCCTTAAGTAATATATTTGTTTGTGATTTTTCTTTATTTTTTCAAAAAAGTCTTCAAGTTTGTGGACTTTTCGGAGAAAAATAGTGAAAACATGTTGGTTTTTTGTGGAAAAAGTCAGGGTTGATTATGAAAAAAAACAGAACTTTTCCGAAAACCAGATTGAAAACAATAACTTGAGGACTTTCTTAGGAAAAAATAACACGGAGGGACTAAATTGCAAAAACCTGAAAACATGTTGGTTTTTCTCATATTAAACCCAATTATTAATTAAATAATATATTTATATATGGGCTTGTTTAGGTTCGCAAGCTCAATATGTGAAACTCGAGCACGATCTCGTTTATTAAATGAGCTTGAATTTAGGTTTGAGCTCGGCTCGGGCTCGTTTAACTGAGCTTTTAGCGAGTCGAGCTAGAGTAGCTCAACTCGCTCACACCCCTATCATGAGTTCAAACTGTTTATGTGGGTTCAATGTCCATTTATCCTTGCATCATTAAATGAGTTAAATGAACTAAACATACACTTAATTATATAATAAGTTTAGCCACATGCGAACTCTTTTTCCAGGGACCATGGATACTCAGGCATACTATTCGCAAACCCACTCTGATTGGTCATATGCTAAAAATCAACTACATCCGTGGGAAGAACTACTTGGAGGTAAAATTCAATCCGGCTTTGAAAATATGCAACTTCAAATAAAATGAACAAGCATTTTTTAAAGATCAAGTGTTGCAATTTGCATAGATTTTGGAATGTTTGATCAACATGATATCATTTCACTTGTATGATATATAATCATGAGAGCAATGAATGAGAGATGTTTGTAGGGTTATGTTTAATTCTTTTCGATATCAAAACTAACCATTTTGAAAGTTTTTATAGATGGACATTGATGTTGGTTCATCAGCTTGCGCAAGGGGAGTGGCTGGCAAGACTTTCAGTTGCTTCAGTAATTTGATAATTGATATAGGGGTTGTTATACAGGTATAAATATTTCTATATGACTACCACCAATGTTGTTATTGTTTTTTTCTTCAAATGGAAACTATGATGATAGAGGTTCGATTGTTACTAAACTTATTCGAAAAGTAGGATCGTAATGCATCTGGTTCTCATTACATTAGAAAAACCGTCAAAACAACCTCCATCCCACACACTGCCAGTACAATACGAAGGGTCATCAATTATAAGAAATTTGATTGATGCTAATCTCTTTGTAAGGATTTATGCAACACTTGTGCAGGCAAACACACGAGAAGAGCTTCCGGAGCATCTACTTGGAGCGTATCGTATAAGCCATCTGGATGTCTCTAAAGCTATTTGGGCAAACCCATGATCTAAACCATACAACCCGAAGGGTGTGTTGACATTAGTACATAGACATGTATACTTTGATTCCAAATTGTTGTTTTTAATTTGGCCTTTGTGTGTGTGTATATAGCATACGTACATGGGTTTTAGAGTTCTAGGCTACAAGAACTGTTTTGTTGTACTATGGTTTGAGTCTAATTACGGGACAATAGATGGTTGAGTTCGTTGTAAAATTGGATCTGCCATATCTCTTCCAAGTTGTATTAGTGGCCTACCATTACCATTACCGTTACCGTCGAATCAAATTATTCTACTCATATGTTGTCCAAAAACGTGATTATAGAATTGGTCTAAAAAACTTTATACCGACATCAAATTACAGATTTCTAGATAACCTTGTTTAAAATAACAATTTGTCATAATTCAAGATCGTGCATGCAGTTGGAATTTATCAATCATGGTTATATAATAGACTTATGTATCTTTCAACATCACATATTTTTAAGGACAATATATTATTATTGAAAGTTGAAACGAAACCAAATATATAAAAACATTTGATTATGTTTCATATTTAATTATTTAATCATAACTATTTTTTTTGCAAATTGTTAAATATGCATTTATTATTTCATATTTGCAAGTTAATTATTTCATGTCTGCACCACCTTGGGCCCACTTACTTGCTGCTTTTATTTGGGCTTGTGAATGCGGAGTTGTTATAATTCAAGTGCTGTTACATAACTATAAATAGCACATTTCAGCCACTGCCACTGCCTGAGAAGATAATTTTTGATTCGTTTAGCGCACGTTTTCTTTCTTACTTTTTCATCTTCTAGCCAGGGTTGTACAGTTTTCTTTTTAATATGCTAAATAAGAATGGCAGTTTAGTGTATGTGTATGTTTTGAGAGAAACGGTCTTCTTCATCTATTGATATAGATTCACTGAGTGCTATAGTGAGTTTTGGTTGTATTGTTTGGTAAATGATCTTTGACCAATTGTGTTTAGGGTTTTGGATTTAATGGAAAATATTAGTTTGGTTGAAGTTCTTGATTGTTATCTAAGTAGTTAGATTTTCTACACAAATTAATCGTGTAAACATTTTTAATTGACGAATCCACGTACAGAACCATTCAATAAAATACATTGACATGTGTCACCTACGGAAAAAAAAATCATAATGCAATTTATGTTATACATGTAACTTTTGTTATTCAATCAAAGAACACTAAGTCTTGTTTGTTTGACATTAAGCCATCAAGTGACTCTTATTAAAGTCTAAATTTCAGATCTAAAATAAATTAAGATTGTTTGTTTGGGTTTGATAAAAAAAATAAAAGATTTTTTCTTTATTAATGTACAAAACCCTACTTTTTCTCCCAACTCACCTATACCTCCACGACGGCTCCACCCTCCACAAATTTAAGAGGTTACAAGTGTATTTTGAAACGTGGTTGTCTTAAAAAGACAATTGTCTTTTTTAAAGTGTTGATTTAAATATACGTTCAATTAATTTAAAATTAAAAATATATATCAATTTAATTATTATAATTTATTTTTATTTATATAAATTAATTAATTATAGCATGTAATTAATTTGATATAATATTTTAAGTAATATTTTTCGGATGTTTTGTATTACGAAACAATCCTAAGAGTACCTTTTAATTACATATTTCAAATCTTAAGACTACATCTTATATTTCAAAGTGGTTTTCACGTTTAACTTTTTTAAAAAACAAATAGCTACCGAGCATTATTTTGTTGGAAAAGCTTAAATACATTAGGTTCAGTTTAGTTAACCTGTTTGGTTTTCAGGATACATGTTCATATTTTTTTTATGTTTTCAGTAAAAAACTATTTATTACACATCTAAACATCTTCTATTTTTTTAATTTGTTTCTTTAAAACCATCATGAAAATTCTGTCTCTCGGATATTTCAGTACTTTTTATAAATAAAAGTGATGGGGCATATGATTTATAATTCCATTCACACCATAAAGATTTTCTGTTTGTTAAAACTCAAAAGCCCCTTTTCTAATTAGAAAATTGTTGATTTAATCGTATCGATAGTCGGAGTAGCTGCAGGGCAAATCAGTGTATTTGTTTTGATCTGTTGAGCGAAACAGAGTCTGATGTTTCCCCCCGTCATTGCGCCGCCGTGCCGCTAGAAATTGTGCGTTTGTCTTTCCGATAATTGAGGTTATTTTGAATTTAATTCGCGGACCCGCCGTGATCTTGAGCTTTATCCGGTGGAGTCGTCCCCGGATTCGATGACGTTTGTGAGCACGGGTCACAGGATCTAAACATAGGTAGCATGTCTTCGTTTTTTTATCCTATCTTACTTATGATTAAGATATTGCTAGAGATATCCAGCAGTTGCCGAGACTTTGTGGATATGTAAAGTTTGAAATATATTTTTATATTTTTTTCACCGATTATTATGTGTAAGATTGAACTTTTATTCCTTCAACTTTCTTTTGTCCTTGATGATTTGGTAAATGCTAAAATCTGGCTTTCATGCTGTATGTATTTTACAAATTGTTTCCATTTTTTGTTAGTTCTCTTGTTGATTGGATTGAAGCTGGCATTTGGGGATTCCTTGATGGATCATGCTCTGAGATTAGCTCTGTTGCTGGTTCTTCTTGCCAAAGGTATGTTCACTGGATTTTGCTAATCATGTTGTACCATACCCAATTTGTTTTTTGCAAAGATGCTTTCTCTTGACATATTCCATCTCAAAGAGTGGCCTTTACTTGTGGTCAATAGCTAACATTTGACAAAAAAAATTTTTGTTTCTTTGATGCTATGAAAATAATCGCGAACCAAGAGTAAAAGGAGATTAAGTACTTGCAACTTGTTTTTTTTTATTTTTTCCAAGTGTGCTGAATAAGTTGACAACTATTTCTCCAAAAATTTACCAATCCTAAAGGGCTTCCTATAGCAAAAGAAAATTTTGGATTATTCTTCGTACTTTTGGCTTCATTATGTAAAACTTGTTTCTGGCTTAGAACATTACATCGTATATCACCGTTCAATGGTATTGCATTCAAATATATGTGCTGGTGTAAATTTAGTTATCCTGCTAATTACAATTGTTCCATTGGCTATCAGTTTATCCATCTTCGAGTGCATATGATTTTGAGAAGTGCAAGTATACTGTCAAGCAATGGGCATCTAATTCTCTTCATCCTGATAGCAAGGATGGGCACACGCTGAAGGATTTGCTGTTTTTCCTTCATGTCCCAAGAACAGGAGGGCGGACATATTTCTATTGGTAATTTTTTGATCTTACTGCGGCAGACACTTATATATGTCCCTTTGATTGAAAGTACGACCATCACATTACAGATGATTTTTTTTTGGCTTACCTCATCTTTACAGCTTTTTGAAGAAACTGTATTCTAGCTCTCTAGAATGCCCACGATCTTATGATAAACTGCGGTTTGATCCCCGGTATGTTTCTACAACACTTTATACATCTTTTTCACCTCTCAGAATCCTAGTGATAATGCCATGAGAAGAGCACATATGAAAATCCTCCCTGTATTCTAGCTCTCTAGAATGCCCACGATCTTATGATAAACTGCGGTTCGATCCCCGATATGTTTCTACAACACTTTATACATCTTTTTCACCTCTCAGAATCCTAGTGATGATGCCACGAGAAGAGCACATATGAAAATCCTCCCTGTTTCCAGGGACTGCAGGTCGTTTGCCACTAATTTTCAGCTAAGTAGACTGATAACTCGAACATGTACCATTTTCATGATGGCATTTGATTGCTTGATTGCCCTCTTAAACGTGAAACTTATCTAACTGAGTAATACTACAAGGGGCTTGCACGTTGTGCATTGGAGAATGGTACGTCACTATGTTGGGTAAATATGATAGTTTCAAGTCTTAATGTGTGAATATGAAATTGAAATTCCCCCTTCAAATGAAATAAGTTTTTGCAACTTGTCAATGAATTAAACTGGGCATACATGAATTCAAAGATGTATGCAAAAAAGTATTTATGTTAATTGATGAGATTCAGACATTATAGCACCATGTTGGAGCGATCAATAATCACATTACAAGAGATTTAGACAATGTAGCACCATGTAATGATCAATTTTCACATCACAACATAAAATTTCAAATAGAAGTACAAGTAAAAGAGGGTAGATGAGTGCAACAATACGAATCCATCCCATACTAGGCTCGTATCAAGCAACTCACTCCCAAAAGCTAGCTTGAAGGAGGAGGGCACACCTAGACTTATAAGCCACCAACCAAACTTACATTTGGCCGATGTGGGATCGTAACAATACCCCACACTTTGAAGAGCCAACTTCCTCGTTGGTCACGACTATGTTGGTCACGGTTGGCACCCTCTTTTAGGGTCCAACCTACCACTACATAGGCCACCACTCCGAGTCATTGTTGGTCACGGTTGGCACCCCTTTTTTTTCAGGTCCAAGCCACCACTCAGTAGGCCACCACTCCAAAGTTTGGAGCATCGAAAGGTGGCATTGGCTCTGATACCAATTGATACGAACCCATTCTATACTAGGCTCATATCAAGCCATAAATCCAAGTGTAGAACTCACTCCCAAAAGCTAGCTTGATGGAGGAGGGTACACCTAGACTTATGAGTCACCAACCAAACTTACACTTGGCTGATGTGGGGATAGTAACATGCAACTTCAGCATTGTAACTAGGATGTTGATGCTTTCCAGATGCTTATGGACATGAGATACTCATACCCCACTACTTTTGGTCTATGTTAAAAAAGAAAGAAATTGGAAGTGGATGTTAGACTTTTGATGAAGAGCTTGTTACTGCTTTAGCTCTTCAAAGTCGAAGTAGATAATTTAACATTGCATACTTGCTACTAGTACTTGTTGGTAAATGGATTGTTTTGCTTGTTTCTAAATTCAATACTTCCATGATTTTGTGCAGCAAAAGAAATTGCAGGTTATTGGCAACTCATGATGACTACAGCATCATGTCCAAACTGCCCAGAGATAGAACTTCCGTAGTAACCATACTTAGGAACCCCGTTGACCGTGTTTTTAGTGCTTATGAGTTTTCAATAGAGGTAGCAGCTAGGTTTTTGGTGCATCCTAATTTGACGTCAGCCACACAAATGTCTGGACATTTACGTTTAAAGAAAGGTGTTATAAGCACCCTTGAGATTTGGCCATGGAAGTATTTGGTTCCTTGGATGAGGGAGGAACTATTTGCTCGGGTATGTTTATTTCCATACGTACCATGAGACTTACTGCTTATATGTTATTTCTCTACATAAACAATTGAATTATTCTATATGAGGAATTGAGGATGTAGAAGGGAAGGCCCATGTAAAATGGGTAAAAAAGAAGGGGGTGGTGGGGTAGCAGTGAAATTTATATTCTGAATATGAAATATATGCAACTAGTTACCTATATTGAATATTGCATGGTTTGTACCTTGTGTTTCTCATACAAAATTTCAAGTGCATTGTGACATTCAAATATTATGCAAGGTGGATTCTCGCATCCAAAGCCCCCTAAATTTGATTTTTGCAGCTTATTGATACAATTTACAAATATCCTCATTATTAATATCATTGATTGTCGATAGTAGTTTGATTTCAGTAAATGTTGTATGAGTGGTTATTTTTTTTCCTGTGAATGTTTAACGCCGCTTATAAATCTATTATTTTATCTTAATAAATAGCGAGATGCTAGGAAAAGAAAGGGTCCACCTTATGCTTATGGCGATGACCCTTACAATATGGAGGAAATTGTTATGCCGTTGCATGAATTTATCAATCACCCTATAACTCTGGACATCGTTCACAATGGTGCCACTTTCCAGGTACAAGCCTTTATGTACAAATGAAGTTTTTGTCAAATGCATACAAAAGTAATTGTGACCAATAAAACAAGTCGAATTTTGGTCATGTTTCAATATAAAGACATCTTTATTGCATATGCCTAATCATCAAATTTTAAACTAGCTTTTGTTTAGATGGATGATTATGAATGTACAAGAAAAGAGAATTGGTGGCCTATAAACGTGTTCTATACCTAAGTGTTTGTTGCTAACAGGTTGCAGGTCTGACAAACAATTCTAACATATGGGAGGTGCATGAGGTGCGACACTGCGTAATGACCTATCAGACTCTTGGAAAATATGTGCTTGAAGTTGCAAAGGTAATTAAAAGGTGTCGAAAGAAGTCCTGAAATTAGATGACCATGTTTCGTTCATATTAAGGGTGTGTTTGAGCAGAGACAAGCTTGAGAATGCTCAGCTCATGATTTGCCAAGCCTGAAAGCTCAAGCTCAGCATGCCTAAAGCTTAATCCGCTTGGCTCGTATAGGCTCAGTTTCTATTTCTGCATATAGACTCGTAAGTTCAAGCATTGGCATGGTTTATGCAGGGTTCAATAAAATTAAAATATACTATTCCAAGTACAAACAAATAATTGTAGAATAAAAGTTTGCAAGAGACGAGAACTAGTGGACTGAAAAACATACAGGCTCGCCAAGCTGCCGAGCCTGAGCCGTACTAGGACAAGCTGATTATTTGAACCAGCTCAGGATGGCCAAGTTTTTTGCTGCGAGCCTGCTCGTCTTATTACACCCTTAGTTCACACAAATCATTGAAGTTTTGCTTTTACCTTATAGTGATGGTTTCATGCAGAAAAGGTTGGATGAAATGCTATATGTTGGACTTACTGAGGACCACAGAGAATCTGCCACCATGTTTGCAAACTTAGTTGGTTCACAAGTGATTTCACAATTATTGTCAGTCCATCCAATCACTGAAGCTGTAAGTTATAATAAATCAGGTATCCAATGCTATGAATTTGTCTTCACCCATGCACACAATTTTAGTATTCTAAGCAGAATGTTCAATTTTCAATCAAGCAGATATGAATTTTTTCTGTAAAAACGGCTGCCTCGTTTAATCAAATAGTTAGCGCTTGTTTTTTTTATAATTGATTTTTTTTTTGTAAATCGTAAAAAGTTGAAATCAAGTTTAGAAATATTTTAAATTTCCAAAAACATAAATGGTTGTCAAACACTGGCTCACCGTCCAATTTACAATTTTCTGAAAATGTAAGAACATAGGTGTTGCTGAATGATACTTTAGCTTGTCCCTTTCATTATCACTTGCAAGTTTTGAATACAGAAATGTAGTGCTGTTAACAACTGCACCCTGATAGTTTTTGTATAGTCATGACTCCAAAGGCAATTGCATTAAGAATTATCTAATGAAATGAACTTTTTATTCGATAAAAAAATCCTTAAGTAAACAAGGCAACTATTATCAAAGCCCCTCATAATTGAGTTTTAAGTTATGTGTTCTGATTGTGGTGCAGTACATGGCTCTACTATATCTAATGATGGATCTAGTGCTTCTCATGATCAGGTAATAGCTGTGAACTTCAGCAAACTGCATCACTTAAATGTATATATCTTTATAATGTGTGCTAATGATACCTTAAATTCCTTGCCTAACAGGGTAACAACACACTTATCATTGAAGCACAAAGCGAAAATGTATACCCATGTTCTTTTCACATTTTCTAGACACACTCTTAATGTGATATGTTGACTAAGACAACTTATATCTTTGTTAGATGACTGTGGGAAAACTTATGGAAACTTATGAAACTTGTGTTGATAAGTTAAGATCGTCTCAGTTAAAACGGCGTATCAATTCATTAAGAAGAATCTCTCCAGCAAACTTTACAAAGGAGGTACACTTCTACAAATGCTTGCAAGGATTGTTAGTTTGATGTATTTTGTTCTTTATTTCTGCCTGCTATGGCTTTTCCTTATTTTCCATCGTTGCTTGCCACTGATCTTGTGAGCTTGTTCAGGCACGACGTCATGTTCCCGAAGCGTTTCTCAAGCAAATCACTTTGCTCAACAGTCTAGACGTCGAACTCTATAAGCATGCTGGAAATATATTTGAAAGACAGCGTCAAGTCATGGAGCAGAAGTTGCTGGATTCTGCCATGCCCGTATGTTTATTATCCATCCACACGTAGGACTTTGCCAAAATTGTTTTCGAGCTGGACTTTGCAATAGTGATACAGTGTCTTGTACCTTTTGCAGTCAAATTTGCACATTGGTCTGGGTTCTGTTGACTTTTTCAATGCATTATTTGCAGGAGAGGTGGCAGGTGATGCATAGTAAGAAGCACCTTGGTGCTGCATGGGGAATCCTTTACTTGCTCGCATTTACATTCTTACTGTTCCTCATTCGCCTTTGTGTAAATGCAAAAAGAAGAATATCAAAAGTTAAGATATAAAGTTGTAAACATATTAGAATCCAAATTATAGCTAGCATTGGAAATTGAGGGTTCTTAGAATACATGTGCTTAGAATTTGAGATATTGTTGTTAGAACTTTTTCTGTACATTTGAAAAGCTTCTCAAATTTTATGTTCAAATGTAATTTTCAAAGAAATATGCATTATTGTGCAATACTTTCTATCTTCCTTTTATTTCCCCATGATTTTAGTGTCACTGGTTGATCGCAATCCAATTGATGTCGACCTCGTGGTTTTTTTCAACTGTTATTAATATTTAGACTAAATTACATAAATGGTCCCTGTGGTTTATATGAAATTATGGTTTTAGTCCCTGAAAGAATTTTATTACACCACAAGTCCTTAAAATCGAAAAGTTGTAACATTTTGTTCCCTGAAACCAACGGCAATTAAAGTTTCAAGGGCATTTTTGTTCTTTTGATTTTGAGGGACCATTTGTATAATTTGCATACTTTTTATTTTTTATACATATATTTAGTATTTCTTCTTTTAATAATCCAAATGTAACATTTTATTTTTTATTTCTTTTGAATATAGTATAAAGAAATAAAGAGAAATAAAGAATAAAAAGTATGCAAATTACACAAATGGTCCCTGAAAGTCAAAAGGACAAAAATGCCTCTTGAAACTAACGGCTCAAGTTAACTGCCGTTAGTTTCAGGGATCAAAATGTTACAACTTTTCGATTTTAGGGACTTGTGGTGTAATAAAAATTTTTCAGGAACTAAAACTGTAATTTTATATAAACAGCATGGACCAATTATGTAATTTAGTCTAATATTTATGATCTAATAATTGTCCTTTTTGAAACATCAATAGACCTTTCTATTTAATTTGTTTGGGTCCAAAGAGAGATTGCAATTTGCAACTTGGTGATGTTTGAATTTGCTCAAAAGATGATGTGATTGTTTATCAAATAACATGTTACATTAAAATGTAATATACTTTGTCAATTTTTTAATATGTTTAATGGGATTATGACTTGAAAATGGATGTTTAGATATTAAATTGTTGAGGTGGATATTAAATGTGAGATCAAATATTGTATTCAAGAAATATTTATTCATTTAATGTAATACTCAATACAATATTTGGTTTTGATACTTAAAATACATGTTTCCAACTATAATATTTAAATGTAGGTAATAATTGTCATACATTGATAGATAAAAGTTATAAAATTAATATGTTTAATAGCAGTTTTGATTTTAAAGGTTTTATTATTAACTTGAATTATTAAACACGATAAATAAAAAGTCTTCATAATAGATACTTTAAAAAGTTATGTTTGTTAATGTATTCTTAGAAAGAAAATCTATAAATATAGCATTGCTTTTCATTATTAACAACCAAATATACAATACTAAAAATGAAGGCAAATAAAATGGTTAAAAAAATTTGAAATACGGGATTATATATACATACATTTTCCATATCTCCTAAACCAATGGAAGCCTCCCACTTGGCCAACCATCATTGGTTGATGGGTGTTTTTTTAATTTAAACTTTTCCTAATTCTTTTTTTTTTGTTTTGGTTTTTATTTTTAATTTAAAAAGTTTTCATATTTTTTTATTCTTTTTTTTATTTCGGTTTTTTTTAATTTTAAGATTTTTAATTTTTTTTTTTACTTTTAAAATTTTCATAATACACTCTTATCTTTATGTTATCTTTTAATTAACGCCTTTATTTTAATATACTTTTTTTTACTCCTCTTTTAACATTTATTATTACAATATTTTATTACACATTTAAATTTATGATTTTAATTATACATATGTTGAAGTTATTCATTTGAAACTATTATGTTATGTTTAATTGTATGAAAAAGAATTTAGTATTAAAATGCACAATATAAAATTCTAATGAAAATGTTTTATAATTAAAATATAACTAATTAATATTCAGATTTTGTTGAAACATGACCGATCATGATTCATTGTTTTTTCCTTTTAATTTTAAACTTTTTATAATACATTCTTATCTTTGTGATATCTTTTATTTAATGTCTTTATATTAATAAATTTTTGTTTAATCCTCTTAACATTTATCATTACAAAATTTTCTTACACATTTAAAATTATGATTTTATTTACACATATGTTTAAAGTTATCTTTTAAAACTATTATTTTTTTCTTTTTTTTTTAATTTTAAACTTTTCATATTACATCATTTTCTTTGTGTTATATTTTGTTTAATTCCATTATTTAATAATTTTTTGTTTAGTCATCTTTTAACATTTATTATTACAAAATTTTCTTACACATTTAAAATTATAATTTTATTTATGCATATGTTTGAAGTTATCTTTTTAAACTATTATGTTTTGTTTAATTACATAAAAAAGACTTTATTATTCAAATACAGAATACATGATTCTAATGAAATTGATTTATAATTAAAATGTAACTAACTGACATTCAGATTTTGTATTAAATATGATCATGTTTAACATTGAACATTATTATTATAACGTTGGTAAGTCCTAATCGATGTGTTGGAAACATTACCATTATAACTTTATTGATTTGGTCGTAAAACCAACAAATAAAATTGGCGATTAAACTTAATCAATGTCAGAATTTCGAAATATGATTATAAATATTTAATTATTCAATTCTGGTTCCGACCCGATTTAATAAGGCATGCTTTGTAGGTTTAGCATTGCAAAATCTAGCAAACCAATTACAGAAATTAACTAATAGTATCATTTGGCTTGCTTATTGAATATTAGGGGTGAGCGATGGGTACCATTTCCCGAACCCGAACCGGTACCGGTACCGACCGGTACCGAATTAATATATTCGGTTCGGTATTCGGTTTTTAAATTAGCTAAAATTCGGTATTCGGTACTTTCGATTCGGTATTCGGTTCGGTAATTAGCTAAAATTCGGTATTCGGGACCGAACCGGCACCATATAAAATTATACGGTTCGGTATTCGGTTCTTCCAAAACTAATAATTCGATTTCGGTATTTTCGGTACGGTACCGAGCTCACCCCTATTGAATATATATATTACTATATCAGCTTTCCAGTTTCACTCTTCGATTCTGATTTATTTGGATTTCGTTATTTGAATTGTTTGAAAAATATTTATTCTATTATTTTTTTATATTTATTTTTGTAATTAGTATTTTAGATTCCGCAGTAACGCGCCGGTATTCAACAATTTGTATATATACATTTATCAAATAGGATCAACCAACCACATTTTTTTTAATATTTAAAATTTTCATAACACATCATTATCTTAGTGTTATCTTTTATTTAACCCTTTTATTAATAAATTTTCGTTTAGTGCTCTTTTAACATTTATTATTACAACATTTTTTTGCGCACTTAAATTTATGATTTTAATTGTACTTATGTTTGGAGTTCTCATTTGAAACTATTATGTTATGTTTAATTGTATGAAAAAGACTTTATTAATTCAAATGCACGATACAAAGTTCTAATGCAATTGTTTTATAATTAAAATGGAACTATTTAGCATTGAAATTTTTTAGTAAATATGATCATTTATAACATTGAACGTTCAAACAATTCAAACAAAGATTGCAATTGGAAAGCTGATATTTCAAAAAACAAGACAAATGATATTGTCATATGATTCGTTTTCTAGATTTTGCAATGCTAAAATTATAAACAATGTCTTATTAAATCGGATCAGAACCATAATTAACTAATTAAATATTCATGAAATTTTGACATTGAATCGTTAATTTAATTTGTTGGTTTTCCAACCAAATCAAAAAAATTTGTAACGGTTGGGATCAACCAACCACGTTTTTCCTTTTTTTTTTGTTAATTTTAAATTTAAATTTTTCACAACACACCATTATCTTAGTGTTATATTTTATTTAGCTATTTTATTTTAATAAATTTTCATTTAGTACTCTTTTAACATTTATTACTACAACTATTTTTCTTACACACTTAAATTTATGATTTTAATTATACTTATTTTTGGAGTTGTCTTTTGAAAATACTATGATATGTTTAATTGTATGAAAAAAGACTTTATTATTCAAATGCACGATACAAATTCTAATCTAATTTTTTTATAATTAAAAATGTAACTATTTAATATTTACATTTTTTTTATTAAATATGATCATGTATAACATTGAAATTATTATTATAACGTTGACAAACCCTAATCGATGTATTAGAGACATTACCGTTATATTTTTTTTGATTTGATCGTAAAAGCAACAAATTAAATTGACGATTAAATCTAATCAATGTCAAATTTTCATATTATGATTATGAATATTTAAGTAGTTAATTCTGGTTCTGATCTGATTGAATATGACATTGTTTGTAATTTTAGCATTGTAAAATCTAGAGAGTCAATCATAAGAAACAACTAATTGTATCATTTGTCTTGCTTTTTGAAATATCAGCTTTCCAATTTCACTTTTTGTTTAAATTGTTTGAAAAGTATTTTTATTTATTTATTTTTATAATTAATATTTTAGACCCCGCAACAACGTGCGGGTGTCAATACCTCGTTTGAGTATAATTTATTTATTGATAGAAAATAATAAAAATTAATAATTGGGGGAAATGTGGGTTGTCGGTAAATGGGAAGGCAACATGGGACCCGATCCATGAAGTGGGGGCGTTGCATGTGATTGTGGAGCCCTTCTTTTGTTGTAATGTAATGTAATGTAATTAATCCCTTCACATTTACTCTCTGTTTTTCCCTTTTATCATCTAGACTCCGGACCACCATATGGTCCCATGCACCATCACTCCCTCTATTAACTCCCATCTATTTCCCCGCTTTCCCTCTTTGCCCTCATAAACTTTTACTACCACCCCCCTCCCTCTTCACACACACACACATCTCTCCTACAAACGCTTTCTCTTTCCAATTGATTTATGCGCCTTTGACCAAAACGTCTCTGAAATTACGATGGTAAGGGGATTCGCCATGGAGTCACAGGTTTGTGTTCTTCTCTTGCTATTTTTCCTTTCTATAGCCATTGGATTAACGTCTTCGTTTCTTCCATTTCTGTGAAAATCTCTTGTTTGGTTAATGCGAAATGTGGGAAGAAAGGTGGTCGGTCTTCTTCGGTTCAGTTTTTAGGGCTTGCTTTTGTTTTTTTGTTTTTTTGAAAATAAAAAACTGAGTCGCCAAACAGACCCAAAACTTTCGTGCCTTTTTATTTCCGCAAAGTTCGATTAGCCGCGTGCCGCCGTTACGACGACGTTTTGACGTTTGGAATGAAAAAGATGGAAATATACAGTTACAAGACACGCATATTTATTTATTTATTCCTGTATTTTTCATGTTTATTTGGTAATCTTTTTTTAAGAGAGTTTTCTGACACTTGATTTTTACTGTCGTAATTTCACCAAGCTGGGTAAGTGGTAAAATATTTCTTTTTAAAGGGTAAATAAAAGTTTTCGGAATTTAAATTTCGAAAATAGGAGTTTTAGACCTTCCGGAGTCAAGTTCCGTGTTGATAGATTAACCGTTAACGCGTACTAATAAATGGTTCGAATTTGATTTTTAAATTGTAGTCCCTTGTCCTAAGACCTAAATAAAGTCACACTTGGCTAGGGGTGAGCAACGGGTACCATTTCCCGAACCGTTCGGTACCGGTACCGACCGGTACCGAATTAATATATTCGGTTCGGTATTCGGTTTTTAAATTTGCTAAAATTCGGTATTCGGTACTTTCGGTTCGGTATTCGGTTCTTAAATTAGCTAAAATTCGGTATTCGGTACCGAACCGGCACCATATATAAAATTATACGGTTCGGTATTCGGTTCTTCCAAAACTAATAATTCGGTTTCGGTATTTTCGGGATCGGTACCGGTTCGGTTCGGTACGGTACCGAGCTCACCCCTACACTTGGCTGTCACAAGGGTTTCAATATGAAAACGTAAAACTGATTTGGAAACAATATATTGACTATTCAATATGAAAACCAAAATATCATAACGACATTTGAATATTAAAGAACATTTAATGAGAATATTTTAGATTCACAAAATATAAATTTATTGTTGTTATTTTTTTATTTTTGAATGTGAAACCCCCATGTTGACTTTTAAGATAAAAAGGAGACTTTTTGATGAAGTAGTTGTTAGATCATGGAGTCCTCTTTGTCCAATGACACATTTGTATATGCACAAACTTATGAGAAAAGTCCAAGATTTTATCCAAGTCCAAATCTTTGTGTATCAGAAGAAATATTATTTCATGTGGGTGTATTGGTTTTTGACCTTTTTTGAAGTTGCCTTAAATTTCAATAGTGTCACAAAACTAGCTTCATAAAAATTTCAGTTTATAGCGTTTCCACTTGCAACATATTGTGTTTTGATAAATACATGAAAAATGTTGCCTTTTTCCCCCCATTTTTTGTGTTGATGGTATTTTGTATTAGTAGTGATTGATTTTGCTTCCAGGATAAGAGAATGTGCAAGACTGAATCTGCTTTTTCTGGTGTGACGGTTGATCATAATCATCGTGTGTATGAGGAGGATTGCTTTGGTGACATACTCAATATGTTTGATTTCCCAATGGAGAGTTTGGAAGGGGATGGGTTTGCTGAAGATTGGGCCTCTAAACTTGGTCCTATACCTTCTGAGGTTTTTAGGGAGCTCGGGCCACCCGTTCCCCAAATTGGCATTGGGAATGGTAATAACTATAGCTCCACCGCTGATTTGCCCTTCGAGAATCCTGTGCTTGTAAGTATCTTCATATACGAAAAACCAAGTTAAATGAATTGCATGCTCACCTCTCTCCTCTTCCCTTTTCATGTAGTGATGTAGTGTATGGTAATAGGAAAGTTATTGACTACAACAGTTTGCTTGACATGGGAGGTCGAATGTATGAAATTGGTTGGAAATGATTGCATGCTTCTGTATTGCGTTTTATGTGTCGGTTTGGGTGAAGGAAAGCTATGTGACTGCTTTTGGCCTATTCAATTGTTGTATCATGTACTGACGTGATCGTAAAGATGAGATGATATAATTATCCAAACCAATATGCTCTCATTAAGTAGAATTAGAAGGTAAAAGAAATTTGATCCGTTTAAAAAGAACTCCTTTTGAGAATTAAGTAATATAACAAATCCAAAGGGCAATACTAATGCATTGTGACATTAAGGGCAGGGAAGAACTATATTGTGTGGGTGCTCTTAGTTTGTTATTTACTTGTTCATGTTGTTGTGTAGCTCTTTAAGTGATTTTTATAACCAAGGAAGCTAGGAGTAATGAGTAATTTTGATACCAATTTCTTTAGGTAGGAGCTAAGATCAACAAGTATATGATTAAAACTCATGGTCAGGATCTGAAAATGTAGACTTAAAAGAGCCAAGTGTTTGGAAAACATCTTCGGTGTATCTTTGCTAGAAGAGAAGGTATTTGCATCCAATTAACTAGAATCTTTATTTTGGCATAAGGCTGCGTTTAAGGTTATTCCCAAAGCTTCACACATTTTGTACTGAAAGCCATAAAAATTTGAGGCTCTGCTAAGTGTATAGTGCTGTTGTTGGCTGGTCAACGGTCAAATAGAGCCCGATGACAAGCTATTTGACACTTTGTGAAGCCGTAAGCCTTTTCGCCCCTTACTGAAAAAAGCCTTTGCCCTGTGTGAGATTACTTGACAAATGCAAACGAACATGTGGGAAGTTCAAGGTTGCCTTTCTACCAGTAAGTTTCCAAATGCAGATGTACACTTTGCTCTCGTTTGATCCTTGTGAAGAAGCACATCTCAATACAGGTTCATCAACACTTGTATCCCATTACGTTTATTTGTTTGCAGTTAGCATTTAGCAATGTTACTTCCATTATCCCGTAGTAGGGGGCAAATAGAGCCTTAAAGAAAACATTTTTTTGTTGTGTTTTAAGTCTTCAACATCTCTATAATTATCTTATATGTATGTTTGTATGAGCTTTTAGAATACAATCTTTGTATTCATTATATAAGAAAAAAAAAATTTCCACTTGCAGCAGTCCAATTTGGCAAATCATGAAATTTATTTGTTTTTTTCTATGTTTGTCCGTGGACGTCGTTGTTCATTTTCTGTCATTGCTACCTAAGCAATCTGATTTGTTGATGTATTATCTTATTATTATATATTCACTTGACCATGTTACGATGACGAAGAGGGGTATATCATCCTTGAATATGTTCATAAGTGAATATTTTTCCGAATGAGTTTGTCCCACATTCTCATATTTAGTTCTCGGCGGTTTTACTTCTTTTACAGAATAACAGAACTTCTCAACTAAAATATCATCAAAGTCATGATGAAGAACCCTCTAAAGACTATCAAAAAGGCAGGATTTCTCAACTAAAACAGCAGCCAACTTTTGTTGAAGACAAAAAACTCTACCCTTCACAAGCAGCCTTTGAGGCACCTAGCCCAGATTCAGTCCTCGAAAGTCGGAGCTCCAGCTCAAATAGTAAAGGCATCTCCTTAGGGATTGAAATCTCCATTCCGGTGAGAACTAGAAGCAAGCGTTTGCGACCAACCACCAATCCATGGTTGTTGTCACCCCATGTCATTCTTCCCAACAAAACTCAGCGGAGGAAGAGACCATCTCATCTTCAGCTTCCGGTTAACATGGAAACAAAGAGATCTGTTGAAAGATCAAATATCGTGGGGGTGAAGAAATGCGCCCACTGTGAGATAACAAGAACCCCACAATGGAGGGAGGGACCAATGGGTCCTAAAACGCTTTGCAATGCTTGTGGGGTTCGCTACCGCTCCGGCCGGCTTTACCCTGAGTACCGTCCAGCTGCAAGTCCAACCTTTGTTCCAACGCTGCACTCAAATTCTCACAGGAAGGTGATAGAGATGAGGCAAAAGGCAGTTAAGTAAGGAATCCAGATGGTAGCAGGTAAGAGGGTTTTCTTGTTTGTTCTATTTTGTTTGAAAATTTTGAGTCATTAGGATGACGATGATATGATATGTTGTGTACAAAGATGAAAGGAAGCAAGGACCCATTTGGAGGGTAATTAGTGTTAGGGTTTTAAGTCCAGCATTATGTGTTTGAAGTTGAAAATAATAGGTTACAATTTTGAGTTGGTAGGAGTAGTTCCTGTGAGATGTAAAGTATTAGACCATTGACATTTGTGTTATTTTGTTTTGGCAGATCTTATTCAAACAACCCCTTTTCTGAAACCCTTTTGAATTATCTTTTTTTTTTGGTTACATGTTTAAATTGTTCGTTGTTGGCAAACAATAGTGCCAAATTCTTATCTTTAATCTTTGGGTTAGTAAGTTTATCAGAACATAATATGTATTCCAACTACTCAGAAGTCCTTCCCTAGTTCCCTGTGGTGTCAAATTCGAATGGAACCTCTTTTCCTATTTTCTTCATTTGCTTTAGTTTAGAGTGAATGGAGTGGTGAGGCCGATGGGATTCGGCTTTGCCAAATCAGCTTAAGGCCGGCGGGCACACCACCCTCGGACCTCGGCCTCGACGATTTCCAGCCCCTCCCCGGCTCCTTCACACCGAATGGCTTCGGCCATTTTTTTTGTTTTTTTTTTTTTTACTTTTAACGGTCAAATGGCCGTTTGATATTATTAAAAAAAAATTACCTAAAAATTTTCACTTTGTAAATCCTTCACTCAATACATTAAATCCTCGCACATTTCAATTTATACACTTTCAAATGTCTCTCTTTCAATCTAAATTCTCATACACCTCTCAACTTTATATTTTACTCTCTTTTACAATTTTATTTTTATTGTGATGAAAGTGTGTCTTCGTCGTCATTGTCATCACCATCTTCGGAGTCGTCGGAAAACGAATATGAAATTAATTATTTTAGTTTTAATTGTTTTGTTATTTAAATGAATTTATTTTTAAAAAAATCAAGAAAGATGGAAATGTTCAGAAATGTGAGTATTTACAAGTTAGAAATGTGGGAAAGGTGGAGAGAGAAAATCTGACGTGGCGCTGAGGTGTACAATAAGGTGAGGATTGGAAGGAAAACAATCTCTTCACCCTTATGACATTGAACTTCCAACTCAGCATGACATATCAGCTTACTTGGCAATGACATGAATTATTTATTTAAACGGATCAACTGAAAAATATCTTTTTCTCCTTGAATTATTTGTTCTCCACATGCTTAATATTCACTAATAAAAAACCCTTAGGGGGCGTTTGGTTCGCGGATTTCCTGGGATTTCCTGGGATTTGCATTTAAAATCCTGTGTTTGATTCGCAGATTTCAGTAAGGATTTAGAATCCCAGGATTTCTTAAATCCTTCCATTCTTTGTTATTTAAAATCTCAGCCTCCCCCCTAGGATTTTAAATCCCAGTTACCTTGCATTTTTCAGATTAAAAACTTTTTTTCTATAAGATAATGCAAATTCTTTGACAAAGTACTGACAAATGCAAATACTGGATAATGCAAATCCTTTGACAAAATGCAAATCCCAGAGAAAAAAATCTGCGAACCAAACGCCCCCTTAAATGATAATCTTGTACATCTGCTAAAAATAATAATAATAAAGAAGATAGAGGGGAAAAAATAAAATCTTTATGTATATAATTATATATTAGTATATTACAATGGGGAAATCTTAAAGAATCACAATAACTTCATCTCAATTTTATTTCTTAAATTCCTGTTTGTACTTGTTAGGTTTCAACAATCAAACTCGTTTTAAAGAATTGAGTTTTAAGAGGATCAAGTTTGTATTCATGAACCATGGTAGAAGAGGTGGGATTGGTAGAAGTGAAGGTTTTAAGGTATTAATTTGTTGGGATGAGTTTCATTTTGTGGGTACATTGAAAAGCATATAATTTGATGAATTACCTTTTTGGATTTATAATATTCAAAGTTTTTTTTGGGATATTTATGCACGAAAAAAAAAAAAAAAAGAAACCCTTCAAGTTGGATCCATTTTCGTGATTAAAACCCTCAACCGGTAATCGTCAACAAATCATCAATGAACACCAGAATTTCGCTGAAAATGTAAATTCCAACAAAAAAAACATAGATTTGAACAAAACAGATTTGAACAAAAAAAATCAACAAGAAAAGTGGATTTAAATTATAAAACACAAACAAGTGAGTTCGTTGGGAAGAAGATTTGTTGGAGACAGCGGGTTGGTCAGCGGATTGCAACTGGGTTCATCAGGTTGCAAGCCATTTTTTTTGTAAAAAACCTCATTTTGATAAGTTTTAGTTGGTTGATGGTTTTTGTGCAGTGAAACATGGTGGAGGTTTTAAACGCAAAAATGATTCAACTTGATGGTTTTTTACGCAAATTTCCTTTTATATTAGAACATCTGCGATGGATTCTTAGAAGAGAGATCATTGGTTAATGTGACAATGATGTGATAACGTAAAAGTTTTAGAAACAACTTTAGGAGTGTATATATTATTTAAAAATATGAGATCCTTCGCATAAGGGGTATGTTTTGTTACGACTAGCTGCAGTTGCGAGCTGAAATTTATGGGAGTTGTAGTTTTAATTAAAAATTGTAGTTTATAATTATTTAGAGGGTAGATACTTCAAGTAGCTTTTCGTGAAAATTTTTTGAAAGATTTCAAATCTGAATTAAAAACTTAAACTCTTATTTACCAAACAAAGCTTTTAAACTTGAGATTCCAAAAAATTAAAAATAGTTAAAAATTGAAGCTCTTGAAAACTTTCAAAGGATTCTTACCAAACACATCCAAAGACCTAATAAAGGGGTGGGAAAAGAAAAGAAAAAAGTTGAGGTTTTTGAAGAGAATAATGGACCCTTTTGTTTATACAATCAATATTTGAAAAGAAAAGGAAAAAAATATTATAAATATTAGATGTTATATGGATTTAATTAAATATTTAAAGAGTAACTATTTTTGTTTTGTGTTTTTTTGTTCGATTTAAAAAAATATGCATCTAAAAAATTTACATTTCTATCTCGAATTTTTTGTACATCAAAACATAAAAGAAAAGCAACTAAAAAAATTTACATTTCTTACTCTACTTTCTATCCAACCAAATTTTATGAATATAATTTTATTTAAATGAGTTAAATTTTATCTAATTAAGCATTCAACTTTATCTAATTAATAAGTTCTATTAAAGTATATGAGTTTTTATGTATGATTATATGTTTAAATTTTAAAAAATGAGTATTAAAAATCTATAATTTAATGTAGATTCATCTCTTTTTAAGCTGTAAAATGAGTTGGAGGGTATTGAGTGGTACGTATCCTTCCAATTTTTAGATAAAAACTTGACCATTAGATGAAATGGTATTTATTCTACAATTTTTATTAAAAAAAATAAGTTATATTAAAACATAATGTACGCAAACTTGGCTATTTTTATAATTGGAAAATTTTCATATATTTTACTTTTTTAAAACTCATATGTCAATATCCATAACTTTAAAAATTAATATCATATACATATCTTTCAAACATTATAATACTAGTTTATTGACTCACATGTTACGTGAACATTTAAAAATTAAAGCATACAAATATTTAATTATTTAAATCATGTATAAAATATTATTATTATTTTGTATTATAACTATTATTTTTCTGACTTTTATAGATAGTTTTTAACAATAACTTATTTATAAATTTATATATTTTACGTTGTGCTGCATTTGAGAGAAAGCAAAAGATAGAAAAGAAAAAAAGAGAGAAGAAAAGCCCGTGAATTGTTTCTTTCATTTTCTTCCCAGATGTGTAAGGAAACAATGTGAAGAAGAATCAAACAACTTTCCATCATTTCATTCCCAACAAATTTTATGGAACACAGATTTTAGTAAACCCCACCTATTTCCATTTCTTTTCTTTCATTAATAAAGTTCTGAAACACAACGTTAGTGTATATAAATTAAGATTTTATTTATGTATAATATAATTCTTTTTATTCATGTAAACATATAAAATTTTATGGGTATAAAGAACAACAAGCCTCAGCTCTTTGTGGGTTTCTAGTGTTACCTCGATGATAAGTGATATTAGATGATGACAATCGTTGAATAGAGTTAATGATTTATTAATATTTATAGATATTAAAAATAATAAATTGTGTCTACTTTTTAATTTATTTTAATAATAATGATTTGTATATATCATTTAAGGTGAAACGTGAAGGTGACACATGTTATTCATGTGTTCTCATATATTATATACAAACATTATATATACCCAACTTAAATTTTAAATATCACAAATAAATTTCACAAATAGCATACATACCTAAATTATTAATTTAATCTTTCATGATAAATATTTAATTATTAATCAATTAATGTTATACCTTTATTTATTTCTTATTTATATTAAATTTCATAATATCATATGCACTCAACTTAAAATTTTAAAGGTTAATAGTAAAAAAAACCAACAAACTTTTACAAATATATCGATTAAACTGCTGAATTTTTTTCCGACTGCATGAATCCATTACAAAAATTTTTATTTTATTTAAAAGTATGTATGCGTCTACCCTTGCTAACATGTAACCTTGTTCGTAAACCATTTTTCACAGGAAATAACAAAGGAGAAGTTGTTAATTAACAATTATTTGATCCCACACCGATCTTTACATTTTCTCTTTTACCGAACGAGAAGAAAAGAAGACATAGAGTATCTTTCACCTTCATGTCCACTCAATACCCTCCATCTTTAAAATATTTTCTACCATTGAATCCTCTCTCATAAATCGTAAAAAAAAAAAAAAAAAAAACCCACTTTTAATCTTAAAATCCTCACTTATCCATATGTTTAAGAAATCCTATGGATAAGTTCATTGCTTACTCTTGAAAGAAATCAAGAAAATTCGTTCCAAACATTTTCAATTCCCCGATTGGGGTCTTGCAATTTCCACACATAAACAGAAAAACATACAAAATTGAAAACCCACTTCCAATCTGAAAACTGAAACTTACAACCATGCAAACAAAGACATAAAATCATGCTATGCAGGTCGGTGGGTAATGTATTATTAGAAATGAATGATAACTTATTATTGTTACGTTATCAATTTGATAATTTTCTTAAACTCATTCAAACAAACGTGTCGACGACAAAAAGACAAAAATTTTAGGTAATTTTGTAATTTTTACATGTCTTAAAGTATATCTAATAAAGTAAATAATGTCTCGTGATTTTATCGAATTGAATGAATCATTAATGGTTTTAAGTTTTATGTTATTGAGTTAAGTTATTGAAACTTTTTAGTTTTCGTGTAGTTACCAGAATCATAAATCAAAACTAAAACAAACGATGAAAAGTTAATTATCATTCAAGCCAAATGTATTATTAGACATATATATACATATACCAATACTTGCATGCATACACAATATGAATGTAACATCCCATAATTTACACAAAATGTCATATGACTCCAAATCACCATAATTTACACAAAATGTCACCTATGATGCACAACAAAATTTACATAAACTTAATGATGTCGTGAGTATATGAGTAAGTTTGACAACATAAAACAAACGACAACAATGGGTTCTTGCAAAACAACGTTAGTACACATACATATGTAGACTACATAACGTGTCTCCATTATAATAGCTACAAGCTACTAAAACGGCTATTCTCGATAATAAGAACTTTCTTAATTATAATCAACAATTCTACATTACTAACAACCTACTAATAATAACCAATAACATCTACAATACTAATGACAGCTAACCATAACTACATGATAATAAATTGCTTATTTGTTTAACAAGTTATTATTTTATCATTTAAAACGCAAATCTAAATACTTTAAAAACTTATTATTTAATAATTATGATATCAAACAGTATAAACTAAGTCAAACACTACAAATCTAATAACATTTCTTGTTATAGAAATTTTTAAAGTCAAATTCAAACCAGATAAAAAACAGAAGATACAAAATTCACATCACTGGTAGGGTGACAGAGCGAGTGTGGGACAGTGACAGACACAGTCTATGTTGTGAGAGAGAGACTGTGTGTGTGGAGTTTTAACTTTTGTCATGGATGTACCTGCCATGGCTCATCACTCCTCTGCTCTTTTACTCTTTTTATGAATACGCTCCATTCTGAAGATTTCCAACCGATTCGGAGACGGAGGACCTGTTTATGATCGACGACGGAGGTGTTATTGTTATTTCAGGAGGCGATAAATGCGTTTTTTGCAAGAGGCGAAGACTGTTTTTTGCAGATCGGTTTGTTTTTGGTGGATTGATGTGGAGTAATAATACTTTAATGGAGGTGGAATTGAGAGTAGACTGTCTGTTTTTTATTGTACTTTTTAGGGTTTTATTGGTGAGTTAATAGGATCAGACTCGGTGATAGGAAATCATTGTGGTTTCAGGATATTTTCAAATTCAAGTCTCTGTACTGTGAAGGCATGCGCTACGTACTATATTCCTTTTTCTTGACCTAGACTTCAAGGTGATTAGTCTCCCCTTTCCTTATGTGTCTGTGTGTAATAAGTGTCATATATGCTAGTACTGTTTCCGCATGTAGTATTGAGGATGATTATAGCTCTGTTATCTCCTTTTATTCTTTTGCATTTCTATTGTGTATGTTCATACAATTTATTAAATCTGCCCAATTTTTAATTACTCACAGCATTTGCTGAGAAAGAGAAGGGACCGGCGACCTTAGATTTTAGTTATTTTAAATAATATTGAAGACAAAGGATCTACATAGCAGCCAGCAAGCATGAAAGAGGTAGAGAAAGGTGTGAACCCTCAACTTTGGCACGCTTGTGCTGGTGGGATGATTCGAATGCCTTTGCCAACTTCGAATGTCTACTATTTCCCTCAGGGACATGCTGAACATACACTTACTAATGTGGATTTTAGTGGGATGCCTAGGGTTCCGGCTTCCATTCTTTGCAGGGTGATAGATGTTAACTTTCTGGCAGACTTGGAAACCGACGAAGTTTATGCCAAGATTAGGTTGATTCCTCTAGGAAACAGTGATGTTGGTTACGACGGTGGTGGTGATGTTAATGGTCGGGTTTTGGTTGGGACATGTAACGGGTCTGAGTCTTCCGAGAAGCCCTCTTCTTTTGCAAAAACATTGACTCAATCTGATGCGAACAATGGTGGGGGGTTTTCTGTCCCTCGGTATTGCGCGGAGACAATATTTCCACGTTTGGATTATTCAGCTGATCCCCCTGTTCAGACTGTGATAGCTAAGGATGTTCATGGTGAGATTTGGAAGTTTAGGCACATCTATAGGGGAACTCCTAGGAGGCATCTTCTGACTACTGGATGGAGTACTTTCGTCAACCAGAAGAAGCTGGTTGCTGGGGATTCCATTGTATTTGTGAGGGCAGAAAATGGGGATCTTTGTGTTGGAATTAGGCGGGCTAAGAGAGGGGGTGTTGGTGGTCCTGATTCCATATCAGGTTGGAATTCTTGTTCGGGAAACTCTGCTTCTCTCTATGGGGGTTTTCCTGCTTTCATGCGTGACAATGAGAACAAGTTAATGAGAAGTGGCAGTAATAGAAATATGAATTCCTGTGGAAGGGGTAAAGTGAGGCCTGAAGATGTTTTTGAAGCTACATCCCTTGCTGCCAACGGACAACCATTTGAGGTAGCTTATTACCCACGTGCAAGCACTCCAGAGTTTTGTGTGAAGGCTTCTTCTATGACTGCTTCATTGAGCAGCCAGTGGTGTGCTGGAATGAGGTTCAAAATGGCCTTTGAAACAGAGGATTCATCACGTATAAGCTGGTTCATGGGAACTGTATCTTCTGTTGAAGTTGCTGACCCATTTCACTGGCCTAATTCTCCGTGGCGGCTTCTACAGGTAACCATATACATATGGCTTCGATCCCATAAAGCTTTCATCTTTCCCATCACCCATGCAGTTTATTTGGTTAGCATTGTTAGAATTGATGTGTTCAATAGAGTAGTATAAGCATGCAGTTGCCTTTCTTATTTCACATATGAATTCAACTGGTTCATCCAGTCCTCTAGTCATTAATGGTTTCTTATACAATGCTTTAGGCATCAGCATGCAACACCTTGGCTACACTGTCTTTGGATATGGTAGCTTCACTGATTACATTATGATAAAATTCCTGCTATAACTGTATCACCACCCCTTTAGTGGCATTTCTGATAGTTATATTGATTATTGATGCATTGACAGGTAGCATACAAGGATGTCATTGATCATTACAATTATAGATACATCTAAATTGCTGGTTTGAGTTATTGAAGCACTGATTAAACCACATGATGTCCAGTGGAATATATTCTGGGCAAAAAGAGCTTAATTTAAGATGCCAAGATCATTGATTCCTTTAGGGCACTTCTTGGTTGATAAGAAGTGTACTTTTTGTACCATTCCCATAATCCCATTATAAAATTTAAAGGTGGCTATGCTTTTTTTCTTTTTAATAAGAATATAAATACAATATGATGTGGTCAAATGATGAATGATGACAACCTATCTTATATAATCTTTTATCCACTCTTGTTAGCTTATAATTCATGGAGCATATGTATCTGATACAAATTTGTTATATTCTGTGAGATCATACTTTTTTCCTTCAGTTCTTGTTATATTTTTTTTCATTATTCCTTTCTTTCTGTTTACTTTAGATATAAATATCGGGTTAAGTATCATTTTGACCATCCAACTTTTAGTTTTGTCCCATTTAGCCATTTAACTATTTTTTGTCCTGATTTAGCCACTAAACTTTGTTTAATGTTCTATTTGGGAAAAATGAATAAAACTAATGGCTAAATCGATACAAAATATGATAGTTCAGTGGCCAAATTGAGACAATTTTCAGTGGCTAAATCAGTAAAAATAAAGTTTAGTGGCTAAATATGTATACGAAAAATAGTTTAGTGGCTAAATCGAAAAAAATCTAAAAGTTGGAGGGTCAAAATAACACTTAACCCTTAAATATCCATCAACTATTAGTGTTGTTTTTCCAGCATGATTTTAGATTTCAAATTCTGTATTCATAAATTATCCTTACTGACGTAGTACTAAGATATTTGCTCCAACCAAATTTCTGCTCTCTAACCACTCATAAAAAAGATATGCTGTACTGCTTTCATCTTACAGAAAAGAAGTGTTATGTTCATATTTTGAGAATTCAAGAATATGGTGAATGGTCTTAAGTTATTCAAGTAGGATTATAAATGGATATAGGTATCAGAATCTCTAGATGGTTGTTGGCATCTTTATGGGTCCAATCCTCAAATCAAAAGCCACTCATGAGTCATGATATAGGTATTGTAATATCTATGTCTAGCACTTGTTCGTATTCTTTCTAACTTGGTTAAGTAGCAGGGAAAATTCACCTTCTTTATGTATGCCAAAAATGTTGCTGTTAACTTGCCACTTTCAAGAAAATAAAGAAATGGAATTTAATTTGGATGTCTGGATATCCAGTAATGTCAACCAGATACTAGTTTGAGTATAAAACCTTGGATGTTTCTGTTATAGATGTCATCTCTCAAATTTGAACGCAGATAATAGATATACGCTTCATTTACACTCTCAAAATCGATTATACGTTGTTTCCCATGATGCAGGTTACGTGGGATGAACCTGATCTGTTGCAAAATGTAAAGCGAGTTAGTCCATGGCTGGTTGAACTGGTGTCAAGCATGCCAGTCATCCATCTGTCACCTTTCTCTCCACAGAGAAAGAAGCTACGATTACCTCAGCCCCCGGATTTACCGCAGGGCGACTATGCTTTTTCGTCCACCTTTTCAGGCAATTCCCACGGGCTAAGCAGTCCATTCTGTTGTCTACCTGACAACATTCCTGCAAGCATTCAGGGAGCCAGGCATGCTCGATTTGGGATCCCATTAATGGATCTCAACCTTACCCGCAAACTGCAGTCGGGGTTTTTTCCTTCCAGTCTAGGTCATATTGATTCTCATGCTAAAGAAACTGATGACATTATTATTGAACACCCCATGGGTGGCAATAATGATGATGTATCATGCTTGCTCACCATGGGAAGTTCTAGTCTTAAGCTGGACAAAAGTGATGACAAAGTAAAGGCACCTCTGTTCTTACTATTCGGTCAACCGATACACATAGAGCAGCAAACCTCTAGTGACAATTACAGTGACATGGATTCACAAGTCCCAGTGGTGAAACATTTATCCAACGGGAATGTGATTGATTTTTTGCAGAACCAAGGATTTCAAACTGCTGACCATGGATTGGATAATGGTCATTGCAAAATATTTTTGGAATCTGAGGATGTGGGCAGGACTATTGATCTTTCTGTTGTGGAGTCTTATAAGGAACTTAAGAGAACACTGGCAAACTTGTTTGGAATTGAAACATTTGCTAATTCAGCACATGTGCTATATAAAGATTCAACAGGTGATGTCAAACAAATTGGTGATGAACCATTCAGGTATGCTTTGCATCTCATCTGGTATGCTGTTACAAACTTGAAACTCCATTCAAACATAAAGCACTTTGGCATGTTGGAATGGAGGTAGTAGTTCCATTTAAAATCATAAATATGCAATTAATTGTTGAAAGCACCTGAATTTTAGCACAACCAAATAAATCCGTTTCTGACTGGCTTATTTTCTTTTCTTTTTCTTTTTTTTTTTACCCTCTTGGTCCAGTGAATTTGTGAGAAAAGCTAGAAGGCTGACAATTCCGTTGGATGCATGTAACCGTGGTGATACTACAAGGTAAAATACCATTTATTATTCTCGACTCACCTGGTTATTTGTTTGTGGCTCCATTCTTAATTTTAGGAATGTGAATCAATTGACATGGCATATATATGCATAATGGTATTTGCATATTACACCAACATCCCATTTGCATGCACTATCCAATCAATCTTCTGCTAGTTAGCTTTCTGAAATATTCTAACTTTTTTTATTGCTTAATTTGGTTGCAGAAACTGGAATGCAAGTCTGCCAACTGGTGAACATGGACTGGAGCCATCAAAGCAGACAGGCTCTATGACAATATTTGCATAGTAGCAAAACCGCATCTGATTTTTCCTGGTTTATGTAGTTGACTGTGTTATCTTTTCTCTTGAAGTAAAAAAAAAAACAAAACAAAACAAACTAAATATCGACATACGATGCCTAATATGATTTCCTTTGCTGTGTTTGTTGTCATTCTATCTGAATTGTGGTATTTTTTTATTATTTTGGGCCATGTAAAGAGTTCCATGTGTGGTTTTTCAATTTTTTGGTTGTCTTGAATCTTTTTTTTTTTTTTTTTTACGAAATTAGAGTCGATAATCATCTTTCATCCTTTCTTTGTAAAGGACGGTGAGACAAACAGGAAAGAAGTTAAGGCATTCATTGATTGGCAATGGCATGTGCACACACGTGCAAATTGTTGTTACCAACTACTACTAGGGTTTGGCTTGGGTGGATCTTCACTGTTCACAGCTCAGCTCACACACAGAGACAGACAGACAGATTGTGCCAATATAATATACAACCAAATTCATTTCTCTTTCTTTCTCTAAACTGAAGAAACAAAAGAAATTAAACATCAAACTGAAGTTGAAAAACTACAACTACTTAAAGGAACAAACACTAGCTACTATACATAAAGTCCTCCTACAATTAACCAACAGATTCTTCTCATGATAATTGATAATCCCATTTTTTATGTTTTCATGATAACATGGTATCCAAGTTAACACTCGACCAGTGAGGTTGGTTTTGGTTTAAAACCAATCAAAGCAATTAGGTTTGAAGGATAGGAGAGGTATCAAAGGTTGGTTTTGGTTTAAAACCAATGAAAGTAATGAAGTTTGAAAACGTAGTGGTCCGATTGATTTGTGTGGTGTCTTAAAATATTTAAATTGCCATTTTACAGTGATTTTAGTATTATTATTCTTAACTATTAGGGGTTTAGATTGTACCAAAATAAGAATTGAGATGTTATTTTAAGATAAAAGATAAGATATAATAGTCCGTTAAAATTAAATATTTTACAGACTTTTACACTAATATATAACATTATAATAATCCTAACCCCTATGATACTAGGTTTGGCAAAAACACTCATCCTCAATGGAAACCCGTAACTCGACCTAGTTTGACCGGGGAATAACCGAGTTGACGGGAATGGGAGACACTTTAATCCCCAACTCTGAACCCAAACCCGGTTATGTTTTTATTTTTAATATAAATTATTATTATTATTATATTATTTATTTATTTAACTTTACAATGTAAATTATTAATTACATTTTATATAATATATCAAATATCAATGTATACGACTTTATTATAATTTAAGATACTAATATTTATTTCTTATTAGTTTTATAAATATTTTGCATAGTTTTTTATGTTTTATAAATATGTATATATGTGAATAACTCAAATATGTTTGAATTAATTTGTTTTAAAGTTTATTTACATATCTTTTTCTACTAAACTACTATTGTTAGTTTAACTTAATAATCTTTAGGAGGTTAAAAAATCTGATTCCCTGATGCTCGATTGGTGCGGATATGAGAATATAATTCAGTTCCTGACGGGGATGGGATCGGAGATGGAGGAGAAGATGATACACAAGTGGTGTCTTATATCAAGTAGCTTCATTTCGATAGATACACATGTGGTGTATTACATGCCTATATGATATGTCCGTCTTGTCCCATTGGGGAATGAGATCACCGTCTTGTTTTATTGGCATGCCTATATGATACACATGTTTAAATGAGACGTAAACCACACAAGTAACCATTTAATTACAAAACACGTATATTATTTTAAATTAATCCATGTGATTTATCAGGTCGTAAATCTTTCCAAGTCACTGGAAATACGAACACAGTTTCTCTAGTGACTTTGCAATTAGATTAAGCACCATGGAACACACTTTATCACCAGCAACACAATGCCCATTGCTCCAAACAATATGGATTTGACTAAAAGACCAATCGGAGCAAAGCGGCTACAATTTCTTTTCAATAACATTCCAATCATCAGTGACTTAAGTAAGCATTTGATATGATGGACTCACGAGCAATGGTATTGCTTAAATTTATAAATTTTTTTAAATGATGGAAAACTATAAAACCTCTATTTTCTTTCGCTATTAATTATTCCCTCTATGATAAGAAACTAAGAGTATTGAGAAACAAGACTAAGATCACATTATAAAAAAAAAAAAAACTTGTAAACTTAAGTGAATGATTGTGATTCCTTCATACCAAGCGCCTCCTAACTAAAGCACAAGCATTATCACATAGCAGAAAGTCCAAAAGACCAGATAAACAAATATGCACAACCAAAACGAAACATACGAAGATTAAGGTGCATCAGGAAGAAGAAGATAAAATTTCAGTTGTAGTCATGAATCTCTATCATAAATAATAATCCTGGAGGATAATGTGTGGTGTACGAGTGACTAGAGAAATTTCTATGAATTAGGATGGAACATGAAAACAGAAATAAATTAAAAGCTCATACATAACAACCTAAACCCAATTCAACTCCTATCTGTTTGACAAATTCAAATCTCCACATTAATTGTTATTGCTTCCACCTAAAGCAAAGCAATTTCAACCAACTTCTACACATTACAAATATATCAAAATAAATACTCGACAAAATCTGTTGTACAAAACCATATAAATAATCCCTTATTATAATAATAATAATAATTAAGGTCAAACACCCAACTCACCTTAACTCACAAAACAAAATTATACTCTGTACATTCATGTCTGCTGCTGGGCTGCACGAGCCCCGCCCCAACTTGCTTTGGTGCTTTAGATTCATCCATCAGGAATCAAACTCACTCTGAAACAGAAACCTCTTGGTCAACCCTCCAGTAGTTGGTATCATTAAAATCAGTCAACTCCGCTCCTCCGTCATCTAGCTTCTCCTTTTCGGTCCCATTAGGGATTGCCTTCTTTTTTAAAGGTGCTGCTTCACCAACAGTGCCCTCCTTGAGAGCCTGATCCATGGCCTTCTCTGTCCCTTCTAACTCAACCCCTACGAATTCTACATCTTCTTCAAACAGAGAAGGTACAGACTTTTGGCTTGAATCTGATCCTCCGCTGGAAGAAGAATTAGTTGAAGGTGATGTGCCATTCGCATTTGGTACAGATTCTCCCAGCAGAACCGGACTCATTGAGGGCCCTGCTGGTGTCTCTAATGAACTCGGAACATCAACTTTAGGGGCATTTTCGTCATCCAGAAAAGGGTTCACCCCTGACCCTGACCCTGAATCACCAACCGACTGGTTCAAAGGCTCACCCCATCCTACCCATTCAGGCATAGGCCTATCTGCAAACAGATCCTCGTCTGTTGACTCGCATCTAAAGACATCATCCCCACCAGAAGCACTAGTTTTCTCGATCACAGTCGTTTTCGAATCTCCGTCATTTATTACGTTGTCATCGATAAAGGGATTAGGGTTAGAAATAGATGTAGCATTGTTTGAATTCTTGTTATCAACCAAATCATCATCCTCCCCAACCACCACTTCATCATCACTGCTGCTGTTACCACAGTTTGAGGTGCCATTCAAGTTTATCTCATCCATCATTTCAGAAGGTGAGGTGTTACTCATTGGTGCATCAACCGTTCTCTCATCTTGGAAAGCAAACCAATTGGAATTTGTAAACAAACTGCACAAGACAGAAAAAGAACCGGTCAGTTACAGCTTTAAACTGTCAAATGTAGATTCTGATAGTATCACAATGACATGCAATAAAACAATTTGCCTACACCCAGTCATTTCAAAGATCCTTAATATATTTTTCTAAGAATATGGTAGTACATGTAGAGAACGAAGGCTACCCCTACTATAAGAAGAAAAGGGTGCTAAACGGATCACACAGTAAGACTTCCTATGTATGAAGCCTTGTAGACCAGTTTACGGTCCAAATCATTCTTTAATCTATATATCCAATAGTGTCTATGATAAAAACATGCTAGTTAATTTTAGAAGGGGTAAAAAATAGGGAAATTAGTAGTAGTTAGTTAGTAAGGAAATCTATAAATAAAGGGAAGGAGAGTGATGTGAGGTGTGCAAAAAATATTGTTAGACTCGTTGCTTTATAGCTTTGAGGGACTCTTAGCATTTAGGCTTTGAGGAGGGATTATCCCTGGGAAATCATTTAGTTTGTTCTCCTATTCTATTTTCAATCAACTACTAATCAAAGCCCGAGTTTACCTTTGTTACAGGTGGTAAAACCAGGGGGGGGGCTAAGCTATTCTTCGAAATAATAGAGATCTAGCATATATTCTAGATTTGATACTAGAATTTTTACCTGCCTTGGTCATCACCCAGCCTAAGGGATGATATGACAACTTCAGCAGACTCATCATCAAAATAACCATCCTGCATATCACAATTGAAACAGCAAATATTCATTTTGAGGCAGTTCATAAATTCCAGTATCAACATTATATTCCTTACAATTTTAAGTGTCTATGCTACTGTTCATTGAAAAGTAACACCGACATTAATGTTATATTATGTGCAACAAACTTCATAAATATTTTGTTTGTGGGCTAAGTGTGCTGGGCCATGTTCACATTTAAAAATTGGGTTTGTTAATGCAACTCAAAGCCATTGAAATCCTTTTTCCCCTAATTAATTAATGTTCTGTTTTAAATTTGAAGAAAGAAGTAAGTTGACTCTCTATATTCTTGATTAATTATTGTATTTGATTTTTTTTGGAAATCTCACATAGTCACATATACCTATTAAAACTTATAAATAACATCTATACCGCATTACACGTATTTTATACTTAAAATGTGATGGTTTAAAACATGTTTTCAGTATATTTGACATTTTATAAGTTTTAAAGGATATAAATGAAATTGGCCTTTGGGATAATATGCAATTTTTTTAGTTCGTGAGAATCAAGTCTAATTTGCATTTTAACTTGTTTACATTTTGACTGTTGATTATTAATTATATTAAATAAAAAATATTCTGATGCAACGTCGGCTTAAAAAGCTCATTATTCAACCAAATTCTAAATGCTATACTCCATCCACCTAAGAGTGAAATAGTTAAGTCCACGTTAAAATCAAAAATACCCTTCAGCTTCAAGCAAAAAAACTACCTTAAATCATGACAACATATCATAATCCAACAATTTCATAGTTAAAAAGCTAAAAACGAGTTCGAAAATGGGAAGTTGTAGGTTGAACTTCCGAAATAAGGAGACTATCTTTTAGGCAGAGGCAGTATAAAATTCAATTTTATCACCCCATATTAAAATTTTGACCGAGATATTACCTCGTCATCTCGATTAAGAGTTCCATGCCCCTGCAATTACAACAAGGCATGCATAAATTTGGTAAAACAAAGTTCTGTAAACAGAGTACGTCTATCACCTATGCACACATAAGGAGCACTTTCAGCATACCTCTTCAACTTCATCATTGTCATATATGTTATATCTAAAAGCTTGACTTAGATTATTTGCCAGAGCAGCAACATCATAGTCTCTGTCATGAATGTCATCCTCGTCACTGTCCCTACTTCTTTCTTGTAGTGCAGATGGCCGACTGCAAATATCATAATAAAAACAGATATAACCATATGGAAACTGATTCCCATACACATCGATGAAGTAGACAGTTAATGTTTAATGGCAACGGAACCAAATTTCATCCTGTTTCCACAAGTGTTGTTTTAGCAGAATTTAAGCAAAATTTGTAAGTACATCTTCCATAATCCAAGAGAATATGAACAATTTAAAGCACAAAATCCCAAGTAGACGAGAGGCTTCTATTTCCATTTTCCACAAACACATCACTTTATAACCCAAGAGTTTGTTGACTCTCAATTTTCACCACAGTGAACAATATGCATCAACATAAATTACATAGCACGCTTTCAAATGCAAAACATGGTAGCAGAGAAGCGGATAAAAGAAGCATACCCGCAAGCCCATCGATACACATTTTCAACCATATTACGCTCTTGTAGAACTGTAGCTTGCCACTCATTCCATTCACTACTTTCCTAGATCACCAAAAAAAAGTGTTCAATTAAGGAGTGCATGACAAGTGTTTGCCAAGCATCCACATACGCTAACCATGATAAGAATGCCAGGCAATCGAAAGATCTACTCTAGCTCTTATAACAGCTCAGTTGAGAAGAGGAACTCAACTTAATGCTGGATAAATTTGATTGCTATATTTTAAAACATGATTCTTAAGAACAAGTACTTCAGAATTCAGATTATCTTTTATATGAAAGAACAAGCAAAACAAACTTATACAAATATTGCCACACCTTAATGTGTGCCTGGATGCGGCTATCACCATTTCCCAGCTGCAAGATCTTATTAGCAATGCGTGTGACATGTCCAAGGTTCCCAACTCGGGGTGCATTTCTCCCAGAGACTGGCAATGTTGGCTGCATAACCGACAGTGAGGTACATATGCTTTGGTTTTGTAAAATATAAAGCATTTCTATGAGATAAACTAGACAAAAACAATTATTCAGAACTTTTTTCAAATTTAAACTAAACTTTTATTGCAGAATGTGTTGCTCCACTTTTTATCAGTAATCTGAACAAGGTCAAAGTAACCAGTTTAATGCCAAAAAAGAAACTATGAACTTCTCAAATCCAGCATTCCAACTTGGTTTTTTGTAGCATACAAACAATTTGTTCCTATGAAAATGCAAGATAATGGACATCTCACTTTGCATGAATAAGCTATTTTTTCCAGAAGGTGGTCAGGCTCAATAGTTAAACCTAGCTGCTCACACGGGAAAAATGATGCGCAAACAATATTCCCGCTATCATACTTCTTGGAACATCGTTGTAAACCAGCAATCTTGCTTAAAAAATCCAAAAGTACAACTAACCTTGTTAATTTCAATTATGTTCGACAACTATCTGTGATTATAAAATTTGAACATCATGATAGATACTTCAATGAAAAGCAACTTTCATGTAGAGTAGGAGGTAGACAATACATTATTCCAAGTGGGAAACCTTCAATCATTGCAAGGATTTTGTACAATTCGATATATATCTTCTCATATAGAAAATATGCATCCTCCATCCTATAATATACTTCATAATTCAACTTTTGGTCATAAATGCCTAAGCAATTGCTAAATTTATTTTCATGTCTACGGTTTTCAATTATTACTTCAACACCCTGCCTTAAATAGAACCGGGTCAATGACATTTTCCTTATTTTTGTCAACCAACAAACTTGAAAACCGTAGAGTAAGAGTATGGAATGTCAACAATTACATCAGCAATTAGAGTAAGAGTATGAATGTCAACCAACAAACTTGTCCAAAATCACTCTGACAAAGTTCATTGTTTTTTCCTTTCATTTTGCATGTTTGAAAGTAGCATGGTTGGTTAATGACAACATGCAAGTACAATGGTTGAAAATTTTGAATGCTCATTTCTTTATTGCTACATGATCATTAGAATTCAACAAAATAATACATTTTCCAAACTCATTCACTCTATCACAAGAATGATGATATATCTGAACAAAAAGCCAATTACAAGGGTTCAACTAGGTACTCACTCGAATTAAAAGTATTGTTGCTTTAGAAAAGAAGGATAACCATCATAAGCAATTAAAAACATTTAAATCCACAGTTACCTGATTAATTTCGCCAGAAAGGATGGGAGAATTATCTGTTTGTAGAATTTTTTTAATCAGGCCACAGTCTTGAAATAGATGATCGATGATGATTTCGTTTGTACTTTCAAGGCAAGAAAATATTATACTTTCAACATGATGATGCAAAGCATTGTTAAATGGGTACCTACACCAATAAAAGTAGTGAAACTATTAGATCTTGAACCATATTGATTGATAATTCTACCACAGTTGAGCATTTTTTCAGTCAACTTTTTTCACACCTCAAAAAGGTTGTACAAGTGGGGTCTTACTCAAAGAAAAGATCAAGAACTCTTTGAATGGTTCCAGACGTGATTAGCTCCTTTTCTGCAGTTTGATTCCCAGTTTTCAGTAAAACAGCAATAAACTCCACAATCTGCAAGCAGGTAGCAATACCATTTCATGTCAAGTAGAGTTCAACAGACCGGACACAAAGTACTACCAAGTCAAGGTGAACCATGATTTAGAGAGTCTACTAAGCGTCCAGAGTAAAAGAACACTACAACTTAATGCTGAAGAAGAGGTGGTTTATAGCTTTATTTTATTTGTACCCTGATTACCTAGAATCTAATACATCAACCAGCTCCTTGTCATTTTCATTATCATATGTTGATACATGACAGGAACTGTAAGAAAATGCTGAGATGTCTTCCCAAAAGATCCACCATGAACTAACCTTTAATCGATGCTTCCCTAGAGGAGGCTTCAATTGCCCGTATGATGTAGGCAAAATTTGCTCATCCAGGGACACGTTCAATAGCATCAACAAGTCACCTGAAATCAGAATTGGCATCATAGAAGCTTAAAGCCAGCACACGAACAAAGAAATCATACCAAGGTATTGCATTACTACCAGCAGTTGCTGTAACCATGACACCAATAATATGTGGAAGTGACCAGTATCCTTCACTTACTATTTATTTATTTAATAAAACAAGTACATGATACTTGATGTAAACTCTCAACTTCACTGAACATGTTCAAATAAAAAGAAAGATAAAGACATAAAGCTTGTCTTTGTTCACATAAGCACAGCAATACAGAATTCTGTTTTGTAGCATTAACTCTGCTAATCTGCTTCGATTCCTATTTACATGATTACATCACTGTCACAGTGATATGCTTCACTACATGGTGTTGCTATTTCATCACTTTTAGCATATGGAAAAAGATCCCTATGATGATAGGCAAGTACCAGCGTTATTATTGTTGCAAACATGTATTGGGATGTATTCCTGGCCTAATACGAATTAACCAAGCTGGATAGGAGCAAAAAGTATTCTGTTCACCAGTCTGAAAACCATCCCCAGGTTTTCATCACAATAGAAGTACATACTTTAAACATAATATGCTACTTTAGAGCTGCACTATGGCATAAATAATAAATTATTGATAGTTCACTTCATTTTGGATCAATATCTACCAGCAGTCCAGCATTACCTATATAATAGGCATCGTAAAACATAAATGGCACTAGCTATAATGTCATTGTTCTAAATTTCAGGAGGCATAACCTTCCCTTGAACAGTTTACTTACCTGCTGCTATACAGAAATCTAGATAGCATCATAGACGTATGGACACCTGAAACTAAAACATAACTCCCTAATATAGTGACATAGATGCAATGATGCATATGCAGAGACAAGAATAATTAGGAAATAAACTAATGGTACACTGGATCACTGTGGTAATGAATCTCCAATTTATTCAGAAGCTTTACTGTTTTGATAGTATAAATCTCAATAGAAGACAATATATTAATAAATGAAAGTAGCACAACCAGTAGTTTAAGATGAAAACCATCACATGAATACTAACATGTATGTACAATACTCACCAAGTTTTGGCAGCATTGCACCTACAGTCTCCTGGTTAACTTGCACGGGCGCTTCGTATACATGTTGACCTCGAAAAGAATTAAAGAACGACGAAGGAACTGATCTTTTCGGATCTAACAAGGATATACACACAGATAATGAGTGCACAAGTCCAGATTTTGAATGTGAATCATCCAACACATGACCAAATATCCTTGCAACATAACTGAGAAAAGATTAAAAAGAACAATCAGTACAATACATGAATTGGAAACCATTAAGGATATGTAGCTGTAGTGATTAAATGAAGATACAGCATACTAATACAAACCTTGAACTAGAAAGTTTAGATGCAAGTGGAGATGGTGCACTTCGAGTTATAGCACATAAAGTTTCTGCTGCATTAGCATGTACTTCAGGGGGACTCTGAAGATATGAAGAAAAAGTCAGAGCAAATATTAGAGAACTAAAATTTAAACAACAGACAACAAACCCTCAATCCTTGAATAAAAATATATTAACAAATTTCTAATGACGCAAAATACTAAGGGAAGACTAATTTGCAAATGTAAGTCTGCAAATGAATATCATAATGGTTGAATGTCCTCCAATTTATTTTAAAATTCTTCTGCTTTTTTTTGAACGGCAACATATCATATAAGAAAAGAGAAAAGTACATAAAAGTCATCTTTAAACTTATTCTGCTTCTTTTATTCGTGGTTTGGCAACATTATGTTTGTTTCACAATATAATCCCTTATTATCACAGCTATGGTCCTCGTATCTATAATGTGTGTCTTAACTTTGTATTCCTGAGGTGTGTTTGTTTACTCAAGAAATACAGCTGAAGTGCTGAACTGTGTATGTCACGCCATGGATGAAAACATATGCGAAGGCCAGTTTATCCACAATCATGCACACATCCACAACTCCACGATTTAACTGCCGTATATGTTCATATATCCCAAAAAATAAAATCTACTCACAGATGGACTCAGTTTATCCACAATCATCTCTAACAAATTGCTCTCTGCCAACCATTGCATAACTTCTGCATAATTGGGATACATATGGTCATCAGCTCCAACAAGTCTCACCAAGACCTGTGTAAACACGTAAAAATAACGCCAATTATTGACCAGGTAACAGTAATCATAAAGCTTGAATGTCCAGCCACGCATGCCATTTCACACATATATTAGGCTTGCTGCAAAGAGAATACTAGATCTACTAACCTCCTTTATTGATGTAATTCCTATTAAATCAACCAGCTGCTGGAAAACATGTTGATGAGCCTGTTGCGTATAAATTTATTAACTTAATCATAGATTCAATATGATACAAGAAAAAGAAACGCAAATGCCAACAAGAACAACAAACTAACATCTCTTCTACTCAATCATAAAGTTTGGTATAATTGCATGATAAAGACCACAATCATCTCCAAAGGAAGACTCGTACAATATCCTAACTAGTTTAGACTTTAGAATTCAGTAGTTAATTACAGTAGGAAAGTTAGGCCGTCATATCTTTGACTTAGAATCTATACTAAGACCCCCAAGTCCCCAACATTCTCGAACCAAACTAAAATACTTTGAAAGAGAATTCTGTGACATAATGAGAGGCGAGAACAACATCAGCTAGCCTTTCATTTAAATCTAGTTGATCAAGGCTAAAACTGGAACCAAAGCAACTATAAACAGTGCAACCCAAATGAGAACATACACAGATGAACACACTAATACCAGGACATGAATGGCATCCTTCCATACATGTGTTAGGCCAACTACTTCCGTACACATCACTCAACAATCTCTTTGCAGTAAGCCCAACAACCACCATGGTTGCCTCTACCATCCAAAACCACCTCTTTTGGTACAAGACTCTTCTTCTAAACAGTCATTCGGAGTTTGCTTTTGCAATCACCAAACAACCTAAAACAGTTTAATTCGCTTCTCCAGTGTTCTCCTCCCCAGGTGAGGTGCCACAGAAGCCTTCTCTGAGTTCTCTCGTAATCCTATTCCTAAATCCTGATAATCCAAGACAGATTTTTGTTCTTAACATCTGTATTCCTAACCCCATTTCACACCTCAAAGCAAAGCATGCTTGCAAAAATGACACTAAACCATCAAACAACTTATTTTCCATTCCAACATGGGTTGCCACAATCACACTGGCCACGCCACACACCTAAGGATTCAGACGAGGGGGAATATAGAAGACGTTTGGGATCCCTTTGTTTATAATTGTAAATAATAGAAAAAGCAACTTTGTCCTCAATCAAATCAGCATGCCTTGCATGTTGATATCATGACTACATAGCTTTAATTTATTTAAAAAAATTTAAGGGGAAGAAAAAGTACACTTGGAAAAAACTTCAGTGAAAACTGATTAAAAAGCCTTTTTAAGAAGAATACATATGTGGCTACAACACATTCATTCACCAATCTTTTCATCTTTATGTAGTTTTACCCTTTATAGCCACATTATTTATTAAAAGGGAATATGTGTATTAACTACCATGTTAACTCTGTAATAAGTAAAATAATGACGAGTATGGTGGTAATGGTTTGTGGTTGCCATAGATATTCTGATTCAATTATAAAAGATAGAACAAGGATGAAAAAGTACTAACCACTTTTCAAGGTATTTACTCACCTGAACATATTTCATGAGTGGAACTGTCTTCCGCAGCATGAGACATATCACGACCTACAAGAGAGCAGAAGAAAGTCTAACAAACTGGACTGATACCGAATGTATGATCAACAAATAATAGTACTACTAATGGTATAATATAAATGTGAAAAGAAAAAGAAACCAGTGACGTAGGAATATTTTACAGGGAGCATATTCAGATTACATATTATTACTTTTTCCAACACACGGAGGTCAAACAATGGCTTTACTTCAGATTAAAGAACATGATAGAGCCACTACCATCCTGATAGTTGTGCCACCTGACTCTCCTTCCCTCCCACTACAATTATGAAAGATAATGTGCTTGTAACCTAGGTGAGAAGGATGTAGCTTAAGCACATACCTTACTGAAGTACCCAGCCAGCAAGGCACTATGTGGACGTGTTGGCTCCAAGAAGGAGAAAAGTAAATTCATTAGCTGCAAATTTGAGATGGAGAGATAAAGTGTGTGAAGAACGTTAGACTCGTGTTACCAAATTCTGAATGTCTTTAATCATAATAATTAATAGCGCACCTCCTCCTCCTCGACTAAAGTTTTGAAGATTACATCAATTTCACAAGTAAATATCTCACAAGCAATGAAAGGAAACCTAAAACATGGAAGTCATATTAGCATATATTACTGGGTATATTAATTAACCATATTCCAAATAATCAAGAGAAACAAGAGAATGCTAAAATAAACCAAGATACAGACATAAAGAGAATGATCAAATATTAGTTTCCAGATGTGTCAAAAATGATCAATGACCTACTTGTATGTACGTTTGCTATCAGCATCCTCCTGAGACTCTTCTATGATATACCTCAATAGTAGTTCAACCTGGACTCTGTCACGCAAACTAAAAAGAAACAAATATTCTTTTAGTATGTATCTAAGAGACAGACTCCTCTCATTCTGCTTATCATCTAAAACTGTAGAAAAATTATGATTTCATGAGTTTCGAAAGTAAATTTATTTAGATGGTAGTGGCAAACCGATGATTTTTAATCAAAATAAAAGTGTTATTACAAATTAATGAGGCGGCTGTTTAATGCTTTGCATTCTTGAATAATATCTTCTTCATCCAGGAGCTCTTCCAATGTGAAATTTTCCTTGTCCAAGACCGACTCAACCTGATTAGCATGATACATTATTTGTTAGAAGAAAACAAACAATATATGCATTATGGAATATGGATGCTCAAGATTGTCATAGAGACAAAGAAAAGTGTAGAATACACATATAATCGATAAAAAAATTGTTATTCAATCATCTAATATGATATGAAGACAAGAGACCCGTTAATAATGTAAATTACCTATAGATGGAAATGCCAAAATAGTAGTGAAAGTAGCCATCATAATAGTTTCCGTATTAAAGCATGAATGGCTCAAGAAAGATTGTAAACTAAGTCATAAGGTTTAACAAGGCTCGTTTGGAGAAAAAAGCACCACCCTGGCCTTTTAAAATATGAAAAAAAAATCTAGCCATCTGGATAGATTCTAAGTACCATGCGGCCATGCCTTAATAATTACACATCCTATTAGGCTCTCCATTGATGAACTAATGTAGTTTCCTTTTGTCTTTTAATCCCTTTTTATAATATAGCAACCAATTATGATTTATGACTAATCATATTGATCTTGCTATTTCAAGCTTGACTTATCAACCAAAAGTGTGTCTTACGACGAAGCATATAACTTCATATTCAAGTAGGAAAATTTTTATAGTCAGATTATTAACTTCCAAGAATCTCTTACATAACCAAGCAACTTTTAAGCCAATCTGCAAATGAAGCCTTTTCATAGTGCTATCGACAAAGTTGTTAAAACCTATGGGATTGAATAAGCTACTCATTTTCCAATGTAGAATCACTTGGTTTAGCATTGGGCACGCATTTTCACTGGCTTCTTATGTTCTACCTTATGGGCATCCTCTCACATTAGACATTCTTATGCTTTGTGACCAACTGTTTCTGCTGCATCTTGGAAGCATTCACACAAAAGTAAAAGAGTTCAGTTTTGCAACTACTTGAGATTGGGTTGCGGTGGTTGTACAATGGAACCAAAGCAATTGGAAGATGCAGCTCCAAAACATTTATGCTCATTAATTCCCTTGTGAACCATCTGTGCCGAACTGCAAGACCGATAATGCTTACTTAAACCCATATGATTTTCTCACAGCTCTTAATACCAACCGTCGACAATGGCTGCTATTAAACATTCGAAATCTTAAAACACCCAAATGGATCAGTAAACCCTCGGTTATATAAAGTAACTTGAGTTTCTGATGTAAGTCAATCATTATCAACTACGTACTTAATTTGCATAATATATGAATCAAGCTGAGGTCCGATTGAGACAAACACCATAACTTTGTGTTCCAATGATGCCAATAGGGCATATTAAAATGATAACCATAGCGGGATCCATTAAAAATAGATAGAAATTGGATTTTAGAACAAAAATCATGCAAATCACTAAATACTAGCCATTACAAATTCACTACATTGAATTCAATAAAAATGGAAATAATATAATCGTAACTTACAGGCGAAGAAGCAGATAGAGCTGTAAGTTTCCAGAACATGATGAATTTGTAACTTGCTTGGATCTGCAAACCCTAGAAGATAGAACGTGGGCAGAGGAGTTCAAGATTGACGATCGGGCGTTTAAAATTTAAGGAAGAAATCCAACAAAACCCCTATGTTTGGGATATTACAGAGAGAGAGATAGAGAGAGAGGAGAGAGAGAAAATCAAAAAAAAGCAGTAAAAATCGATAGATTTGAGAGACAGGGAGAGAGGAGCTCCAATTTTTTCTCAAAATCGCAGCTAAGACAGAGATGAAAGCTGTGTGGTGACAAGGGGGGAAAACGGGGGTCGGGTCTCTAACGCCAAAATGAGGTCCGGATTCGGGATTTCACATGAGAAAACCCGGACAAAATATATGGTTCATTTTTTGCTAATAATAATCAAACACAACTTTACACATCGCCATTAAGTTATCTAATCAATTTAAACCTTAACCGCATATCTGTCATAACTAAAATTCATGTAAATTTTAATCTAAATTTTTGTTTTTATTTTCAACAGCAGATTTTAGTGGTTAGTTGTTAGCATCATTGTTAGACAGTTTGAGGGCGATGACCAAATCTCACACCTCCACCTAAGAAGAAACGTCCTTGGCAAGGCTCGAACCTGAAACCTCAACTAAGTTGGATGAATTAACCATGTTGGGTAATATATAATTTTTGACATGAATATTAAAAAGTTATTATACTTTTTAATTTGTTTGTCTTTCGCATGTACACTACAATTTGATGATCTTTAAAATGTTACTAAAAAATGATACCAACTGACATAATAACCTATGTGGGAAAATGTAATGATTTTATGGGTCTCGATTTTGTAGTGAGAACAATGAATCGTTACGGATTTTGATTTTGTTACGATTTCTTTTAGCCACATACCAATAAAACATGTCAGTAGTCAACGACATTATCAAATTCGTACGTTACAACGAAGCTTAATGACAAAAAAAACATGCAAAAAAGATGTTAATACCCAAAGCAGATCAATCTTAAATGTTCATTGGTATTTCATGGTATTTTCTTAGTACGATAGATTCATTGTTTTGATTTGTTGTTATTATATCTATTAATTATTTAAATAACAAAATTTTACCAAAATAGGATATAGTTGAATAATGATTATATTGGAGATAACAAGCTTCAAAGAAAAGTCCAAATTTTAATCCCACTATTTTTGAATTACTAGAGATATATCTTTCGACTCGCAAAATGAATATGTAAGAATTAGAATCAATCACGGAATTAGAATTGATTTTAATGCATGTTTAACTGGCAATGAAAACAAAGCTAGAATCTGAACACACGTATGATGCGTTTGGTTTGGTGTAATGAAGTGAAATCGAATCATTTATGTTTATAAGGTTTTTCAGTTAATGTTAATTACACACAATTTAAGATTGACATAAAAAGTAAATAAAAAACCTATTGATATTTCGTTCATATTTTTTTTTATTTTTTTCATGTTCATGAAGAAAGAACAGAAATTAACTTATATTAAACTTAATATCTACTCTAAATCAAGTCATTCAATCACATAATAAAAAAAAACATGTAAACCCAACTTGATTCTGTTAACTTGATTCCATCGTATCAAACATCCCTATATACAGGTAAAGATAATTTCCTCTCGCATATAGAAGAATGATATTTTTCACTCCACCAAAGGAACTAGCTTGAATTTAGTTCCCTTCACCCAAGACTGGATCATTTCTCCTTCAATTTTTTTGAACTGGAGACAGAATTTGATTGATTCCAGCAAGGGATAAACATGAAACGTTTTGAATTGATCATTTAAAACCAGGGGGGAAAATATATAATAAGGCATGCATGTCTCGTTCACGTCATAAATCAATAAAGGCAAAAGGCAAAGCAGGCCTATATTAACAATGGACAATTCTATATGCACACCCCCTCGGTTGCTAATCATACATCCCGTTTTTAGCGTGATAAGAGATTAACTTTTAATCATTGAGTCACACCTCATTAACAAAAATCATATGAGCAGAGGAGTGTGTGATTACTAAATTAAGGAAAGAAAAGTGTACATATAGCGATGCCCATTAACAATTTCAAAGGTCAACGATAGCAACACAATAAACTGGTCATCGTTTGAATTATAGATTTCCCTCTTAAAAAATACCAAACGGATTGATCATATTAAAGTCTCCAACTGAGTAGTGACATTAAATTAAACAAATCTCCGATTCAACAGAATAACACCTCACTTTCAACATGCTCGAATTCACTCCACCGATTCACAGACCAAAATCGGGAGCTCGAGACCCTCCCTCCTAGCTGCACTCGCTCCACAGCCACATGCAGCAGTGAGTGAGCGACTGAATAGCTCACACAAACGACCAGTTGACAAAGGAGAAAGCAAGGCAATGGACCGTCGTTTCGTCGCCTGCAAGAACCTTCCAAGCTATGGCTTGTTCGTATGAAATGTGACGCCCCATTGTTGACATACAAATTCCACCTGGCAGATACGCAAAGCCCTGCAGACAACCCCAACCCCCGGACTTACTTTTTAGATTCTTAGAAAGGATAAATAATCTCCCTGTCACAAGACTCTTTGAATATCTTGGAAGAGTGCATACCTGTTGCATTATCTTGGCAAATTCTGGAAATAGCGCCTTCCGACCAGCTTCATCAAACATCTTGTCTAGTGTGATGTCTTGCAAAGCCACAAGGGTTGTCTCAAGCATGTCTAGCCCTGCTTGGTTAGCGAAAATGAAAACTGGAAGTGACTGCATAGCGTATAACAAGGACACGAGTTAGTGTGACCAAGATTGACCTTGGTCTGAAAACCATAACCCATATCTAGTCATCCACATCCAAGCCATAAGCAACATACATGATTAGGGGGTGGCAATCTTGACCCAGCGGGCAAACATGTCGAACAGTTAAATGGATCCATTATAAAAACTAAGATAGAACATAATTTTTTAAAAAAAAATAAAAATTTATAAAACGATGTATTAAAAAAATTGTTCTTTGAAAAAAAATTCATATACATGATCATGGTCATTCAGTTAACTATTTACTATTGTACCTTCAAAGAGCAGCACAAAATGGCATCTTGATGCTGCCAAAGATCCTTTAATAAAGAATCCCCAACAACAGAACCCGAAGTTAGCAAATCCGCCCCTAAATGGTAACTGAGAACAAAAGGCACATCAGAATTCATTTCAGAAACATGCGTATTGTCGTTCTTTGCAATCACTAAGGTTGTACAAACTTACGTGTAGCTATGGCAGATCCATTGAGCTAGGGTAAGTGCTTCGGGTGAGCCAGGAGAAAGCTTAGGACTGACAGAAGGGCTCAATCCCGAAGGAGATATGGCCATCGCAACCCGCTGCACAGAATTTATCACACTACGAACGTATTGACGAGCCATGGTCGCCACACTGTCAGCTAGATTGTTCTCAAAAGGGAATTGGAACGCAATGGTCAGCACCGATCTCGTATTTTGGCAGCTCAATGCATCAGATGTTCCCTGGTTCGTTGACGGGCCCACCTCTAGACTTGAAGTCAAGTCAAGGGTCCGATGTGTTGTCGCTAAGGCATCCTTAGGATCACCCTGGTCAACAAAATATCATTTCAGTCAACAAAAGTCAATCAAACAAAAAAGAAGGATCTGAGAGCAAACATAAACTCAACTGATTTCGGCTCCAAGGGAATGATACGAAAACCAGAAGGTATAAGTGGCGCATCATCTGGGAACATCTCATCAATCGGAGCAAAGACAAGTTCAGAACAAGCTCCCACGGCATTCTCATCAACTCCGCTGCAAAGCTACCAGAAAACAGCGACAACATCGGTAACAAGGCTTCAGTTTTCAGATGTGATAATAGACACACTTCAAATGAATTCAACAAAGCCAAACAAACACCTGCAGCAGATGAATGTCTCTTGACACGAAAGGATCTTCTTGACCAAGTGCATGACCTTCAAGTCTAATGACTTCAAGCATCTGTAAATAGAAAATATCATAAAATTCAAGTACCTAGTTATGATATAAAAAAAACAAACAAGGGGTTATTGCCATTTAAATTTTGTGCAACTAACAAAATTGTTCATTCTACTCTCCCATTATTGTTAAACTGTGTAATAACGGAATAAAAAATAGTTGACGGGTAAAAACAAACATAAAATGCAATGATAGACTAAAATGGTCATTTTACGGATTGGTTACCCAAAAAGGACAATGTATACAAAAATGTTATTTAATTGAAAAGGCACTCTTGACAACTTTCTTTCTTTCATTCTTTTTTTTGATACAAATGACATCTCAACAGATGACTAATGATCAGGATTTAATACTCTTTAAATGGAAGGAATGTTCTGGTTAACTGTATAATAGACATGAAAGTAACCTCTTCGTGTTCTATCGTCTGGCCTAGTGGCATGATAATCTGGCTGCCTGTAAACCTCGTGGGCCGCATCCCAGGATACCCATATGGGCTAGCCTTTACTGAAGCAGCAGAGTAAGCATCTACGTTGAAATCAGCCCACTCCGAGCGATGCTCCCTTAAAAAGCGTACCAACACCGCAGGAGGTACATTCTGCAATGAAGCCGATATCAAACATTTGAGCGTGACACTATTAAAAAATCAAATTGAAAGCCCTTTTGACGGGAAATCAACATGACACTTCACACTTACTTGAAATAGCATTGATGCCTTTGCACAAAGTACTCCTCCAAGAAACGAGAGAGAGTTGGAGGGGTTCGTTGAGGTGCCAAGATTCTTACTTGAGTTGATTGCAACTATCACGTCTTCAGCACCATCACAGTTCATTAACGACCACCCATCGTCATTGAATCCATTGATAGCATCATTGAAACCTCTGAGTAACATCATAAGGAGTCATTTCATTGATCAACTCCGGCTTTAAATTTTAAGATACATCAGTTTTCAATTCTTTTAACATAAGAAACAAGACGATCATTCTTACAAGAGGGAAACATTATATGCGGTGATTTACCTGCTTAATCTTTGACTTAAAGTCCGCAAAACGGCCGGTTGCCTTCCAAGTCCATAAACAACTTCTCCAGTTGACTCTTGGGCTATCTGCCTAATATAACGCAGAGCCTACAGCGGGAGTCGAAGGAATTAATGAAACCCATCATGTCAGCCATGAGAACTACCAACTTTAAAAAGTAAGATTTTACTCACTGCAATGGTCATCTTCTGCGCTACAACTTTTGAAGATTCATATAGTGGACGCAGAACCTCAGGAACACTCCATGCCTGCAAAATCAAGGATGGAATTCTCTTGACAAATTGTTCGTAAAACCAGAGCAGTGGGACACAATAAGAGTCTCCTCTTACCTCGAGATTAAGGTGATCAACTATGTGGATTATCGACCCTCCACCATCACAGGGCCGAATCAGGTAGCCACTCGGAAGCATTTCCCCTCGTACAAATTGGCTAGCAGCAGCAGCATTCGGTCCACCACCAGAACCAGAAAGGGATCTCTCACACACCTTAAAGAACATGCAAGCATCGAAATCAATTTCTCAAAAGGTACAAAGATGACTCATGAATGCCACTATGCTAGAACAAACTTACCACAAGACTACCATTGTCTAAACTTGTAGTATATCTCAGAGTCCAGAAATCTCGTGCAGGAGCCAGTGTGGTTGGAGCATAGACCTAAATGCAAATTCAAAGATCAACTCATCTGTTTTGATTAAAAAAAATTGCATTGTATACAAGCAAATATGATTAATGTTCACCTGTGTATATACAAGTTCAATGCTTCCACCATTCCCGGCAGGTAACATTGTAAAAACTTCAAGACTCCTACAGTCTCGAAACCAAGATGTACGGTCTTTAAGGATTTCCATAATCTGGAAGAAAATCAAGAGTAAACACGGTAGAAAAAAAAACATGAAACGTTTACTGAACAACTATGAGTAGGATGGCATTACCTTTGTGGGCTCTAAACTTACAAGACCGCAGGCTCTAGCTGCCACTCCACTACAACTCTGTGAAATGGCAAAGATCCCAACCGAATCCGGACCAGGCTGGAATATAATCAAGGAAATTTTATTAACTTGATAATCATCATTTAACAAAATATAAACCTGTTTGGGAAGAGGCAACACGAACCTTCATCCCAGGCATCTGGACCCAATCGACAGCAGTTCCTGTAGCCTTTGAAAGGAACTCTGCCAATGTTTCCTCCGCAATCGAGAGGAGTCTATGAAACGTACAAAAGATTATAAGATCACGAAATCCAGACAACAAGTAACCTATAAAACCACTAGATCGTAATTACCCAGCTGGGTTATTAGCATCTCGTAGAGAATGCTGGGGAGTGGTAACCACAGATTCACAGCTCGCATCTGTTACAGCTGAAGGCTGCAAAAAAATTTCATAAGACCGATGATTATGAGGACAGCCACTAACAAGAAAGCTCAAATTCCTACTTTGCTAAGAACACCATAAATACCATTGCGAGGATTAGGAATCATTCATGCACATACTTCTTTTCCAATTGTGGGATTTTAAACCCAACATTACAAAAATACAATTTAAGGTATTTTCATAGTAACAGCTTACAGTGTGCAACTGTTGACGCATGTACCCATTTTCGTATACAAGCTGAGACACCTGTTTCTGCAGTCGATCATTCTCCTCCATCAACAACTTGTTCATGGCAGACAACTTTCGATTGACGGTTTGCAGTCGTGAAGCTTCTTTCCGCTGCTTCTCGCGACATCTGCATGGGAAATGATAACATCTAATTCAAAGGTTTAAAAAACGACCTCCAAATTTATATCCTAAAGCTGAATTCCCCATTCTAGTTTCAATGTTTCATACTCGAACTAAATGGACTCGAATAAAAAAAATTATCGAAGGACCCTTCTTCCCATCCTTACATTACCGTAAACATAGTAAATAGAACCTTCATGTTCTAAAGTCATTTCAAGAAATTTAGAGGCAGGCAGCCCTTTTTTCCTTACAATATTACTCAATATGAACATTTTTAATATGATAATGTTGTGTTTAGAAAAATTGTGAATAAAGAAACATGGTATAAAATCAAATCCATAGACTGGTGACACAAAATACATAGATATTAAAGGAAAGCCGCTTCAGTTTAAATTTAACCACCTAAAACACTCGGAAACCTATATGATACCCAATTTTAGAAAGATCAAAAGCTCGTTAATCTACCGTAAATATCAACATAGGAATCTAGATTCAAGTAAATGAACGATCGATGTGCATCTAATGCCAAGATTGACAACATATCAAATCAATATTAAATTTTAAAAAAACCAAAAAGAAAAGAAAGAAAAGAAAAGAAAGAAAGAGAATACCCAATTGCATAAAACAATAAAAACAGACAAATTCACCTGCGATTCTGAAACCAAACTTTAATTTGTTTGGGCTCTATGTTGGACAAAATAGGGCATTCACGGATCAATTGTTGCCTCCTCAAAGAACTTGGCTTTGGGCACTCTGAATAAACCCTCTCTAGAGCTTCAACTTGCTCAGCAGTATATCTTACATATTTCCCATTATCCAACTGGTGTTTGATGCTGCTGCTGCTACTTGTGGTCTCCCTGTGCTGTTGATGTTGAGCAACCATCGCCATTTTTTTTATCAATTCCCAGCTTCAAACACCTAAACTTTTAGTACCTTCCTGCTGTTCTTTGGAAATTTGAGGTAGAAAAAAGAAAGCACCCAAAGATATGAAACAACTTAGAAGAAAACAAAAACTGAGGATTTGAACAGACAAATATCACAAGAAAGAAAGAGAACGCTTGCTTTTCTGAGGGCTTTCAGTTCATACAGCCAGAATTTAGAAAAGAGAAAGTTAAATACAACCAATATACGGACAAATTAATCAGTTTTCGTTTTCTTATGAGGAACCTCACCTGAGGGTGGATTTAATACACACCCACTTTTAATCTTCCATAAAAGTTCCAAAATTTCACTGACTTCACTATGCTTTCCTCTTAATCCCCAAAACCAAACTTCAAAATCTTTGAAATGAAGAAAGAAAAAAAAAAAAAAGTGTTGCTTACCTCACTCTGTTTCTAAACAACCTGTGAAAACTTTATCTTTCTCCAAAAAAAAAAATCAAAACATACAAGAAATTGCAAGAAATAAATGAAAATGTGGAGAAGATCAAAGTTGGGTTAAGGCTCTCTTTCTTTGGTTTTTTGGTGTGAAGAAGAAGAGAGCCAACAGAGGCAACATTAGAGAGCTGGAATGGAGGAGAATGAGAGGGAAACCCTAGACATTTTCATTTTCTGTTGTTCAGGGGAAGAAGAGCAAATCTTTTTTAGAGAGATAAAGTGGAGAGGAGAATGGGAGAGAATGAGAGATAGAGAGGTGAAAAAGGGAGTGAGAGAGAGGTTGTTTTTTGGTTTGCTCGGAAATCGAAATGACAGGGTTATATGCTTCTGGTGCGCGCAGCCTCCAGCCACAGCCTTTGGTTTGTGCTAAATATATATTTATTTATTTATTTTTAAATTATTTTTTTATTCTCTCTCTCGTTCGTGAGATTTTTCCACAGGTGTTTAATATTGTTTTGTTTTTTTAATTCCCTCTTCGTTATAAATACAAAATTATAAAAGTTGTGAATATCAATTAATAAAGGATCGTATGTATACAATCTCCAACCTTAATTTTATTAATCATATATTTTATTCTTTCACCGATTAAACTTAATCCCTTCTCATATTAAAAGTGAATGTGTATAATTTAATAATAATGTGTTTATATAGAATCACCCTTGATAATATATGTATTAGTAAAAATAAAATTAGAAGAAATTGATGATCATCTATGCAATTACAGTTTTATTTCAATTCGTATAATCATCTACATGTGTGTGTGTATGTATGTATAGATACATGTATGTATCTATATACATACATGGATGTATAGATACATGTATGTATGTACATACATGTATTTATGTGTGTGTGTGTGTATATATACACATATATATGAGTGAGTTCAATGGAGAACATTTATGTATCGGAGAACCATAATGTATCGTAAGAAATATACATAGTCCATTAAACCCTACTACATATATATATATATATATATATAGAGAGAGAGAGAGAGAGAGATGGGGTTCAATAGAAAACCTTTATGCATCGAGAAAATTTGGAAACCATAATGCATCAGCAAATAGAAAATCGTGCATCGTGTAGTCAGTTCGATTCGAAACACAATGCATCGCAAAGAGAAATCCTTTGTCATCACTGGATGCTTCAGATGGCCACTCCAGGGAAGAACAGTCCGACGTCCAAACCGGTCCACTTAGTAGAAATTGGTTTATTGTTTATATGTTTCTTCAAAAGAATAAAATATTAAATTAATTAGTTGAAAATCGAACCCAAAATCTATTGTTTCATAAGACAAAATTCTATCCATTGAGCTACAAATTCTTTTATTATCAAAATTATTGATTTACTTATTTTAATGACAAAGTTACTTTTTAATATATAAAATTGTCAGTGCATCGTAAAAAAACTAGTGAATAAAATTCGATGTTGATCTATGAAATTAGAGATATTGGGTTCGATCTTTTGTAAATTAATATATTAAAGAGTTGGTTTGTCATTAAAAGAAGTAAAAAATCAATAAATTTAACAACAAAGTGGTACGTAGCTTAATGGTTAAAGCATTGTTAGTGTCATTAGAGGTTAAGGTTCGAGGTTCGATTTCCAGCTAAGTAACTTATTATTATATATTTGTAGAGAAACATAAAAATGATGAATCAACTTTGACTAAACAGACCGGTCAAAAACCAAACCGATATGGAACGACAGATCGATCCGACTCGGAACGACTACATAATGCATCAAATGATCGTGATGCACCATCTTTATTGTGTGACGCAGTATGGTTCGACTTGGACCAATCATGTAATGCATAAATAGATCATGAATTCGTGATGCACAAATTTCCCGTGTGATCCAGTATTCTCCGTGTGATGCATTATACTATTTTCCTAACGTTGCATTGTGGTATTTCAAGAGTTTTCGATGCATGAAAGTATTCCATTGAACTCACCCCTACACACACAGGTATATATACGGTGGATTCAAAGGATAACCATAATATATCAGGAAACAGGTGAATCACTTTATAGTTATTGGATCAGGTGATGAATCACACAGAATTTTTTGATAAATCACACACGAATTTGATGCATCACGCAAAATCATGATTCATCACGCGGTAATTGTGATGTTTTTGTGATTATTTATTGATTTTCCGATGCATTATGGTTTTTCTTTGAACCCCACATACACACACATTATCTCTCTTTATATATATACACACACGTCTAATCTATTTTTTTATTAACACATGGATCATTATAATCTATTGTCATATTTTCTTTCTAATTTTATCACATATCATCAATTTATTATTAGACATCTCTTCGCTATTTGTTTTGTACACATCAATGATTTCCTTAAATTTAAAAACAATAGAGCCGAGTGAATTTGGTACACAAAAATTAAAAAATTAAAAGTAAACAATGAAAACTAGAAAAACAATAATAAAAGCGAATGGCGTTACATTTTCGTTGGCTTTTAGCATGCGAGAAAAGAAGTCTCTCACGTGCCTCCCCACCTGTCAACTATACATGTAACATGTGTCTCAGATTTTGTTATTTCTTTATTTCCTATTTTTATTTCGTATATATCTTTTAAGGGATAATTGCGCAAAAACCATCAACTTGTCAGTTTTTTGTGATTAAACTAAAAATCATTTTTCGTTACATTAAAACCTCGAAATAACTAAAATTCAGTAAATCAATATTTTATTAATGAGTAACCTGTTGAAACCGGTTATTAATCCTACGTAGACTGATAAATAACCTACGTGGATAAGTTTTAATTGTTAAAACCAGTTGCCAAGTATTACACATAATTTAAACCCCGTTGATAATTTTTAATTTTAATTTTTAAACGGAATTACATCATCAACGAGTGTTTAAATGACGTGTAATACTTGGCAACCGGTTTCAACAATTAAAATTTATTCCACGTAGATTATTTATCGATCCACGTAGGATTAATAACCGGTTTCAACCAGTTAACCATTGATAAAACATTGATTTACTGATTTTTAGTTAGTTCGGGGTATATTCAATACAATGAAAAATAGTTTGAGATTTTAATCACAAAAATCTGACAAGTTGATGGTTTTTTACGCAATTATCCTTTCTTTTAAATAGAAGCATATGACCGGTTACATCGATGATAAATTTGATACAACTAGTCGTGAATATTTTTTTATTTGGTAACTACTTATTTATTCTATTAAGAAAGTAAATAGATTGTCACTTGACACTTAAACTTAGCCACAAATTGGCGTAGTCTATATTTGACATGTGTCTTTTATAATATTTTTGTTTAAACAAATTAATTTCAATTAATTTATAGTTACTATATTATAAGGATGTTGCTAACAACCATAGGTCAATAGAATCCATTTTTAAAAGTTAATATATAAAACTTGTAAAATGAAAATTTTGATTTTTAATGGTTGACATTCATTATTAATAAAGCTAATGATTTGTATCTCAATCATGTATTGCTATTAATTATAAACAAAGTTAAAGATTCGAAAATGCTTTCCTCATTCATTATAGGGTTAATATTGAAAAACCTTTTCAACTTTCTTTATTTAAACGATTAAGTCCCTAATTTTTTTTTCTTATAAATCTTTAAACTGTTTTTGTCTTATTCAAAAGTGTATATTGGAACTATTTGACCGGTTACCAAACAGATATCTTTAGTTTTTTCATTTGATTAATGTTGGAAAAAGCCCATACTCTTTTCATATTTTAGTGAATAAGTACCTATACGTTTTAGTTTATCAGTTTTGTTTATTGGCTAATTCGGTAACCAATCATTAATATATACTCATGAATAAGACAAACATAGTTTAAGGAATTAAACAAGTAGAATAAAAGTTTAACGATTTAATTGAAAAAATGAGAAAAATTGATTGAGTTTTTTCAATATTAACCCTTCATGAAGGTTACTTAAATCATTCTAACATTTTTTTCATGCCATAATCAATATGTGTTTTAAATTAATACCAAGTCACAACTCTTTCATAATATTAATAGATTGTACTACTGTTTATGATCGACTTCTATAATTATTTTAAAATTATAATTTATTAAAAAGATTATCATTCAAATAAATTTGCATATTATACGGGTTAATAAACCAGTTTGAAATAAAAACGCACATGGTAACTTCTATTTGAATTTCACCATTAATCTATTGCTACCTTTTATTGCACTACAAGCAACGAAGTCAAAACCTCACAGGCCGAGAATATATTAATCCATTTCACATATATTTGTTTATTAATAATTTATATTTAATTTGCAGGGTTGTGGTTAAAATTAATCTTTTTGGTTCAATGATTGAGCATTTTTATGGAATCTTTTATTATTTATATAAAAAACCCCATGTAAATGGCAAAAAGCGTGTGCATGTATGTTGCAACATTCCTCACTTTTAATACCTCATTTTAATAACGAAAGTGGAAAATACCCGATCGTTAATATTGTATCACATCACATGTTGTGTGTTTCAATTAAGTATTTGAAACATTATTTTATACAAACCAACCTTAAAAGAATTGTAAAAATAAAAGGCATGGAAAATAGTTCAAAGTTTTAAAACCAAATAAATGGTTTTTAACTTTTAAGAAGGCTAAAATCCAAATTTCACATTGGTTTTATTTTAAGCGAATAGAGAGCATGTCTTCTATTTTCATAGTTTTTTAGGATTAGTTTGTATGAAATAATATTTCAAAATACTTAATTGATAGATATATGTTCTTATTCAATATTAACAATCTGGTTTTTTTTTGCCATAATATAATCATTAAAAATTTGATGAATTGCTTAAAAAAAATATTGATTCCATTATACATATTTAAACTAGCAATTAACTTTAATATAACAATATACAAACAAATTAAAATGGACAGACCAGACAATGCATGACAAATAGTAAGTGCACCACCATAAGTATGATTGTAATGTGAATCATATTGATTGATCGATGTTTGCAACCATGGATAAAAAAATGTGTCCTTACTACAATACTTAATTGAACAAATTGAGTGATGAATGTTCAATATTTGATATTTTATTCAGTAAGATAAGACCATGATGATCGAGCTACAAAATAACCATATGAACAAAAACAGGAGCAGACGGTGAAACCGAGATCAAAGATAGATATTTAATATCGGACATGAATTTTATTTTAATTGCCTAATTAATTTGTCTAACCCAAATCTGTCTATCTACCATCAAGATGACAACCTAACCAATCACACCAAGATTGAAGAACTTATTGTTGTAACCCAATTTGAAGCCAAAACGTCCAATAATCTACATGTTTGTCACTTGGCTATCTAGTGTCGACGGATTATCATTGTACCCATACAATGAAGGATCACGTGTTCTGATTGGACAGACATCGATACCCACTCAACCACTATATAAACAATGTTTTAAATCTAACTTGTCACTTTCATTGGAAAAATGATCAGAGGATATTGTAAATGCGTGAATTTGAATTGGTTGTATTTGACATTCTATTAAACATAAATAAATGTTGACTTTGTTGATTTTGACTATCTTATTGTTTTTATGCATGTTGATGTAATATTTCCATTCAAATGATATTTTTCGTTAGATGTGTATGTCAAGGTTATCAAAATCGCGATTTAAATCGTAGGATCGTACGATCCTACAAAGGGATTTCGATCAGGATCACTAGTAGGATTGATTTTGGGTAGGATTATAAGCAAGATCGTAGGATCGTTAGTAAGATCGTACGACGATCCGATCCTACATATGGTTTGTTAAGATCGTAGGATCGTTAGGCCCCTCCATCTAACCGCATATTTTTTGAATCCAATGTACCAATATACTCCTGCTCATGACTGTGATTCTTGTTTCATCAAAGTGACACAATATACGTGCCTTGAAAGAATGGGTAGGAAATGACTCTCTTTTGCTTATGATACAATACTGTGATATATAATATTTAATTTCGGTAGGATCTTACGATCCCGATCTTGCAATGACAAATACGATCCTAGGTAATATCTCGATCTTGACAACCTTGGTGTATGTATATGGTTAAAATATATCTTAATTTAAATGAAATTTTTATTCATAAATTTTCCGAGTCAAATGCGTAGAAGTTTTTAATAAGTAGATAGAATATTAAATTTTGTTTGATTTAATTTGAATTTAAAAGTAGATTATATTAGATTTGGATAGATATGAATATATGATTTAAATGTCTTTATTATTTTTAAAACATATAAATGTCATGTGTCGATTCATGGCGATGACACGTGGCTTCATTAGAATTGAGTACACTTACTATTTTATTAGTATTTATAGAAGATTTATAGATATAGATTATAGTGATTTTAATATCTAATTTAGCATTTATATAGTTTTAATGATTGTTAATACGTCATAACAATTTAGGTCGATGGGAGTACCCACCCCGCGCCCAAGCGGCCTCGCCACATCACCCCCACCCCGGCGGCTACACCACCCCCCAGGCGGCCCCGCGGCTTCCCCTCCCCGCTTCACCCCGCTCCTCCCATTGTCTTTTTGCGCCCAACGGTCAAATGACCGTTTGAAAATAAAAAAAATTTTTAATAATTTTTTTCCCCTATAAATACCTATCTTCATACACATTCATATTCACACACTTTCATCTACCTTCACACACTTTCATCTCTTCCAAAAAAATCTCTCAATCTCTATACTTTTTATTAAACTCATGGATCGAAACACCGGCAAACAACCCGCCGCAAGTCGAAAACGCGACAAACAACCTGCTTCTCAATCAAACCCTTCTTTCCGTCCACCGCAAAATTTTACGGATAATTCGGCACCATACATACCACACTTTTTCCAACCATCCGCACCCAATCCACAATTTTACCAACCATCCCCACCCAATCCACAATATTACCAACCATCACCCCCCAATCCGCAATTTTTCTCGCAAAATCCACCCAATCCGCAATATTCCTCGCAATCCCCACCCAATCCGCAATTGCACAAAATTTGGCGGCATGTTTAACAACAATACGATGCAGCGACAGAGCGGGGAAAACGATTACGACGTTTTCAACAACACCCACGAACGATACATGACCCTCAATAAAGGTAAGCCGTTTCCACACCAATCGGCTTGGGAGGTGCTTCGACGTCATCCAAAGTGGAACCCCGTTCCACAAATGGATGATTTTGTTGAGCCGCAAAGAAAGCGGACCAAAACTTCCGAATCTAACACGATCGGAACACCGTCTTCTGATGCGACATTTTTAGGTGTTGCCATTGACGAAGATGACGAGGGCGACGCGGATCTTCAGCAGCTTGAACGACTACGCCGCAAGGGGAAAAAACCAGCATCAACATCAGTCGACCCAGAGATGCAATCAAAATTCGAAAGGATTTCAACATCTCACGAGAAAGATGTTGAAGATAAATTACGTCACCGAGCACTACTTGCAGAATTGAAACGATCAAAACAAGAAAAAGAATTGGAGTTGAAAGAACAACAACAAGAACGTGACTTGGATTTTTTCGTTCGGCCACACGACCATCTGCAAGGTACTGCTTTGGAAGCCGTATTGGCCCGCAAACAAAGCATTGCGGAGCGTTGGGGATGACGACTATAGTTTCGTAATTTTTTAGTTATGTAATTTTTTTAGATTTCGAATTCGTATTTTTTTAATTTTTAGTTTCGTAAGTTTTTATTTTTTAGTTTCGTAATTTTATTATGTAAACTTTTAAATATTTATGAAATTAATTATTTTAGATTTAATAATTGTTTTCTTAATTAAAATGTTAAAAAAAATTAAGAAATATGGAAAGGTTAAGAAATGTGGATATTTCCTAGTTAGAAAGGTGGAAAAAGGTGGGGAAAGGTGGAGAGAAAAAAGCTGATGTGGCGCTGACGTGTACAGAAAGATGGGTTTGAGAAAGGGAGGTACTCCCTTCACTCTTAGGGGGTGTTTGGTACAGAGAATTGGGAGCAGAGAGTTGGAATTGGAAACAATTCTCTTGTTTGTTTTACTCTGAGAAATGAAAAAAGAGAATTAAAACAATTCCTACTCTCTACTTTGGATTCCCTGTCAACTGCGGAGAATTGAAGAGAAATGAAAATTCCATTTCTCACTAAAAAAAGCGGAGAGTTGTATTCTCTCAGCCCCACCCCCAAACCTGCTAACCCATCTCATTTGCAAAAAAACCTTCCAAGTTGTCTCTCTCACGGTATCTCACCGCCTCTCCCTCGCCGGCTCACTCCTCGTCGCCCCCACCTCTCGCCGCCCCCACCCTCGCCGGCGCCGATGATCTTTGTCTCTCTATCTTCTCAGCGCCGTCGTCGATCACTGTCTGTCTACCGTCTCAGCGTCGCCGTCGACCTCTGTCTCTCTACCTTCTCACCGCTGCAATCGAAGGTATATATATTTTCCTTAAGCAATCAGATCTGTGACGTAATATGAAATGGTGTGTGTTCCTCGTATTTTCTATGTGTGTATCTTGACTGTTAACATTAGATATGGATTTAGTTGTATTTCCTTAAGAATGATACACGAAATCTCTCATCATATGAAAGAGCAGATTCACTGAGTTCCCCCTTGTATAAAAGCAACAACACAGGCACACAACCAAACCAACATTGGGGAACTCAGTGAAAGTAGAGATGCATGCCATGGCATATGAAAGCCAAAAGACTAAAAAAAAACCGGTTCTCTTGTAATATCCAGTTTGTGTGAATAATTCGTTTTTATCTCTAGACTTTAGTAGTTAATTGGTTGTAATGCAGCTTTCATTTTCTTTTGCAAGGGGGTGAGAAGAGGGCAATTAATTTCATGGAGAGGGAAGGTCGTGCAGGTCTGAAAGGGCCCTTGCTAGAGAAAACTTCTAAAAAGGGAACCACTACACATATTTTTCCAATGAATTTATTTCTACAACCATGGAAACTGGGCCAGACGGTTTACCAAATCATGAAAGCTGGAATTGTGCAATATGTAAGTTTTATCATGAAGAAATAAACCTTTTTCAGTTCAGTCCAATGTTCTCCAATTGTCGAATCTGTCATCAATGAGAAACACATTAATTTCTGTAACAGATGATTATAAAGGCTGTTACAGCTGTTTTGGCAATGTTTCTTGAAGCCTTTGATGTGTATTGCGAAGGAGATTTCAAATGTGTATTATCGCTGATGACTGTTCTAAGTTGGGGCAAAATTGATTTTGAACCGTTAATTTTAGACAAGGTACATCCCTTTCATGTGCTATTCGCTCTATAACCAAGTAGAACTATGACGTGCTTTGATAAAACTGGATTAAAAAGTGTTGAGCAATAGTTCTAAATGGTTTAGAGTCTCATCACACAGTTAGTGGTCCCTGGAAGGTATTGTTCGAACCGATTGAAGCATTTGAAGTGTTATAACACTGAACTTGCAATTGATATTTGAAGAACACCACTTTTTTATTCCTATTTTATGTTGTGTGAAAGAGTTGCTTGTTTAAGAGTAGGGTGGGTCTGTATCTTTGTGATATTCCTGTTTGAGAAGCACAAGCACTGATACAGTAATGATGAGTGTTGTAAAAACTATGTTTGTTTGAAGCCAATGTCGTCATGCTATATTACAACAATTTGTAGGGATTTAAGCTTCTCTGTTACCTTTTGTTGCTATTAGGCTCTTGTATACATAGTTATATTTCTTGTATTATATATTGGCCCAGATAACACCCCCAAGCATTTTTATCTTCTTTTTATCACAGGGAAAAAATTTCATGAGCTATTGACTTTGGATTCATGTGCTCAACCGCTCATATTTGAACATGATACCAATGAACATTAGGTACCAGGTTCTTTTTCCATAGAATGAAAACACTCGTTTATTTCAAGCAATGTATATGATGATACACATATAGATCCATTAGCTCGATTGGTAAGAGCGCCCTATGGGAGGATGGTGGTTCAATTCCATCTGGATCTTTGATTTTCGTTCTAGAATTATGATTCCATGAGATACTAGTTTACTATTTATGTTTCTTTGTTTAACAAATTGAATGACTTTGTTTTGGTTTGAATTATTGTAGTACTTTATTTAATATTTTTTTGGGTAAATCATGTTGATAAATTTTTTGTTTTATCAATAAAATGTTTAACTATTATAAAATAATTTTTTTGGGTTTGAATTAAATTGTAGTACTTTATTTAATATCTTTTGGATAAATAATTATGATTGCAAATAATAAATGTTTAATTATAGAATTCTCTACTGAATTCTCTGTTGTACCAAACAAGAGACATGATTCCCTATTACATTTCTCTGCTGAATTCTCTGTTCTACCAAACAGATGAATCAATTCTCTTTCTCCAGACCAATTCCATTTCTCAGCAATTCCATTCTCTATTGTCATTTCTCTACAATTTCATTCTCTGTACCAAACGCACCCTTAGGACTTGACTTTCATTGTGGTTACAATTTTGCTAAACAAGTTAAAGATTTATTTAGCAAAAGATTTCTATTGACTTTAATATTTTTATACATTTTAATAATTGTAAAGTTTTTTTTATTCGATTAAAATTAATAACATTAGTTTTTTAAAATGTTAAGTGTTTATAAAACATTATTATTAAAGTGAAAGTGTCTAAATTATGAGTTTTAATATGAAAAAATCATTTTCTTTCTATAGGACAAGTTTAACAGCTTCAAATATAATTTAGGTACTTTTTTTTACTTAAAATATAAGAAAGTAAGACCATAAAAAAATAGAAAAGTAAAACTCATCATCAAAAATACTATGTATTAATACATCCATGGGTAATGTTTTTAAATTCTAATAATTTATTTATAAGTTGCTTTCATTAGTCAATGAATAAGCCCCATTAAACTTCAAGAAAAAAATAGTTATGTTACCTACAATGAACAAAATTTTTATAAAACAATATACTTTTTCATTTCATCGTATTTTCATATCAAATTTTATATTTTAAATGTAAAACATAAGATTTTATAAACTTTCGAAAAGAAAGTAAACTAATATAACTTTTATGTATTCTATAATAATTTTAAATAATATGTTATACGGTCCATATATATATATTGATCTACAAATAAAATCATGTCTTCCTTTTTGATAATTGAAACGTGATATGTAGTCTACACTTAAAGAAATCGTGTCAAGAAGCATCACATGATAATTAAAATTCAATAAATTACTAGTGATACATTTTTATTAATATGGATCTATTATAATTATTTCATATATGTTATTGATTTTGTATACAATTTTATACACTAAACTATGCTATACTAAATTTAGAGTGTATATATTTTAATATCCATGAATGTATTCGTCATGAAATTTAAACACATGCACATACTTTATTTTCTTAATAATACATTTCATCATCTTTTTATTATTTTATATGTTATATATCTAATATTGATAGTCTAACAATGTAATAATATAAATTGAATATGTTATGTCATGTAGTAATATGTATGGATACATAACTAGTATAAATTTAACAATTCATAATCTATATATATATATATATATATATATATATATATATATATATATATATATATATATATATATAGAATATGGTTCGAGAGAGTACCACCATTATGCAGCGCACCAGAAGGTACCACCTTTAAAAAAACTTTTTTAAAATTTTTTTTTCATAAACATATTTTAATTAACATTATGATGATCATATGTAAATTTCACATACATTCACATCTCCTAGCTCCTAAAAAATTATGTGAACACACACTTATATAATTTTGAATGTATGTGAACGCACATTTATGTGATGCGTGATTTCATGCACTTAGAGTGTTCGGATTTGCGTGAAATTCACATATGATCTTCGTAATGTTAATTAGAACATGTTTATGAAAAAAATTTTCAAAAAAATTACTTTTAAGAGAGGTACCTTCTGGTGCGCTGCATTAGAGGTGGTACTCACTTGAACCTAAATCTATATATATATATATATACACACACACACACACACACATATATATATATATATATATATATATATATATATATATATATATATATATATATATATATATATATATATATATATACACACCAAAAATATTTATAATGAAATAAGTCGATAAAAAATTAAAGTTAATATAAGAAAAGAAAAAAGTCCCCAGAATTAAAACATGAAGTGAAATGAAGAGCTTGTCATATTTGACTAAACGAGACAAAGTAAAAGAACAAAAAGGCATCTCCGACAAATTATAAAAAGACAACCCAACAGCCATCCATCGCCGGAACTGTTTCTGCCCGTACTTACTGCTCACCGGAATCCAGTTGACTTGATTTATGAATCAATTTAATAAATGATGTATTTATTATCTTCATAACAAACCATCATTCAAATATCAATTAATCCATATGTTATTACTTTCTGTTATCCTAACTTCATTTTAATATAAAATAAAGAGTTAATTGCATAGATGGTCCTTTAACTATCCCCAAATTGCAGATATCGTCCTTTTTTCGAAAACGTTGCAAATCGGGTCCTTTATGTACCGAAAAGTTGCATTTAAGGTCCTTTCTAACAGAATCCGTTAAGTGTCTCTGTTAAGTCAGGGGCAATTTCGTCTTTTTAAAAATAAAGGACCTTTTATGCAATTTTTTCTTATTATTAACATTTTCATTCTTCTTCTTCTTCTTCTTCTTCTTCTTCTTCTTCTTCTTCTCTTCTTCAACTTGAATTCTCCAGTGAGTAAATCAACTTCGGTCATTCCTCCGGTTGGGTCGTCTTCTCCGGCAATTCTTCCGGTGGGTTTTATCAAAATAATATAAAAACACAGATGGATAAATCCAGATCGAACACCAACAAAAACCAAAAGCATATCAAAACCCAATCCGGTTTCAAAATCGAACACAGTCTAACTCAGATCTGGAACGAAAATCATAGGATGATGACGAAACCAAAACCCAGATTCAAAGTCCATACCTAAATATTGTCGTTGGGGTTCTCATCCTGAACATTTGTGTGGCAAATTCAAACCAAAACCAGATTCAAAGTCCATACCCAAAGATGACTGGAGTTGATTTACTCACCGGAGAAGACGGAGGCGGCGAAGATGACCGGAGATGGAGGCGGCGAACCCTAATCAAAACCCCCCAAAGCTTCTGTCCATTATGGAGGCGGCGAACCCTAATCAAGACCCCATTTCCAAGTACAAGCCCTCAATCGGAGAAGATGGAGGCGGCGAAGATATGTGGGTGAGGGCGGATCGGAGGAATGGAGGCGGCGAAGACGACTGGACCGACGCCATTCGGAGGGGTGTTTACTGGCAGAAGTGTTGGCAATGGGAGCTGCAGCCACCCGAATGGTAGTTGCGTTTGGGCCACCCACCAGGTCATGGAAGAAGAAGTGGAGATGTGTTAGGTTCTGCCTTCCGAGTTGAAGTGCTGTTGGTGGCAAACTGGTTGAAAAAGTTTGAGATTTTTCGGCAACGAGGAGGGAGAATACGACGACAATGAAGGTGGTGGTGGAAATCAGATTGTTGGCCATGGTGATTGGTTTGGTTTGCCAATCTGGGGTGAAATTGGTTTGCCATACACTCATACATATGAAAAATTTCCATCTTTTTGGTTTTCTTATAAGGGTTTTCTTTTAGTAATTGGAATGGGTGTTTACTGTAGTTATATTTGTCAATCTTGGGAAGCCGGAGTCATCATCATCAGCACCCATTCATGGATTCACAGTTATCTTATTTAATAATAATAATAATAATAATAATAATAATAATAATAATAATAATAATGAAAATGTTAATAATAAGAAAAAATTGCATAAAAGGTCCTTTATTTTTAAAAAGACGAAAATGCCCCTGACTTAACAGAGACACTTAACGGATTCTGTTAGAAAGGACCTTAAATACAACTTTTCGGTACATAAAAGACCCGATTTGCAACGTTTTCGAAAAAAAGGACGATATCTGCAATTTGGGGATAGTTAAAGGACCTTCTATGCAATTAACTCTAAAATAAAATATAAAATAAATATTTTTTTAACTTAATGATTTTTTCTGGAAAACAAATAATATTGAGAGACGAAAATTCAAAAACCATGAAAACACGTTGATTTTTTTTTTCATAAACCCTATTATAATTTATATTAAATATTACTTTTATGTCAAATAAATGAAATATTCAAAGTTTTATAACAATAGTAACCGGTGTAATACATGTGTGTGCGATGCACATATAAGTTTTTTAATATAAATTATTGTATTGTTATGATATTTTTTTTATGTAAACACGTAGCAAAATACTTGTTACAATGATATATTTATATTTATACAAAACTTTATGTAAATTAAAAGCTATAAAAGAAAATGTAAATAAATAATGACATTTTTCATCATTGTGGTTTGATATACCTAGATGCAACTCCTCAAGCTTAATAATCCTTAATTTCTTTCCTATTTTTTAAATTTTGCACGGTTTTAGTCACTGAACTGTTAAAAGAAAGATGTCTTTTTCTCTAAATAAAGTTAAACTAAATATTAGTTAAAAGAAAATTGATTTTAAATGTAAATTCATAACCACTAAGTCATCAAGCCAAATATGATGTTTTTACCATTTAAAAATATGATTTATTATTGTGTATCGAAACATAATTGTCTTTATATCGAAACGTAGATAAAATAATGATACAAATTGAAAGTCTGTACATTAAAAGTTGAGTAAATTTTTGAAATGGCCCCTGTTGTTTGTTCAAAATTATGAAAACGGTCCTTCAACTTCCAAAGTTGCAGTGACGGTACCTCAAACCACTTTTTACTTGCAGAATTGGTCCTTCTATTTCTAAAATTTTTAAAAATGATGATTTTGCCCTTTCTTAATTATAAGTTTGGTAATTTCAACTTTAGTTCTTTTTCTTAGCTTATTATTTTTGATTTTAAATTTGAAATATTAATTTAATAAATTGTGATTTAATTCATTGTTAAATATATTATTATTATTATTAATTATACCTATTTGTTTTTTAAAATAAACCTATATTTATTTACCAAATTTTTTTAATATACTTAATTAGTTCATTTATGCATCTTTTTATATATTCAATTTATTTATTAAAGTTTTATTTATTTATATTTTATTGGTTAAACAATTTGTATACTTTTGCATCAAACTATTTCATTACGTTATAAAATTTGAATTTATGTAAATTTTGATTTAAATTTACTAATTCATTACGTCTTGATTAAGTTTACTAATTTAATATTTTTGATTTAAATATTTTGTTACGCTAATATGTTTTTATTTAAATTTATTATTTTATTTTTCTGGATTTAAATATTTTGTTATGTCAGTTCCTTTAGATTTCAATTTATTATTTTATTTGTTTTGAAATTAAATTTTGCTACGTTAATACTTATAAGTGAAAAATTAGAAAATATTTAAGCGAAAACGAATAAAACATATTAATGTACAAACTTGTAAACCAAAAAGACTAAAATACTATAGTCACTTAAATCAAAATATGTTTTATTCGTTTTCACTTAAATATTTCGTTAATTTTCACTTAAGTATTAACGCAGCAAAATTTAAATCAAAACAAATAAAACAATAAATTGAAATCAAAACATACTGGCATACAAAATATCTAAATACAAACAAATAATTTTTTTTAATATAAAATATTAGGGTAAAAAAATATTTAAATAAAAAATAATAACTAAAAATCAAAATGTAATGAATTAGTAAATTTAAATCAAAATTTACATAAATTCAAAATTTATTAACCGAATGAAATAATTTAATGAAAAAGTATAAATAATAAAAATTATACAAATAGTTTAACCAATAAAATATAAATAAATAAAACTATAATAAATAAATTGAATACATTGAAAGATGCATAAATAACTAATTAAGTATATAATTAATAAAATTTAGTGAATAAATATAGATTTATTTTACAAAATAAATAGGTTTAAATAATAATAATAATAATGAGAATAATAATAAATTAAATCATAATTTATTAAATTAATATTTCAAATTTAAAACCAACAATTAAAAATCAAGAAAAAAGATCAAAATTGAAATTACCAAACTTGTAATTGAGAGAATGACAAAATAGTCATTTTTAAAAATTTTAAAAATAGAAAGACCAAAATCATGCAAATAAAAGGTGGTTTGAGTGACCGTCATTGCAACTTTGTAAGTTGAGGAACCATTTCCATAATTTTAAACAAACCACAGTGATCATTTCTGTAATTTACTCTTAAAAGTTATAAGAGGAAAAAAAATTGAATAAGTATAAAGTTTCGATAATTTTTATTATGGGTGCATGTGTAAGTTTTTTATTATAAGTATAAAGTTTCGATAATTTTTTTTTGATGATTTTACGTATGTAAAAAAATCCGATTTATTCTTTTGTATCGAAACATAAGTTTTTATATATCAAAACATATAAAATTAAATTGAGCACAATGATATATTAATATTTAATCGAAACTACATATACTAAAAGTTATAACAAAAAAAAACAAAATGTTATAATATTTAAATATATGTTAATGTAAAGGGTGTTTTGTGTAAATATACAACCATTAATAAATGTTAGTTTAAAGATAAAAGGTGTCATGTGTAAATTTTTAGATATTAGTTTAAATACAAGGGTGTCATGTGTATATTCATTAAAATTAGTTTAAATATAAAGGGTGTAATGTGTAAATTTTTAGTATTAATCCACAGTTCTTATTTTATGGAAGGTGTTTATGCAAAGGTTAATTAAATCATGCATTATGTTGTACATGAGTTAACACGGTCAAAATTTAAACGAGCGAGTAATCTATCCGATGGCGGATATCAATCTTTTTGAAACTTTTCATCGACAATATATATACAATTCATTAGATTACTAAATTAGCTTATAGAAGAATTATTTATCAAAATGTTGAACTATTAAAGTTGAAAACATTGTTAAATTTACTTGTATGTGCAAATAAGATGGTTAAACCATTTACTTATTTTTTTCTTTAACAAAAATAATTTATTTTTAATTTATCAAGCAAGATTGAAACACTATTTTAAGATCATATGATTAAAAAAAATATTTTCCAAACATACAAGATATATCTAAGAGCCTTTCTTCAAAAGGCTGAAAAGCAGTAGACCTCAAGACAATTAAGCCAAGAAGCATCTAAAACCCTTCAAGCAAAAAAGAAAAATACACAGAAACATACACCTATTAACAACAAAAACCGCAGGTCATATGCAGAGGAGTTCCAAGATCCTCACTTGAGGGCAAAGATCATCCCAACAACAACTACATTAACAATCAATGTAGGTTTTAATATATTAATACAGATCTTATGTATTTATGTATGATACATTTCTATTGATCGATATCATATAACCGTATTACATTAAGAATTATATAAAAAAATATTAACACAATGATCAATGTTATCACACGATCTTTCTTTTTTATTTGGGGGAGGAAAGGGAGGGTGGTAATAATATGTATTTTTTTTAAATGTAATGTACAAAATAATTATAAAATTACAATTTACGGTTATTATTTGAACAACAACTGACATGTTTTAAACTTATATTAAAATACATGTCTAATAATGTGATGATGAGAATATGTAAAAAATAAAAGAAATATATACAGGGGTTTAATATACACCATTTCCTGTTTAATTTTACCAATCATATACGCCTTCACTCTTATTAAGGGCCTCAGGAAGTGCTAGACAAGGATGCCAAACAAAATTACATTCACGTCATCTTTGTCATCAATTACCATTTTGATGTCATTCATACTGTGTCAATGCCACTTTTGACACACATATTTTTTAATTTACACAAACACGCATCTGCACACACATGCAAGATGTCTTTCTCTTTCTCTCTTGACATTTGGATGTCATTTTGCATGATGCCATTTTGCATGGGGGTGGTGTTTGCCAAATGTAATGCTTGCTACCGAGCCCACTCCCTGATACCTAAGGTTGTTTTTGTTTGATGAGTTTTGAAAGCAAAAATGTGTATTGGTTTATAAAAATTTGTTTGACTTACTATTTGAAACCAAAATAGGGAAATCATTAAAAAAATAAAAATAAAACTCATCTACATGACTACATTCATGAGTTTCTCCATTATCATCATTATTTTTCAAACCTATAATACCCAAAGGGTTAATTACGAAAAATATGACGTATTGTTGTATTTTTTTCAAGTTTCTTTTTCTATTAGAGAAACATGCTAATGAAAACACATGAATTTAGGTAATATTACTAGTAAATTATGTTGAAATGACATTTTTTTAATCTAGCCAATAAAATTTTCTGACGTGTCATTTGACTGTGTCACATGACGTGACAAATTTTAAAAATTATCAGTTACCCAATTATGTAATCCATTATCTTAATTGGTGTATTTTTATTAGTATATTCCTCAAAATTATAGAGGTAGAAAATTGTTATTACCAAACAATTAGAAATAAATTAGAGGTAAAAAACATACTATTGTTTTTTATTAGTATATCCGAATTTTTTTGGGTGTTTTTATTAGTATATCCCACATTGAACTTACATAATATTGTTTTTTTACCTCTATAATTTTGTACCTAACAATTTTCTATATCAATTTTTATTTATGCAAAACTATCATTAGTTAAAAAAAACCTATAAATCTAAACGACTTCATTTCATTCCAGCATATATACCAAACACGTTCTAAATGTAAACGTAAAATATAATATAACTTTGTGAAGTTCTTACATAAGATAATCAACACACACATATGTTTAATTATAAACATAAATAACATCACATTTTAAATATATTTTTTTTTTATTATGAATAATGATATAAAATGTGTTTTAACAAAGCTATGATGTCATTAAAAAACTGTATAACAAGAAATGTATATGTGAATTGTGTTGTTGGAACATTTGAAAGATCATAAAATCTTATATAACATTTATATTTTTTCAAACTTTGACAAAATATTTTGAATAATATATTTCATCATATTGGTTAAGAAAGATCGTTGAGAAACTTCATTTACCGTCTTATCATACCATACTTTTTTTTTTCTTATTTTCCATTTTTTTTCATATTGCATGACGATCTCATAGCCGGATGGTTTGTTATTTATTGTACACATAATTGTTTTTTGGATGGTGAAAAATAAAATTACCTGAAATTCATTAATGTTAACTCAAATGTAAAACACGTACAACAACAAATCTACATGTTAGGTATCACGTTCTAATAAAATTAAACTCCTACCATGTCATATTTGAAAGATGTTTTATGCATAGTTTTATTTAAATTAAATACATAATTTTTTTTATGTCATTCGATATTTTTGTAGTCATCAAATTTATGTTTCATTTCATGCGATATTTATCTTAATTAGACTAGTCGTTTCAATGAATCACTCAAGCCCTCGAAAGGCAATTCATTCTTATTCTAGTCGTAGGTATAAGCTAATCTTAATAGGATATTGATAAAGAATCTCATTCTTTATTCACCCGAATAAATAAAAAATGAATATTTTTATTATAGCGTTGTACAAAATTTATATAAATAAAGACAAATAAATAAATATAAGATTGTTCCTTTGCATAAAGGAACACAATCGATGGTGGCATGATGATGAATAAAAAAGTCAAAATGGAGTATACATTTGTTTTTTCAAATAAAATTCTCTCTCTCTCTCTATCTACTTTAAAGTGTTGATGGGGATGAATCAACATCCTTCCACTTTGTCGTCAATCTCCTTTTTTATTTTGTTTTGCCTATTTTTATACTTCCTTTTTATTATTTATTTTGTACTATCTTATAATGTCTTGATTTATATAATTCAATACTTTAACTTTAACGTTTTTTTATTATAAAAATTAAATAGCTTTTTTAGTAAATACCGACTATAAGAATCTTGACATAAATTTTTACATAATATTTTATATATTAAAACAAATCATCAGAAATCCTATAAAAAAAGTAAATCAATGAATCTCATCATGTTTAATATCAAATTCATTTTGAGAGTTTTAATCGGTAATTTAAGTAGAATGAATTTTTAAATATATTAACTTATTTATTATAAATAACCTATATGATCATGCTAAAACATATTAAAAAATATATTACCTTAGTTATTAGAAAACAATCTAAATGACTATAAACATATAAAAACATATTGTTTTTTATGATATAAACTTAAGATTAATACAAAATGCTCATTCAAAGTTCAACCTAAATGATAAAGAGTGGACCTTTAAAGTTTAACCAATTAATTAAGGGTTAATAATGAAAAAACCATTTATCTTTTTTTATTTTTGTACTTAAGTTTCTGGCCTTTTTTTCTAACTGTTTAAATTCCTGGACAATTTTTTGTCTTGTTCAAAACTACATATTTTTTTTACTGGCTGTCTGTTAAACCGTTAAAACAACTATTTTATCGAATGATTTGATATTGGAAAAAAATTATTTTTCTTTCCTCGTCTTAAGTCACTGGACTTATTTTTTACTGTTTAAGTCATTGTATCGATAACCTGTTAATGACTGACCACACAGGTACGTTATATGCTTTTGAATAAGAAAAAAAAAATTCATGAATTTAACTGTGAAAACGAGAAAAGAAAAGAAAAATCAACACATTAATTAATACTAATAATTGTAAAGTAAAAGTATATATAAGGATCACCACTCACACTGAAGCATTTATTGATTAAAATAAAATGGAAAAAAGAAATGTGATTTAGATTATTTATAGCCATTAAATGTTACTATCTCAGTTCCATGATGAGGATGAGGGTAGGGTATTGCTTTTTCTGTCATAGTAAAGGGAATAAATGGGCACTGGCCTTCTCTTCAGTACATTGGACCCACCCCAATCTTGGTCCAACTAGGTCCCCATGGCCCATTTTAACTGGGCCAATTTGGGCCCACCTCTTGCGTATGTATGTAGAAATTAAAATAATAAAAATAAAAATTGGTGACATGAGCATTTTGCTTTGATGGGTTGGTGTCGTTCAAGTGGAGACGTGGCCCTACCCACCTCTCTTCTACATTTGTCATATTAAATTATTGAGTACCATGTCCACGTCAAAAGTACAACTTTTTTTTTTTAAAATAAAAAAATATACAGTCTACTCTACACTGTATGTGTTATTATGTAATACCATTTTTCTTTTCTTGTTTAGTTGAAAAACAATCCACTTCCCATTGATCATCCATTTTGCTTTCTCATATAAGTGTACAAAGTGTTGTTTTTTTTTTTTAAAAGATTAAATGTTTGAAGTCTTTTTTATGTCTACAGACTACAGTTATAACAAAACATCTTTCCACGTGAAGATACAAGTTCTCTAAAATAGCTTATTGAAAAAAAAAAGTCTTAGTGAGCTAAACATGCATACTATTATCAGGCTAAATTGACTGAGAAAGTTCACTAGATATATAATTTCATATATACTTTTGGAAAGATAAATGTAGTTTGTTATTGTTATGTAAAGGAAGTACATGAGTGTTTTACATATTATTTTTCACATTATGTTTTGTTATACTTTGCAATTATTCATACCTAGTTAGGGGGGATCCATATGTATATTGTCTCTACTTGTAAACTTTTTTTTTATATATTTTGTTATATTATGTTATACAATATTATAATTCAACTTCATAGTCTTTAAAGTTGTAATATATCTGTACCATTTGACGAAGATCCCTTCCTTGCACCTCAAATAATTTTCCTCCAAACAAGTACGATAACATATTTGATTTTACATGATGAATCATTTCCATTTGAATGGAAAGATGCTCACAGATATTTTACGTTTTACATTTGATAGAATTTTGTTTATGCTATCATCTTCTTTCCCATCTGATTAGACCGAATTAGCCCATGTCATATCATTATATCCTTCTTTAACATATGAAAGCATTTCTTTTATATGAAACATGTTGTCTCTTGCTCTAGTATTGAAGGAGAGCATATTGGCATCACCAATGCAGTTGTTGAGACTTCTTGGCTTTGTAATCTTCTACTAGAGTTGCTCAAGGCATTGTGTGTGTTATGTGCAAAGGTAGAGTGTCAGACCTCGTGAAACATGAACCTATCAAGCATCTGAGATTTATTTTCATTTTTTCAATCCTCCAGCACATCAACATACGAACATCTCCATTACAAGCTTGTATTAACAAGTATTCTTTGAGTTTAAATATGCTCCAAGTATTCAAGAACCTCCGGTTTCAAAGTGGGAGATCTCAAATTTATCTGAATCCAAAAAATCTAATAAGAAATTACCACTGGCTTTTTTTTGACTAAATTTGAAAATTTGAGATTTTTAATTATAATATTTATTTTTAGGTTAATTTAGTTTACTAATTTCTCATATAATGTGTTTGTTCAAATGATTGTAGATCTAATACTATTGTATGTTTTTCTCTCACACACACAAAAACAGTGACTATGTGTTACTCTTACTTAGCCTTTGCTTGCATATCACACTTGAAGATTGAAGTGTAGTTAGTACCATTTGGTTCTTTTGGACATCATGTAAAAGTTTGTCATTCCACCATTTTGTTGCATGCCTTTGTCTCTTTGTTCTCTTCTTTTTTTTTTTTCAATTGAATTGAATTCACCATAAAGCTTTTTACCCACAAACAGTTTAAAAGATGCCACTAAGATGTTTTTTGGTTGTTGGGAAGGTGTTATTGAAGCAACATCATATATATATCTCTGAGTGGAATCTTTTTTCACAAGGATACCCTTTTTCTCTAACCATTTTAGTCAATTTTGTTACAATGTCTAATGCATAAGGTACAAACCGTTACAACATCAACACTATTCAAAAACCCAAACCATGGTTTACCTTTTCAGAAACCGAGCAACCTTTTTCCTCCATCAACCCAACATTTAATGGCACTAGTTTTTTTTTTGTACGGCCATCAAACCTACTCCTAGTCCTAAACTACTCCTTTGCCCCAAATAGAGACTTCAAAAATTACTTCCACCATCTAAATTCCAACTTGCCTCCAACAAGAATCGAACCCGTGACCTAACACTTACATGTCATCCCTCTTACCAAATGAGCTAAACTAAGGGTGAGCGACGGAGCCGATTTCCCGAACCCGAACCGGTACCGAATTAATATATTCGATCCGGTACTCGGTTTTTAAATTAGTTAAAAATCGATTTTCGGTACTTACGGTTTCGGTACCATATTTATCCCGAGTATCCTCATCCCGAACCGAATATATAGGTTGAATTGGATACTTGGGTACCACCGGATATTTGGTACCGTATATTCGGTATTCAGTATTCGGGTGCAATATTTGGTAATTTATGTTTGGTATTTGATACATTTTCCTAATTCGGTCTCAATACGTGATTGGCACCGAAAACCCGGTCCCAGAACCGGAGCCGAACCGGTACCATATAAAATTAATTGGTTCGGTATTCGGTTCTTTCACAACTCTTAATTCGGTTTCAGGATTTTCGGTTTCGGTACGGTTCAGTACCGAGCTCACCCCTAGGCTAAACTCCATTGGTATTAGATGGTATATACCCAACATATAAATTTTCAATACACAAAGTACAATGTTATTAAAACACGTTTTGGTTTATATCGTTTAGTTTAGAATTTTTTTCGTACAAATGAAAAAGATACGCCAAGAAACTATACTATAGCCTGCATGGTGTTTTACCATTGTATAAGTTACAAATTACAATACATATCTTGTTTGTGGTACGACTATTTTCTATGGGAAAAAAACAAGCGATTGTTGGTGAAAATTTGCGTAACAACACCTAACATACAAATTCCCACAACCTATTGTTTGCCGGGGATTTTGTTTTTATAAATTATATCATAAGTTTGTATATACCGAAAAAAAATAGAAAGTAGGACAAAAGGGTGATAGAAAACTGTGCATAATTTAATGAATACAAAACAAACCGTTCCTGATTGAGAAATCTCAAGGCTCAATCATGGTACTTGGTTGTTGATGTTGTTTCAGTTGAACCATGAAACCAAACAAATGAATCTGTGTGAAGGGTCAATTCAATTACTCATGTGTCTTGTTGTTGTACCACATGGTATAACATTTGTACCACAGACAAGTCTGTTTATTAGTACTACTACTTCAGTGTGACAGAGAGATGGAGACTGTTCATGAATGGATTGAGGAAGGAGGCTTTCAAATTCTGTATAAGATAAAAAAAAAATAATAATAAATAAATTCCAGAGCACAAAGTGAAAGAATCTAAAACAGTATGTTAGGGTAATTTGTATTTTGTGATGTGAAAGTTATACATTGTTATAAAATTTGGTTGAAAAAAAGGCAATGATGTATACTGAGCAACTACCCTTTGGATTTTTGTAACAAATGAAGAGAATCTGATTGATGATTAAGTGCATTACTGCTGCCTCATTCTTTTGACCAATTTGACATCTCTTTTGCTTATTAATTTGCATTTTGATACCTCAACAACCAACATGATGGATGTGTTTTACAACTATATGGTAATTACTACACTACACTCACTCTCTACACACCCAAAACAAAAACTAATATTCAAAACCCAAAAGAAATAATACAATAGTGGATGCTTGGATGGTTTGTTTTTGCTTGATGTGGAAATTACAGAATCCAGAAAATTAAAAAGTAAATATAAAATACAAGCTTCCAGAAAAGAGTAAGGGGCTGTTTGCTTACCACTGAATGGACCGGTTCAAAGGCGACTTCTGAATCGGCCAGCATTCAGATTGTTTGTTTAACAAAATCAAAATGTGCTCAACGATTCTGTATCCAAGACTTATGCTGAATGATTTGACAAGCTTCCTTTTACTGTCATACCCTCTGCTCCTTATGTTGCTCAGCCTCTCTTTAAACTGATTTCTATAAAACACCTATGAATAATATTGTTCCCCAGTAGAAAGTTAACCCTGGGGAAAGATGCAATTTCTTTTCGTGAGGATCAAAGTCACAACTCTTGAATTAATTATAAAATACAAGGTTCATACACAAAATTTTGACGTGGGATGCAAAAGTGCAACTACAACTACAAAAGAGACTAAGAAATTGAAGATGTCGTCATCATACATGATATGGGAAAGATGATATTCGACCGATCACCAGGCGAAAGGGCTTCCTCCCAGCAAAAAGATTTCGTTCTCTACATCTTTCACCCACTGGCACACGCGGTTGCATACCCTTATGGCCAGAGCCTGCTAACACACAAGGGAATTAAACAAGAATAAACATATGTTCTTTATCAGTTTGATCAGACATGGTGCACCAGTTTACAAAACTTGAACATTAGTGGATGGAAACAAGTTAACCAATGCAAGCAGGATGGCTAATGTGAAGGATGAATCTAGAAATGACAGAAAGCATGACTGATGAACAACAGGCGTAAGTCATACGGTCATACCACAAGAGCAGTCTGGACGACTTTATGATAATTGGCAAAATATGCATTAATAAAAAGTCACTAAAACAAACCTAACCTTGTCTGCAAGTGGATCAAACGCTGCATAAAATTCAAAATCCTGCGTCACCCAGCATAGGAGAACTGTGATAGAAGATCGATTAACAAAAGATCATTAGTTTGACTGTTTGGCCATGAATTTCTAAATGAAAGGACAACAGCGTTTATTATCATGACTTATGATGGATAAAAATTCATATACAATGGCGGATCCAGAATTTTTTTTATGGGGGTTGGAATTTATCAAACACAACAGTACGAGTGTTGGTGGCTATTTAAAAAATTTTCACACCTCAAAGATACGGATAGGTTTCATCTTGATTAAATATTAAATAATAAAAGAAATACGTAAATGTTACAAAGTCATTTATCGAGTCGAGCTCGAGTATCAAAATAACCGACTTGATAGATTCGTGAGCTCGAGCCTAAGTTTATAGGTTTATATATTTACCCTTCAACATAATAGATATTACATGTTTATCACTCCCGTATAAATTAAATTCATCTAACTTAGTCGAGCTTGAGTTTGAAAAATATTACATATTCGAGTCGAGTCGATCGGAGCATATTCGAGTAGAGCTGAGAATAAAATTTTTACCTTTCAACATAATAAATATTATATATTCGACTCGAGCCAAGCCGAGCTTGATAGTGTCAACTGTTAAGCACTTAACCGAGTCGAGCTCGAGTTCGAAAAATGGGACTTGATCAAGTTCAAGACGAGTTTCGAGCTCGAATATTACTATCGAGTTCAAGTTCGAGCTTGGTGATACCCGACTCGACTCGATCGGTTACACCCCTAGACCCAATGCACATGTATTTTTAAAAATTAACAAGGATATCGATTATAAAAATCAATAAGGGTATCGGGGTCGACTTCAAAAATCATAGGGGTCAAAAAAATTTCGATTATATATATACATATAACACGTAAAATAAAAAAAAATATCGGGGTCATTTGACCCCCACCCCACAACATTGAATCCGCCCATGTTCATATATCACCCCCTCAGCATCTGTCAGAGGTGGAATTTATGCATGCACGAAGTTTTCGTCTTCAGCTTGCTTATAAAACCATTCAAACTGAGTTTTGTGAAATATACATAGCCAAGAGCCCAAGACTGAGACTGAGACTAATATAGCTTTACCGTAATTCTCATCCCTCTTGAACTGAGTTTTGTGGGGCCCAGTTCCTATATCATGCATGGAAGCATAAAGCTTCTGGTATGCTCTATATAATCTGCACACAATAAAATCTGATCATTACTCATAGAAGGAGTAGCAAAACGGACTTTGGACTAGAATTAGAAATGTGTTCTGCATGTTGATGCTACATTATTACCTTTTCTGCTGTCGGTGACCACTGATTGGAGATGAAAACTCAGAAGACACATACTGATCTAAATACATACTGCGATATATAAAGTGCCAAAGTCCAGCTGGACCACCAATTCCTACAAAGGATTCGTGTAATCTCTCTTGAGGTCCTGTTGCGGGTCTGGGCTCACTCGTATTGAACAACGACGTAGAACTAGTTGATGGGTAGACATGTAAATCCTCTATACGCATGCCACCTTCCAACAACGATCTTTGAACTTCACTTAGAACATTAGATTTCAAAAGAACGTTTTCTACACGTACCCTATAAAAACCATAATTTCTTTTTAGAGGAAAAATTTGAAAGGACTATAATCAACAACAATGAAATATGTACAGGGCCATTATTAACCCACATTCCTACATATATCCAGTCATCTAACTTCTAAATGGTACAGGTAATTACTAGGCACCATGAAATATTGAAATGAGCCCAAGAATACATACCGACAATCTTTTAGATGAAAGAAAGCATCTGAACTCGATGTTAGCAACACTAGGTATGTATCAACCTGCCACACACATTACATACACTAAATTCATCTCCCTTTGAAGTTACATAGGATTGTAGTAATACTAAAAGCACTACGCTACTAGGAACTCAGCTTAAAATGAACCAAATAAACTTGCTAAGTCATGTGCAAATATTTCTTTTAAAATATATTCCACTCACATCGAAATAATGAACATAAGCGTGTAGAAAGGCCATAGGGTTGTATCTTGGCAAACATACAGGCGAGAATGATTCGGATGTCCTGCATTTAACAGATGACATAGCAGTGTCAGAACCCTACAAATTCCAAATGTACACTCGATTGTTTGTTTTACAGTATAAACAAATAAAGAAACATAAGATGGTGTCACAATATATACAGGTATGTCTGGATTACAAAGATAAACAAAAAGCACCAGCTGTAAGCATGTTCATCTAAACTGGGAGTCCAATTAAAAACAAAAAACCGATGGTAATTTATTACAGGGAAGTGTGCAAATGGTACATATAGAAAACACACCAATTAACTTAAGCAACTAAAAAACATTCTACATATTCAAAAAAGTGAATAATGCACTTGCCTAAAAGATTCAGATGACATGACAAAGTTGGCAAGCAGCAGTAAATCATCAGGATGAAGTGATACTTTCTGTGCGCCAACCAGACTGACCACCTGTGTTGTAGCATCAGATTTTCCATACAATGAGATGAAGAAAAAAACAATTTCATTTCAACAAGACTACCAAGGTGAATGGAAGTGGGTGTTAAAAATTAGATGTAGAAAGCATTGGCAGCAAAAAAAAGACCTTATATTTACACATCAACAATGCAAAGAGGACACCTGAATCACCAACATCCTGCAATATTGCACCAGCCGCTTGCCTCGTTGCATAAGGAAGGGGAAGACAAGTGTATGCATGAAGAAAAGTTGCAGGGTTCCTGAATCAAAGTCAGCAAGATTTTTAGCATCCTGGATTTAATACCACCCAACACCCGGTATATAGAAACTGATTACCAACACTCATCAAATAATAGTCAATTCATCTAAAATCCAAACACTTGATCCCAACTTCAGCATGAATCAAATAATGGATATCGATTTGACCCTTCTGCAGTAAGTTCCCAGAAAGTATGCCTAAGATGTTTGCACTGTATCATGGTCAGAGTTGATTAAATGAACTCCCATGCGTAACATATTTTTGCCACAAATAGAATTTGACATTTAAGAAGCCATTCTGTCCTTAGCTCTCATATTGACTTTAGACTCTAGCATAGGAGATCCAGAACTCTTTAAGTTCATAACAAACCCACTAGTTGCATAGAGTTTTTAGTTTATGTATGGAAACTTTTATGTATTGGTGAATACGTTCTTACAGCTGCATCATAGATTTTAAAGTAGAAAGAATAAAATTTACATATTAAAACCAAATTTTAGTAGGGTGAACCAAACTTATGTATGAACTATTATATACACATACTTCACAGCTGCTATATATTTCTTGAGTTAGCTCTAAAAATGACATAATAGAGGTACACATTAGTTAAGCAACAACACAAGGGAAAAATTAGGGGTGTTATTCGGTTGGGGTAATCGGTTTTTCAAGTGTGAGCAAACCAACTAAAACCAAACCAAATACGGTTTGGTTTAATAGGTTTTCGGTTAAAATGGTTTGGTTAAAACGGATCAGTTTATTAACTTTTTTTCTTTCCATTTTTAAAAATCAACGTAAAACATCTAGGAGTGTGTGGAATAAACAAAACCAAAATCAAACATTCACCATCTTTATGTGATTAAAATCTAAAATCAAACCATTTCTCACTATATAGACATATAGTAACACTTCAAACCATAAACTCACATATTTTTATAAATATACAACTAGTATATAACTTTTCACATAAACAAATTTCTTCGATTTCTACAATTTATTATTAATAAGCACTAACCTTGAATAAGGAAAAAACTTGCCCTTGATTGGAATTTATGTTGTTGCCTTTGCCTCTTGGAGATTGAAATTCATAAGCCTATTTTGAAACTTGATGAATAGATTTTAAAGTATACAAAGACATATCTCGTATGTAGAAGTATAATACCCTAGTCAAAGTCATTCTCTTGCTTTGGCCGCTGGGCACTTGGACTACGGTTGGGCCAATCTATATATATTAATAAAAGAAAATAATTTATGCCACATGTCATTTTATTAGCTCATGAAAATTTCATTTTCCCGCCTAAAAAGCTTCCATATATATATCTATTCCAATTTTATTTTTAATTAATTTGTAAATAATTAAATTTAATTACCACCTAATTAAATATTTAACCATCATGAAAATACCATTAAAAAAGAAATCTAACCAAATGATTTTAACAACTTTCCGATTTAACCCATAATCAAATTCAAAATGATTTATTTTAAATTGTTTTGTTAAACATGTTGGATTAATTCTTATATATTATAAAATTTCAAAGTACAACTAATAATAGGTATTGAATAAAACTTTATCAATAATTATTTAAAAATATGGTTTAAGATATATTCACACACTCATAATTTTTTTGATTTAAAGAAAAACATACATGAATCTTCAATTATGTCTTTTAACGTAATTTGTTGATTGAATGCTCATTATTGACTATTTAATAAAAATTGTCATCTCATTGATTTAAAAAGAAAATTTCACTGTTATAAAATTAATAATTATATATATAATTATCCTAAAATAATAACATAAAATGATTACTATATAAGAAAACTAATTTTACTAAAATAATAACATAAAAGGATTATCATATAGAAGTTTTATGATTTTAATGTTCATAAAATTTATAATTGTTTTCATTATATTATTATAAAATTTATAGCAATATTTATGATTATATTTATTTTAAAACAATAAATACTTATAAATATACCCATGTATTACATGGGTAGAAAAACTAGTTAGGAATAAATTAAAGTAACACAAGTGATTAATATACATGCATAAGGATATATATTTTTTTTCCTTCAAACAACTTAATCAGATTATTCAAGTTAAATTGAATCACCCTTAATCAAACCAAACACTGAACCATATAATATATTTGGTTTCGGTAAACAAAACCAAAAACTGATTAAACCAAATAAGCTTTGGTTTGGGTTAAACTGAATCACACACCCCTATGAGAAATGGTCAGTTTATATTATGTTAACCTCACAAGACAACCAGGTTCATAACTTCATGTCAATAACATCTTGGACCAACACAATTTATTATATGCATCTTTTTTACATGATACAATTATACAAATGAGGACTATATATGTGTGTGTGTGGACTCCAAATGGATGTAAAAAGGAACCTATGAACTTGAATTTCACATCTTTTTGTGGCCCATCAAAACAACCTAGTGCCTCATCACAGGCAAACTAAACTAGTCCAATAAACAAGCGGTTGAAAGAGAGAAGATGAAACCAACCAATTAAAAGAGTGGAAGAGAGAAGAGAAAACAACATCTGTTCCTCCAAGCAAAGGTGTCATGTCAAACTTAGGATTCTTCTCAAAACATTTATTTACAGACGTCGTAAGAATAAGTACCATCTGCATCAATGTAATGATACACAATAAGGCATGCTACCAAAATTCCAAGTGAACATAACCACAATAAGAGGCAATATGCATTGCTACCTGACCATAAAGAAGCTCCAGTTGCCCCCGTAGTGATTCATAAGGCTCCTCTGTACAGCTTATGCAAACCAAATAAATTGGTGCTTTCACAAGAAAGACCACCTGTAGAGCATAAGATTCATGGTCATGTGTTGTTTCAATTTTTGGTGTGGTACCGATTGTTATAGTCAACAAAACAAGGAACCCCTATCTGATCACCCATATGGTTCATGTGAAGCAGCATTCATTGTTATTAAATGTTGCAATTGAAGGTAGCATATTTCTTGCATACAAAGGTATTGGAAGAATGATGTACACCCATTTTTGTAATAAAAAAAAAAATTCGACTCCTTAGGTCATTTAGGAGACAGATTGATCCATTAGTCAATTGTCATCTGGGAGTTGGTTCTCTCCTACCAAATCCAATGCCGTAGAGATGGTTATGAGACTTCTAAATATTTACCAGAAAGGCAGAAAATTAGGACTGACTACTGCATTATTCACTCAGAATCCCATCGAGGCATCAACAATTCTATTCGCCAATCTCATAGTTCGATTGTTCGAATGCAGTCTATTTTAAATATAGGCATAGAAAAACAAAATTCGGGATTTATATATGAGATGGAACATGGAAGAGTAATATATATGATTTACAAATGTTGCAGTGGGAAATATATTCAGTTAAACCATTTCTGACCTGGTGTTTTCCTGCCCTAACCACTTTAACTCTGTCTCCCCTGAAAAGAGTCAGTTAAGCAAATTACTGGTAACTCTAGTTTTGTCTCCACAAAGATAACCAAATAAATGAGCAATAACCAGGAATAGTAAAATCAGTTACATAACAAAATAACCGATGCTAACCCGTTTTCCACAAATGAAATAATGGCTTGTAGCGTTGCTGAAAATCCTGCTAGCTTGTGCTCATCCCCGTATCTGTATGTCATTCCAAAAGAAAGTAGGAAAAGTGAGCGCTACTCTTGATCAGAATCATCACATATTCCAAAAAGAATCGTAAATTATACATCATTGAAGCAGACTCCCACCTTGAATATATCGGTTTCCCAGAGTGACTCAAAACAAAAAAGTGTTTCTTCCTTTCTCTCCAAGACATGGAAGCATCATCCTGCACTTTATCCATTTTTAATTGAAATTTATTATATTGCATGCCTAGAAAATATAGGTTTTCTGTGAAATTTTTATTTGTGTGGCTGGTTCTTTCTAGTAGAATTTAAGAAAACATCATAATGCCTCAAAAACTCACCTCGTGAACGTGCCGTTTGCCAGGAACCCACTGTGATTGTGCAGAATGTAACATCTCGCCATCATAACCCACGGAAGAACTATTATTTCGAAGTTCCTGATTATCATCAGCTCCAGACGCACTAGTAGCACCACTGCTACTACCCCTCTCAGCGGTATACCCACTGCTACATGGGCTTGACGTTGCCCCATCTATTTCCAGCTCCGAATTATTGTTCGTAAAAGCCCCCGGCACCTTCGAAAGTTTACTCTCCCTAATCGAATTTATCAGCATCTCGCTTTCATTTGCCCTCGAAGATCCATCACCGATCTCCATGCCAAATTCGTGACGATCCTCAGCACCGGATGAAGCGTTCAATGCGATCAATGACAACTGGTTTTCGATAGCATCGAGGGAGTTATCGATATTGTGGTCGGTGTTAGGTTTCTGGCCGGCGGATTCTTCTTCTTCGTCTGAGAATGATGAAAAGCTAGAATCTGACGTCATGGAAAGTACTAAACTCAATGACGAATTCCAAATGCCAACATTAGGGTTCAAAAAGTGGAGAAATTAGGGTTTTTGAGTTGAGAGATAGGGGGAGCAATGCACAACAGCACAAGCGTCTGCCACTCGCGATATTCCTCCGTTGGAAACTTCGGCCGATCAGAGAGGTCTTGACGAATACGGGTCGGTATCCATGTAGATGATTATCCGATCTCAATCCACGCTAGGTACTTTACAAACATAGAATTTATACCCAACACTTCTTTTTTCATGTATAACAACCTTAATAAAAATTATTATTTTATTTATAATCATATTTGTTTTGTATTTTAGATACATTTATCATTTTAGATAAATTTATTGTGTAAGACAAAAATTTGTTGTGCATAAATAATCTCCCTTGCAAATATGATTGATAGAATATAGTAATTTTAATAGAAATTAATTATGAAAAAAAGTACATATTATCATAATCTTTTAATTTAGATACTTTTTTTCATGTAGAGGATTATATTAAATAAAAACGCACCAAGATATGATGTTTGATAATCGAGTAATTGATAATTTTCAGTTAGTGTCACGTCAGATTATCTGGTTAAATGATTAGACGGGAAGTTTTGTTAACTAGACAAAAAAAGTATTATTTCAATACAATTTACCTTCAATTTCGGTAATATTACCTAAATTGATTTTTTTCTTAATATAATCCCCTAAGTGAAAAAAATTAACAATCTTACCCAAAATAAAAAAGTTGATAATAAGTTACATTTTTTCGTAACTCTTTAATAATGTAAATAATAAAAATATTTATTAATTATTATAAATTACACAGATTACAGTTCAATACAATAATCGATAAAAAATGATAAGTTTGAATGTACTAAAATTATATTGTGATTTTATCATTAAAATAAAAGATTATTTGTAATGAGGGTGGCTATTGGCGTCCTACACCTAGGGGGTGTGAATGATGATAAATAAAAACATGATAGAGATTGGACAAGAGATGAGAGAGAAATATAAGTGTGAGTGTAAAATCATAAGAGGAATGCTGTGACACCCTTGCCACAACAACCACCAATTACAATACACCCATGACTAATCATCAACATGCAATAACATAATGATCTGATAACCTAAATTAAGTGCGGAAGCATTAAAACATAAATAAAGTAGTGCAACAAGTGTTAAACACCCTACGGTGCTATCAGGTACCAAGCCTAGGTCTACACACCCATACATTTATTACAATCATCCAGAATATATTACAACATTTGTCCCACAACATAATTACCGATTAAATAGCAGATATCTTCCAAATCTTCCAAATCGACCTAACTAGAAGGTCCAGCAGTAGATTTTCCTTTGCCTGTAAAAATACAACAACTAAAACGTAAGCGAATGCTTAGTGAATACATAGATTGCGCATTTTATAAGTCTTTATGAAGCCCAAGAGTATCCCGACGACAAACGTCGTATACTCTCTTCGTACACCAAGTACGGACCAGAGCCGCAGCCCCTTCGAGCTCACAGCTCGGCATTTAGACATACCATCTGAGACAAACGTACGATCGGGGATGACATACTGCCTACCGGGCCTAGGAGGGATCAGCTCCAGGTCATATAGCACAGTAACATCAGAGTAATCGATGCGACCCACCGGTCCATCACTAGATGCACAACAACCGAAAGGACATGCAACAAGTAAGAATGTGCATCTAAATCTACGCAAGTTAGTAGAATTCCAAACAATCAATGAAACAACAGGTCTCAGCAGGCAAAGCTTACATAAAACAAATATAACCATGCGAAATCTACTGTACTCACAGTGGGTGCGTAATTATCTTTTAACCGATATTATTTCTCTTCGGGCTTTCAACCGGATCCACCAAGTACCCCACTGTGGGTTAAACAACACCACAAGGGACCTGTTATATCAATTACAACAATTCCTCGTGTCAATAACCATTTAAATTCATAAAACCATGTTTTGTAAGTTTGGCGATATTTTCCCTTTTTTGGTCTATGTTCAAATCCATATTACCATTGAGTTGAACCCATCTCAAGTTCATAACTTGTCCTTTGAATAATTCTTGCCATTTTACGTGTTGTTTATAAGTTTCATTCAAAATACACAAGTCTAGGGAGTAGTATTCTAAATTTTTGGCATTAAACTCGAATTTAATGGGTTAGATTCGAAACCATGCATCAGATTCGAATCATATGCATCAGATTCGAACCCTTAGCACCAGATTCGAACCCCTTAGCATCAGATTCGAACAACCCTTCGAATCTAGGGGTAGATTCGAACCTTACTTCGAGTCTATGCCTAGATTCGAAGCCCTCCCCTTAGAATCTAATGGTACACCTTCGAATCTAACACCAAACTCGAGTTTGTTCTTGCATTTCGACTCTGTTCTTGACCCATTCGAGTCTGTTCATCATTTCAACTTAAATTCTTCATTTCTAAGGCAAAAATCACTAATATATCATGTATAATACCTAGATTCGATTCTACTATGCATATACTTTCATATTCCAGCAATATTTCAAACAAAAACAAGCTTAAATATGCATAAAATGATAGATTCGAAATTTTTGTTCTTCAAAACCGAAACCATAATCTTAGAAAGGTCGATTCTTACCTCAATTCGTATGAAATCTTAAATCCGTTTGTAGATTGCTGTTGTACTCTTCGATACCTTTCCGATGACGTATAATTCTCGAAAATCCAACGGTCGGTTTGTGATATATCTTAGAGAGATGTAGAGAGAAAATTTCTAGAGAGAGAGAGTAGAGAGAGAGTGTAAACTAGAAAATGAAGCCTATTGCCCTTTATATACTACTTTCGTCATTTTGCACATTTCGCTACTCGACTTAACCGGTTCCATAAAATACTGATTTAATCTTAGATATATCATAAATAACTTTTAAATTCATAATAATCCACAAAATTGATTCTGAGTTTAATTTTCTTAAAAATAGCAACAAACTTTGCTAAATATCCAAATACATAATAATCACCCAAATTCAACTTAAATATATATATACGTTTTCCACTTAATTAACCAAAATACATCAAATTAAATCCGTGGATGTTACAAATGCAGATCACATCAATGGTGGAAAGGGAAGTGCTTCGAATAGATTATCCGATATCCAAAAGAAAGTTTATACATTTAATTTATTTTAACATCAACATTTCATTCAAGAGCACTTTTTCCCTCTCCGGGGCTTTATAAAGAAATTTAGAAGGCCCATAAAAAGTCAAAACAACATCATGATTACGGCTGAGCGTGATACTAGGTATTGTATCGAACTGAAAATTCCAAAAATCAAAGTAAACCAAAACCGATCTCGTATCTAATACATAAATCGATATTGGTACAGTACCGATACGAAAATATATATTTATTCTGCCCTAATATTGGTGCCGGATCGAACCGAAAATCCCATTTACAAAAACCAAATCCTCTACCAAATACATAAATCAGTATTGATTACAGGTACCAGTACGGTTCGAGAAAAATGATATATTTGCTCATCCCTAGTCATGATATGTAGCCGTAGCTTATTTGCTCATCCCTAGTCATGATATGTAGCCGTAGCTAGAGATTGTTTTTTTGTCAACAACTTTCACCTCTTCAAATATCACAACCTCCGTCTACTTCTCATTCACCACTCACCATCTCTGACCGCCTCTATTCTCCTCCCACCCCATCGATTGACTCCTCACATGGTCACGCCAGTCACTTCCACTCTCCTCCGTCTACCGTCATAACTACACCAAGGTCACACATTCAGATTACAGATCTCCACATTCATGACTTTGATTTCATATATGCTCGTCAAAAGGCTTCATTAAACTATCAATTCAAAGCTCTCCTAATCATTTCTCTATTTTATATGTGTTTTATTCTTCTCTTATGTATGTATTTGGAAGGTTTTTTTAGAAACAAACAAAGGATCTTTTTTTTTTTTTTTTTTTTTTGTCTTTTAGATTTGGGTTATGGAGTTTTTATTTTGTGAAAAAGGATTGTCTTCGTCATAGTGAAAGAACTGTATTTTTATCTTTAGATATGATAATGACATGTGAATATATTTTGTGAATTTTGAACATGTTATTAGGTTATGAATTGATGTACTTGGTATTTGAATATATATAATTTTTAGAATTTTAAAAATATCAGATGTTCAGATATTATATGAATCCGTATCCAACATTTTGGATATTAAAAAATAAACAGTCTTAGTAATATGGCATTAAAGTTAGTTACCCAGTATACATGATGAGTTCCTTGACTATAGAAGTAATGGATCATAGGAAAAAGTAATCCAAGATGTTTTAAAGCAACACGTGTGTTATGGTTATTATATAAACATTCAATTTTGACATAAACAGGGGATCATAATTGTAGAAGAATTATACTCTAAAAATGAAATATAATTATCAACTAAGTAACGACCAAAATTGATGTGTTATGTCATTTAAGTTTATAGAGCCAATTATTTCAAATGTTGTGGAGAGTCGGCCTTGCCTACCAATGAGTTGGTGATGAAACATTTTGCGTTGCATAAGTTAGTGTCTTTGCGACAATTTTCTATTGGTAAAATTTCTTTGAACGCAATATCAAGTCTAACTGGTTTGAAGGTGTTAAATGATTGATAAGATAAGTCAATCCATCGTTTATTTTTTTTATGTTCTCTTCATATGTGTCTTTGTGACAATATCAATTAGGTTAGCTTATGCAATATGCACTATTTAAATGCATTTATGCTATTGAATATGAAGTAAAAACAATACTTGCATGGAAACAACGTAATGACTACGTCTTTAAATTCAACTGGAATACACAATGCAATTAGATTATGTCCCAATCACTATTGGGCCCGAGACAATATATATAAATGAATGTCGAACAAGTCATCCAACAATGTCGAAAACAAGACTGGTTTGAGCGGTTAGATTGGCCTAATAAGTCGGACATATGATTGTAGTCAAAATAACATATACTTAGATATTTTCAAATATGTGTTTGTATTTGATAGCTTATCACTTTAGACAATAACATCTATTTCATAAAATTCGGATATATATTACAGGATGCTTGATTAAAATAAAGGAAAGAAAATGAAAACGTAAATAAAGGAAAGAAAACGAACCCTAATTACAGTAATTAGAAACAAACTTTTACTTTCCAGTTCACATATACTAAATATATTGTCATAAAATTGACTATAATTGTTTAAATATTTTATAGTTTACGTGGATACAATATCTTACTTTCATCCCGACTCAATGTATGGTCCCTTGTTAGGTTCAATTTTAGAAGTATTGAAATGTCCCAAATTACCTTTGTGGAAATTAAGTATTGCCAAAACATTCCAAATTAAAGAAAAACAAAACACGTATACATTTGTAACACAATTCAAAATATAGGTCAGAGAAATTTGGTACCTACACAAAGAATACCCTGCTGAAATTCAATAACCTAATTGTGTTTTCTAGTTGTGTAACGTAATTTGAAATTCCTTTTATAACTTAATCACCTCTAAAATTATCATATTTTTAATAGAGGTATGATATCATATTTATTATCAATCTTGATTAAGTTTTACATTAAAAGAGTCATTTGAAAATTCAGTATGGTTTCAAATGATTTTATTCAACATCTGATTGTTCCTTTAAAAACCATAAACAATGTATGTGTGTGTGTGTGTGACATAGATGATAAACGGTGTAAAACGTTAGAGGATGTCAAATCCATTGGGTTTTAAATGTTTTCATAATATTAAATATGATTTAAGTATATGTTTTACATAAAAACTAGAACCCAATGACATATATGTCTATTTATTAAATATGAATAAATTGATTCTATTTATGGAAAGTATGTAAGATCATTATTCTTATTGTGCGGCCCATTAAGTTCATTTCGGACTAGCTATATCATCAAACTATCGTGCCACTGGACTTTAAAACCAACAAAATCTTGATCCTTACAAGTGATACCGTGTGAAACATTTTAGCTAGTTGTTAATTTGGTTTTTTCATCTTCTACAAAATTAATGCATTTGGTTTACAAATCTCAAATGGTTTGAATTTTAGTTTGCATAATTCTAAAACTGTTATACAGTTAATTTCATTGTTAGTTTGATGTATTCGAAGGAATTCGAATTCAAATTTTATCCACACCTTTGTTTAGTTGAAAACATTATCAAATCAGATGATCTTAAGAAATCAAAATACATCTACCATGTAATTATTTCATTTCCATCTATTTGTTATTTCAAAGTTCTATAACTATAGGAATTTTAATTTATACATAAAAAAAAACTTTACCCTTACTAAAAATAACACTCACAAAGTGAATCAATTTGCATAGTTGAAAACAACTAATCTTTGAAACTCTCTTTCTCTCCCCCATTGTTTCCATTAATTAAAATATCATGAACCCGATTCAACAATCTACTAGTTGAGGGAATGTCGAGAGGGTGAACCAAGACATGGATTTCATATCGGAGATGGAGAAAGTGGACAGTATAAACTTACGTTTCTCATCGAACCCAAGTAATGAATTGAATCATATTGAAAAACTCTTCGAACACATGAAATGGATCATTTTATTATCCTTGAAAACCGATACTTAAAAAAAAAGAATGGTGATAAATACAAACTCTATCAAATTCAAATGTCTTCAAAAGATTCTAAATTCTTCAAAAGAACAATGCATATGGGATTTTATAAACATACATTACGTTTCAAAAACCTTCAACCAAGTTCAATCTCAAAGATCAGTTTATCATGTCGTAATGCACAATTTCAACAAGTTATTCTTTTGCCTTTTTATAAAAGCAACAATCAACCATCCTAAATTAATAGTTTAAGTGGTAATTAGTTCTATTTAGTATTTTATTTAATTTGGGTGTAAGTTTGATCCGATCGGAATATGCTCAAGGCGCAAAAGTCGACCCATTATTGAAACGATGCTTCCTCCTCCTGTTCAACTTTATGCTCCCTGCAATTATTGGCTGCCATTGCCAAGTGTTTGTGAAACAATCATATCGGAAATCAAAAGTTTTAAGTGGAAATCCAACTTCAAACAACCCAAAATTCCTTTTCATATCAAAATCCGGAATTTACATTCTTAATTAACCACCAATTCGCTACCATGGCTCTCCAATGGATTCACCAAAATCATCAACAAAAACGGAGAAAAAAACAGATCAAAACATATAGATCTTTTAGACGGATCAACAAATCAGGCCACAAAAAAGACACTTGTTATGTTGATCAATAAATAATTTGTAGGAAAAAAAAAAAGAAAAGATGCAAAGTTCCTGTAAAGTGTTAAGAAATTGCAAATATTTAGTAAGGTAAAGTGTTAATCTTGGAAGCCGGTTTTTTCCCAAATTGCTTGTCTAACTCTACTCAGATCTCGTCCTTTTAAAGTTCTTCCGATTCCTTCATAAACCGAAAATGAGGCCATTCTCGTCCTCGCCAGAAACTCATGCGGCGGAATTCGATCTCCAGGGCCCAACTCATCACCGTTATAATCATCATCGTCACTGTCTCTCATACGATTTTGCGTGTAATCGTCCTTTAATATCTTAGACCAGTCCGGCACATTGACCGGCAGGGACGATGCCGTTCCTCCGACCTCTTTTCGTTTCACCGGAATCGATGAGGATCTCTTCCCGGTCCGAGAACTCGGCATGGTCTTACGCAACTCAGGTGACACGGAGACGTTCCAGACTTCGGATTCTTCGAGCTCAAACATCGAATCGGATCCGATAGAACTGTTCCTTTCACCTGAGAGGAACCGGTAGTCAGGTCTAGCAAAGTAGGTCTTTGATGCCGCCATTACAATGGGATTCAAAATGGTCACTCTCTAAACAAATTTCGATCTCTCTCCCTCTCTCCGAAATCTTGTTGAATGGAAATGAGTTGTGCCCTGTTTGATGATTGATGAACCGAAATGATCGTTTTTCTAGGCTTTTATAAAGGCTCCATATGGATAAGGTTTCATTCTCTCTCTTTTCTTTTTCTTTTAACAAGAAAAAACCCGGAAATATTCTCCAAATTACGATTTCTAATTTTTCCATTTCCTGTGTGTAAGCATTAGGCAAAAAAACCCAACCCCGACGGGAACCCGTAACTCGACCCCGATTTGATCGGGGAATCTCCGAGTTGACCGGGGATGGGGATGGGGACGGGGAATCCCCGATTTAAAATAATGGGGATAGGACGGGGATGGGAGACACTTTAATCCCCGACCCCGGTTATAAATTATGTTTTAATATATATTATTATATATATTTAACTTTACAATTTAAGTTGTTCATTACATTTTATATAATATATTAAATGTTATTGTATATGACTTTTCTATAGTTTAAAATACTATTGTTATTTTTCATTTCATTGGTTTTATAAATGTTTTGCATTCATTTCTTTGTTTTAGTTTTATTACAAATTATAGGTTATATATGTAAATATCTCAAATATGTTTGAATTAATTTTTTTTAATGTTTATTTACATATATTTTTATACTAAATTACTATTTATAGTTTAATTTTAAATAATCCTTAGGAGCTTGAAAACCCCGATTCCCCGACGGGGATCCCCGACTGGGACGGGGATGGGAATAGAAACTCATTCCCCGACGGGGATGGGGAAGGGGATGGGAAAGATGATTATGAAGCGGGGATGGGGACGGGAACTGAGATCCCCGCCCCGCCCCGCCCCATTGCCATCCCTAGTAAGCATATTAAAGTTTCTTTTGAATTTTTTTTTTCAAATTTACTTTATAAAATATCAAATGTTTTTCTATTATTACAATTAAGATACATACACAATATCTTATAATTTTTAATGAAGTCATAGAATTATAAATATGCACTTAGAAACACTTACGACCTTAGGATTTACAATAAAAATAATTGAATGTATTTAAAAAATTATAGAATTATAAATATGCACCAAAAGCGATATATTGGCCATAGGTTTGTCTCAATTTTTAATGAAATGCTTGAGTGTTTTCTAAATTATCTTATAGATGTTGAATGTCGAAAAACTATTTTATAATTGCATATTTTTAAAAAACATACTAATTTGTTTTGTTATTTTTGTTACCATACAATTATAATGCAACTTTCAAAATGCAATTTAAATCAGTAATTATTGGTTTTACTAATAATCTAGTTATGACTTATACTTTTAATAAAATCTTTGACGATAATTTACATTGTTACAAATTAAAAATAATGATTTATATTACATAGTTTAGTAACATAATTTCTTTTACTAGTGTCATAATATGTTTTGTGTCAAAACTTTTTTTTAACTTCTTTGCAATTATTGATTAATAACTAATACTTATGTAAATACATGAGTTAATTTAAAAATAGATATTTAAAAATATATATTAAAGAAATTAAATTTTAGTTATGTGATTGGATTTGATTTAGATTTTAATAAATAACAAGACTAAAAGGGTTGTAAAATGTGTCAATTTAAAAGAGATACTAACATGTAGGCCTTGTTTGATTTAATGTCAAATATCTTAATTGTCTATAATATCTAATTTAGTCAATAGAATTTTAACATCATCTCTTTATTAAACAGATTTAATAAGACATTCGACGTCTAATCACTTAAAAAACAAACAAGCCCGTAAGAATTTATTTATTTGTAGTAGTATTTACAGATTATTTATAGTAAACTTCACTCTTATTTTAATTTTTAAGCCTAGTGTCATATGTTTTTGCATCGATGGAATTTTATTAAATACTGTAATAGACATTTATATTTTACGTGTAGAAAGGATAATAAACTATAGAACGATTAAATAATAATTATAAATAATTATTATTTTATTGATAAAATCACCTTACACGTCATTATTGTTTAATAAAGATTTGAATTTGACGTGGGGGTAAAAAAGGAAATATAGTAATGGGATTTGTCGCCACTCGAGGGTGCGTGGGGGGATTAATGTGGTGGGTTGCTTCTCTGGTGCATGGTGGTCCCTTTATTGGATAAACAAAATGAAGACACGTGTTTGCCCGCTCATTGTGCCATCTGGATGCGTAAGCTCCTTATTTGTTGTACGCAATATGGGTTTCCATAGGAAAAGGCACGTGAAGCGAAGGCAATTGGGTCAGTTGCGGTTTGCTTGTGACAGCTGGCTTTTCTTGTAGCTGCCCCTCAAATGCGACAACCACCGTAATCCTATTATACTCTAGCGGTACCCGATATTAAGAAGGACTTTTATTGAGAAAAGATTATCACTTTAAAATTATAATTAAATTTCACGGTGATTAATACATAACATTTCTTTTTTTTTTTTTTTTTCCCTGTACACAATAATTTTAATTAAAATAATTATTTTATCACTCATCATATTTTTATCATATTTATCTTGTACGGTGAATTTGTTATGTTAGATAAATTTGTTGTGCACAACAAAAATCTATCAATACTATTAAAAGAGTAACTATGCTCATTTCTGGTGAATCCACGTGTTGTCATCATGAATCGACACGTGACATTTATAGATTTTAAAAATAATAAAGAAATTTAAATCAAATCTTTCCAAATCTAATATAATCCACTTTTAAATTCAAATCAAATCAAATCAAAAAAATCTAATACTCTACTAACTTATTAATTAAATCTATCCAAATCTAATATAATCCATTCTTAAATTCAAATCAAATCAAACAAAATCTAATAATCTACTAACTTATTAATTACAAGATTATATAATAAAAGTTTAAAATATATATAAAAAAATAATTACTCTTCATATATATTTAGAAATATATAAAATTAATAGGTCATAATAAATAATAACATCATCTTATATACTTTTGTTTAAAAAAATAATATTTATATCTTTATCTTTTTATTTATTATATTATATATATATATATATATATATATATATATATCTATTCAATTAAATGAATAACTAGATGCCACATGGCGTCTAATTAGAACGCCACTTGGCTTAACAATAATATGTCACGTGTATAGAATCTTTTTCCTTTTAATAATATTGAATAAAAAGAATTAAATTAAATTAATAATTGGAATTACTTAGCAAATGTTTTATAAACAAAGCCTTCAAATTAGTGTTTTTTTATGCAAATGTTGTCCTTTCTAAAGTTAAAAGTAAAGAAGATTTAAAACTTTTAATTTTAGACAATGAATGTAGAGTTAACATCAAAAAAACAAATGTTGTTTATAAAAAAGTATTTCCGGTTTATGATTTGAAATTATGGGTCTATTTTTTTTATTTAAATCTCATGATTATTTTATACTTTTTTATTTGTTTATATATTCTAATTAATAAGATCAACCCGTGTAGTAAACGGGTAATAACCTAGTATATATTAAAAATATCCGCGTAATACGCGGGTAATTAACTAGTGTGTTATATATCAAAACATGTTTGTTATAAAAAACTTTGGATTGATAATATGATGGAGTCATAATACGGTAATGTTTGTAATCTTAAAATGAACTATAACATAAAAATAAATATACTTTCGGTATATTCGATCAATTCATTGTACCTTTAGTGTCATCTATAATTTTATATATATTTGGTTGGATAATATCAAAACATATATACTTATATTGTCACATCTCATGCATCCCTATGTATGCTATTTTTTAAATACATTACTAATTATAAATGCTTGTCAAAATCAACAACCATAAATTGATACAAAATTACCAATACCATTATCATTAGATATTTGTGACTTTGATATATTTTATGAGGCTATGTTTTAGGATAAGTTAGGAATAGGATACTGACCATTAGGGGCTGCCTAATCAACAATAGACATAGTAATGAGCAACTAGTTTGCCTTATCAATAAGGACATAAATTCGCACAACTATGTTGAAGTAGTTCTTCCAAATCCATCACCTATCTATCATTGACCGATTAGTTTAGTCCCTTTGATATGAGTGGTGATATGTAAGTGTGCGGTTACGAGTTTGACTTAATCTTAAACAAACCAGAATATAGGTGTTGAATGTGTAAGTTCTGAAGTTTTCATTTGGGGCAGAGGCGTAAAAATAGAAGTAGGCTAGTTTGCCGTTAAAAGAACCTATCTGTCATTGGACATTTAACTATTTTAGTGTCAATTTTATTTCATCCTTAACCATATTTGTTTGGTTAGTTGTGTTTATAGAGAAGTTAATAAAATAACAAAAATTCTAGTTATTCATTCCTCAGTATCAATATTTAAAACCAATCAAAACAACAAATGACTTTTGTCTTATCAATATGTAACATTAGAGTTTTATAGATGTCCTTAAAATTGGAGGGTGATATTTATACCACATTTGTTTCTTGATAGTTGATACATCATCATCAAATTTATTATCCACATTTTACCTCTGAAGATTTAAACAAGTGCAAAATTATATTAAAAATAATACAGATGTATAAAGTAAAAGAGATAATATACAAATATTCTGTTTTGTAAAAGTTTAGGTAGATATTATTATTGTTGGATCAAAGGAGTTGAGAAAAAAAGCTACATCGAATTAAGGCTGCAAATGAGTCAAACATTTATTGGGAAATTAACGACTGAGGCCAAGCATAATAAGCAAATTTGAAATTGTTAACAAGTCGAGTTCGAGCTTTTATCATGTTTTTCGCATCTTGTGTATATATACCTAGTCGAGTTATCAAGGAATTAATACTTATAGAGTAATCCATGAATGAGTTCGTGCTCACGCTAGATACAATAAAATTCAAAAATTGTATAATCAGATATTCAAGGTTTTCAAGTTGAGCTCGAACCAATTTAGGGTTATTCTTCGTGGGCAGCTTGAAAGCTCTTTGAGATATTAAGGCGAGTTCGAGAATAACGTAATTACTCGAGCCGAGCTAGAACTTTGTGAAGTTCAAACTTGATTCCACTCATTTACAATTCTGTATTAAATCTTACTAAATTTGACTAGGTGTATTCATCATGTATGAATTTAAAAAAGTCACGTCTTAAAATTGGATACACATGTCATTTAACATAATCACTAAAATGTTTTTAAGGGTTAATATAACACAAAAGAATAAGGATTGCTAAACACTGATACATCCTTTTATATAACTTTTGAGTGACAATTTTTGATTGTTTAATAGTACCAATAAATGATAACCCAATTTGACTATTATTTTATTTATTAAACAAAAACTTTCCAGGTATCAGTTCATTCATTAGATGGTGAATCAATTTGATCTCATTCATTTGGATTTGGTGGATACATTATCTTAATTGGAAAAAAGCAAATACATGACACATAATTATTCCATCTCTTATTTAATTATGAAGCAAATATTATTTTATTTTTGTGTATCTTGTTATATTAATATATAAGTTATACTGAAAATGACATATATAAATATTAAATTAACTCATTAGCATTACACATTTCTTTAAATTATATTGCTTATCATGAAAGATAACATTGGAAACAAATTCTTTTTTTTATATGTTAAAAAATAAAACCAATTCAACCTTGTTTTTTAGTTTGTAACAATCGTTATTCTAGTTATGGTACATATCAAGCAACACATCAACGTTATGCTAATTATATATAAACCTAACATTAATGTTTTTAGTTCGTTTTCTTGTTTGATAGATATATTAATAATCATCATTGTTTAAACCATGACAAGTGACTAATAATTTGTTTTATTGATAATTAACTTTAAAAAAAGAGATGGTTTTGAAAATATGTCGACACCCATAAAAAAAAATCTGAAATGTAAAGGTGGTTTGGAGACTTATGGTTACAATATCAAATCATCCTCTAATTTTATCTTGTATCTTTAAATCTTTTTCTTTCACTTTTCTATTACTCTCAACGATATATTTTATATGTCTGTATATGTAAGATGAAGTAGATTCAAGTATTGGTTTGTATTTCAGTTATTGTGTTAAGGTATTAATATAGTTTAATATGGGTTTTGATTTGACCAAGTAATAAAATTTATAAGCCTGTTTGTTGCACATTTTATGAGAGCTTATGGAAGCTTAATTTGCTTTTTAAAAGTTTCAGCTTATTTTTATCCTTAAGTTGTGTTTGGGTGAACAAATTTTTTCTGCAGCTTATTAAAATCATAAGCTACTTCAAGTAGCTTGAGCATATGAAAAATAAATTTATTAGAATAATAATAATTTGGTTTATATTTTCAAGTTCCAACTGTTTTACCGAACATATCAAATCATGAAAACTCTAGCTACCAATTAGTTTCGTAAAATAAGATATTAAAATAACTGATTTTGAATTCTAGTCCTTAATTAGTGTGTTTGGTTAGATGATATTGCGTGATTTATATTGCCGGCTAAACGGCTAAAGGCGCGGGATATGAATTATTGAAGGGATTTTTTTAGAAAACCTCATTTGCTAAATGCAACATTAGGGTGCGTTCACTTGACGAAAACCGGAGTGTTTTCGGGTTTCGTTTTTGACGAAAACAAGGGATTTACGAAAACATTTTCACTTGCATATTTTCTAAATAAATTTTCATTTTCAAGAAATTTTCATTTTCAAAGTTTATAACTAAATTTTGAAAACAATTTTAAATTGTTTACAAACTATTTTCATGAATTCCAAACTGAAAACTACAATTAATATATGAACTTTTTTTCAGAATTCTCAATTGTTTTTTGAAAAACTAAATCTAAAAACATTTTCTTTAAACTGAAATTGAAAACAAATAAAATATTTTTGTCAAGTGAACGCAGCCTCAACTTCCGAAAGGGTTAATGAAATATAATTGTTTATAGATGCTTGCTAAATTTGGAAACATAAAAAAATTATAAAACGGTAAAAAAAAAAAGAGCATATAATTGTTTGTAGATGGGCCGCACTAATAAAGAGTTACACTGTTATAGAGGGTCATAGACTAATTGGGCCTAAATATATCTTTAAATCCGTTTCACAAGTTGATAGTGAGGGCAAAATAGACATTGTTAGGCGAGTCTGCAAAACCCTAAAGATACTGCCTTGTATGAATTTCATTTCCATGCCGTAGTCACTAGGGGAGAACACGGTCCGGATCGGCCGGTTTGACGACTAAAATCTCGGCGAAACTAGTAACTTCGGTTTGGAAAATTCTCAAACCAAACCGGCCAAAACTAATGACTCGGCTGAACCGGCCAAACCGAAAATAATTGGTATGGTTCGGCCGGTTTCACGGGTTGAATTAGAAACTTCGAGTTAACTTATAAATATTCTAAGAAATTAGAAAGAAAACAAACAATATATTGATATATTAATACACAAAACAAAAAGAAAAAAAGTACGAGCAATATCTTGTTGTAATTAGTAAAGATCTAAAATTAAACAGGTAGATTGTTACAAATTAAATGGATGTTGCATTTCATTGACATTTGATTTAACAATTATAAGCATGTTTAAAGAATATGCATTTGTATCGTATCATATTTGTCTATTTGATTCTATAATAGAAAAGATTAAAATCAATTTATAAAGAATTACAAACATTTAATTTAATATTTTAACGATTGATGAAAAAACACAACAAACTTATATATATATATATATATATATATATATATATATATATATATATATATATATATATATATATATATATATATATATATATATATATATATATATATATTCAAGATCAATGGGGTACCTTGTTAGACTGAGGTACCGTGGAACCATTTATAGTCAATCATTTATCATTAAAATCATTAAAATATAATATAAATTTTACTTAAAATTATTTCCCACATTAATTAATGCTGGGGGTAAAATGGTATTAAAATTTTTTTAAATTAGAATCAAAGATTCTGTTTATCACATGAAAATCTCCATTTTAGTTGATATCATTTATTACACCCGTACTGAACATGTGCAATGATGACACTTTATAAATCACGATTGAACATGTTTAATACTGTCAATATTGGTTTATCACCAAAACGGTTAACAGCGACAAAAGAAAAACTCCAACTGCACATGTTCAATAACGTGTAAATGAAATTGAACCTTCACGAACGATTTGAAGAAAATAATAAATACTTTTATTTGACACATCCGGTTGAACATGTTCACTAAAACCCATTGTCGAATCCAATTGAACATGTGCACTAAAACCCATCGTCTAATCCGATTGAACATGTTCACTAATACCCATTATCGAATCCAATTGAACATGTTCATTAAAACTCATTTTGAAATTTATTATAGATATGTTATGAAAGTAAATCTCTATAATTAAGGGAACTATTATATTATTACTTGTCATCTATTATTTAATATAAATCTAATTGACTATATTACCCTTTTAAACTTATAACCAAACATGGGTGGACTCCGGTTCCCCAGTCTAACATGGTACCCCATTGATCCCGAACCTCCCTCTCTCTCTCTCTCTCTCTCTCTCTATATATATATATATATATATATATATATATATATATATATATATATATATATATATATATATATATATATATATATATATATATATATATATATATAAAATCTAACTTTGTCGGTTTTCTGCCGGTTTGACGTTACAAACCATCGGCCAGCCAATAAACTCGGTTTGAAAACTTTTCCAACTGGTCGGCCCAAAACTACTCTTCTAACCCGGCCAAATCGGCCGAATGATTTCGGTTTGGCCGGTTTAGTCGGTTTCGGCCTAACTGTGTTCACCCCTAGTAGTCACCTCGCTTGCTCTCGCCAAAATGCCGTTAAAGTTTGATCCGTTACAGGTCGTCGATGTCTACGTCCGAGTCACCGGGGGTGAGGTCGGAGCGGCGAGTTCACTAGCTCCTAAGATCGGACCACTCGGTCTCTCTCCGAAGACGATGCGAACACATAGCCAAGGAAACCGCAAAGGACTGGAAGGGTCTTAAAGTGACGGTCAAGCTCACCGTTCAGAACCGTCAGGCTATGGTCTCGGTCGTCCCATCTGCCACGGCGCTTGTGATCAAGGCGCTTAAGGAACCCGAACGCGACCGTAAGAAGGTGAAAAACATTAAGCATAGCGGGAATATCTCTCTCGACGATGTGATCGAGATTGCGAAGGTAATGCGCCCAAGGTCGATAGCCAAGGAATTGCAAGGAACTGTGAAGGAGATTCTGGGAACTTGTGTTTCTGTTGGTTGTATTGTTGATGGAAAAGATCCCAAGGATCGTGGCGGACCCAGCCACCGAAGGACCCGTTGCACAAATTTTTGTCGTGTTCACGGTTCAAAAATGGACTGTTGTGACTACTACTTTCTGTTAACTTTCTTTTTAAAATTTTTTCAATTAATCATACAATTAACAATTAAAGAAACTAAAAACACAAATGACAAATCATAATTAAACTTTAAACCCTAGATTACATAAACTTTAAACTTTAAACTCAACCCTAGATTACAAATTAACAATTAAAGAAACTAAAAACGCAAAATAAACCACAAATCAATTTCAAATTTCAAATAGACATCACAAAATTGATTAATTACACACACTTTGAACTTTCAATCAAATTAATTAAAAACTAAAAAACATATACTTTGTTCAACACAAATCACAATTTCACAGTTAAACACTAATTTCAAGCAACGAGGATCAAAGTTTCAAATAATAGTAGAATACTAGAATTCATAAAAGATAATAGATTAGGAAAAGGAATTGAGCTTTTAAAATAAAATTATTATTGGATTAATTGATATTGGATTTAAAAAGAATATTGGGTTAATGGGTATAAAAAATAGTATTGGATTTTTATTGGGTTTTAATTTTTGTAATATGATTGGATGTTGTTGATTTGTTGTATTAATTATTTATTTAGTTATTTAGGCAATCAATTTTTTTTTGGGTATTAAAATTCATTTAATAAAGTTGCACACATAATTTATTTATTTTCTTGAATACTATAAGTTGCACACATAATAATTCACCGGTTGCACATATAAAATTTTTAAAAAACTTTCACTGCAAAACGAGGTTATTTGGGAGGGGACCCGTTGCACGGGCTACCCCCCATTTCCTCGTAGGTCCGCCTATGCCAAGGATTTGCAGCAGGAAATCGCTGATGGAGATGTTGATATTCCTCAGATTTGATATACTTCCAGGTGACAACTTTTGTTTTATGATTTAGTGCTAAATTTCAGTTGCAATCTGTGCTTGATACATGGAATATTTTGATTTGATCATTTTTCCTTAAAGTTTGGATTATGAATACAACCAGTGGATTCGAGCAACCAGCAACATGAGAATCACATGAAGTTTCTGATGCGCGGCAGTTTAGATTATAGCGTGATGAGGCCTATATAATTGGCTCATATTCAGGGCCGGTCCTAAGGTTTTTAATGCCCAGGGTGACCAACAAAAAAAATGCCCCATAAGAAAACCTACACAAAACCACACCAAATTTTTAAAGGATTGAAACGTGCTGCAACTATTCCCTCTTATTTCACATCTATGGGACCAACTGGTCCACCTTTCGTTTGTGAAGCTGGTCAGAGGTTTGTATTGTAGTGGTCCAAAACTTGGAAAAAACTAAATATTAACCTGAAATTGGGTTAATACCTAAAACAAGAAAAAGAAGAATAGAGAAATGCACATTTGCATCAAAGATATATGTCAGTTTTCTTGGCCTCTTGGTTTGGTTTTTCAATGGTTCAAAACCTAAAGCAACATTCCTGTAATCCACCACTAGGCAATCATAAGTAATAGTGGTTTGACTAATATAACATTCAAACAGCCATAATAATAAGTTTTTGGCAACCCACTGGCCACTGCTAAGGGTATTCTATAATGAGATGAAAGGCAACTTGGGGCCAATCGAATCTTGAGCAGAAATGAGATACAGAAGCACCTTTATGCAAGACCTTAAGAAAACAACAAAGAATGATATCCATCGTAATCGCAAGTTAGTTCAAGATTATATGCGTGTATTGGAGATTGGAGAAGGGGACGTGTGTTGTGCTCCGAATTAGATTCATCGTTTGTCTATGTACACAACTACACATGAATCCCTTTGTCACAATACACTCTATTTGTATATTCACAGAGGCTCACGAGTATTGACTATCGTCGATTTTAAGCAAGAAACTAACGAGTATTCAAACAGCAATCAAACAACTGATTGTTTTAAGCATTCAAACAACTGATTGATTTTAAGCAAGAAACTAACGAGTATTGACTATTGTCGATTGAAAAGGGAGAAGTGAGATTGAGAACATGATTTGCGATGGATTGAAGGCTTGAAGCAAGCAGTTGCTCGTCGATTTCAGGGAGGAGTGGAGGACGCTCCATATTTCGCTGCTATGCCTGCTTGTAGTTGCCGATTTCCAAGAAGGCAAGAAGGAGCCCCATTTTGCGCCGGCGTCCTCTCGTCTCTCGTCTGCTACTGCCTTTTGGGAAGGCAACAAACATCTCTAGTCGATTTCCAAGAAGGCAAGAAGGACGCCTCGTCTCCTCTGCTGACTGCTGCGACGCCTCCTCTTCTGCTGAATTCAATTAATTCCACCACCGATTCAGCATTTCAGTACTTGGGCAAATGGGCAATGGGCCTATGGATTAAATTTGAAGCTACTAATGGGTATTTTATCCCTGATGAGTGATGCCCCAAATAATTTGCTATTTTTTTGCTGCCCTGGGCCGAGGCCCAGTTCGCCCCCCCCTTTGGGCCGGCCCTGCTCATATTCAAGAAACCAACAACATTCACCGGTCACCTATAGAAGCATGCGACAGAGATGGAGAGTAAAAGGGCCCTGTGCAGGCGATGGAAATAAGGGAGAAGTTTTCGACAATGAGGGAAAGTTGGAGAAGAAGAAAATAAATTGTGAAAAGTGATGGAAATAAATTGGGTTTATGGATTTTACAGTTAAGGTGGAAAGTTGTTGGTTGCTGGATTCTAGCAACCAACAACACTAGAATCATATGAAATTTCAGATGTGAGGTGACTCAGATTTTAGCATGATGCGGTCCATACAATTGGCTCAGATTCAAGCAACCAACAACACTTACCGATCACCTATGAAGCAGGTCGACAGAGATGGAGATGAAAGGGAGGACCTTGTGCAGGCGATTGAGAGAAGGGAGAAGTTTTCGACAGTGACGAAAAGGTGGTGATTTAACGCCGGTGAAAAAGAAAATACACCTAAGTAATCGAATAATCTAGAATTCAGTATTCATTAGATTCATGGTATAAAGAGAGTCTTTCCTTGAATGTGCATGATTATTTTATTTGGAGAAGATGGATATATTCTATAAGATAATAAAGAATCGATGGTGATAGTCTCATACGCTATGTTCTTACGTACATAGGGTATGGGATTGATACATTTTAACATGCATGCAACCACCACTATATGTATATATTGGATGGATTTATTCTAGAAGCTTCTTTGCTTTTATATTTTTTTCATTTCTTTGTAATTATTTAACTTTTAGTTACATATTTAACCTTTATTTACATGCCTCATATATTTTCAATAATTGCTTTAACGATATAATATATTTATTTTATCTGTTGTTCAATAATAATTTTTTAAACTTATTAAAAGTTTAAAAAACCAGTAACTTAAATATTCCGTATAATACACGGATAATAAATAATAATGAATTCATTTGGTTTCTTGATTCATTCAAACCACAATTTAAGGGGGGTATCCAACTACTTGAACATGGCTACACCAAAAACTAAATCAATCTAAACCACAATTTATAGTGTGACTTTTATCTGAAAATAGAAGACCAATTTGATTCTTGATTTGAATTTTGAACAGAATTCGACCAACTCACAAAAGTAGCAACTTTGAGAACAATACCAAAAGTAGCAACTTTGAGAATGCAGAATTGAGGATTGAAACCAACTCTATCTTTGTTTGTTTTTTTTTTTATTTGAAATGTATTTTAGTGTTAGTGACCTGTTTTATACGTTAACTAGTTCTTAGCCCACGAATTACATGGATGTTTTATAAATTAATTGTTTGCTAAAAATCTATACAAATGTAAATTACATATTAAAATGTTTATTTTTCTACCAAAAAAGTTACAAAAACACTATTATTTTTCGTTATGAACATAATTAAAATTTTTTATTGTAGTATGAATAGTACTAATATGTGTTAAAATCTTTAATTTTTGATTTATTTATTTTAACTAATAAAAATTCAAAAAAAATGAGTTTTACATAAAACACAATTTAAATAGTTTTGTTAAAAGAATTTATGAAACATTTCATTACCAATACTAAGTTAACTTTTAAATGTACGAAATAGTGCCTAGTTAGCTAAATTAGAAGTTAGATATGGAAGATATTAAAATCATTAAAAAATATTTTTTATTCATAAGAGTTAAATTAGACAATACTTGATTGTAGTTTTGCTTAAAATTACATAATTAACTAAGAGGAATTGTATATGGAAGGAAACGACACGTTTCGCTAGTTGTTTTCTTTTATTAATATATATAGATATAGATCAGACATTTTGTCCCTTTTATAATTGTAGAAAGATCGAATGCACATGGCAATGAAGATTTTGTATGCATGGAAAACGTCAATTAAAATAAAAAACTTGAAGAAAAATTTGTGGTGGTGTGTAGGACAACACATCAAAAGAACCAAATCAAATATTCAATCATTGTATCACATTTATTTAAATGTTTATCGTTTCAAATACGTTCTAATTGATTTATTTTTTCCTTTCAATAAAATAGCATGATATAATGAGATATATATATATATATATATATATATATATATATATATATATATATATATATATATATATAGGGAGGTTCAATTGAGAACTTTTATGCACCGAGGTACAAAAGAACCCATATCATCCATTAGATCAAAAAATTGTATGGATTAGATTAGTGGCAAAAGGGTAAATAGTTGGACAATTTGATGCATCTTGTGCATTATAGAATAAAACAAAGAAGGGCATTTTGGGGAATGTGCACACCTCATTAATTTTAATATTTCAACAAATAATCAAATAATAAATGCTAAATAAATTCAATTGATACATTTCCAAATTTAACAAAAATTACACAAATTCAAAAAAAGATGATGGAGATCGATGCATTTCATCGTAATCGTGTTTATTTATGCATCGTGTTCAAAAAAGATGCATTTAACAAAAAAAATACACAAATTCGTTATGCATCGTGTTCAACTTGTTCATCATTCATCTATGCATCGTGTTCGTCGTTCATATTTTTTCATTCATGTATGCATCGTGTTCAACTTGTTCATCATTCATCTATGCATCGTCATTATTCATCATCCATTTATGCATCATCATTTTTCGTTGTTCATCGTTCATCATCCATCTATGCGTCGTCATTGTTCATCATCCATCTATGCATCATCATTATTAATCGTTCATCATCCATCTATGCATCGTGTTCTTCATAGTCATCATCGGTTGCATCTCTTGTTCATGTTCATCATCATCGTTGTTCATCGTTAATCTTCGTCTTCAAATCATCATCACCATCAAAATCATGAAGAACACGATTAGAGAGAAAATGAGAGGGAGAGAGAGAGAGAGAGAGAGAGAGAAATGGGGAGGAAAATGAGGAATTTAGTTACTATGAGATTTTAATTCAAAATGTAACTCCTAAGTATCTTTTAATGATTTTTAAAAATAAATTAATTACCATATCTTTAATTTTCCCTAAATGCCCTTTGTGCACCCTTGTTAGATTATCTTATGCACAAAAGTGCCTCGAGGTGCCCCGATGCACAAAAGTTCTCAATTGAACCTCAATCTATATATATATATATATATATATATATATATATATATATATATATATATATATATATATATATATATATATATATATATATATATATATATATATATATATATATATATATTAAAACAAATTATTATTAGATAATAAGACTATATACTTAAAGAAAACATAGTTATCTGTTTATTTAGTAGTCAAAACTCGTATAAATAAGTAAAGTTTGACATGTAGAACTTGGACTGGATTAATAAACTGAACTAAAACCAGTATCATTTGATCTGATTCTTGGTTCAATTTGGTATATTAATAATGCCAGATTCGATTTTATATTTTTTGTTTGTATAAGTTGGGAAATATCGGGACCGAATTGTTACCATAAATCCAATCCAATATGCATTTCTAGTTTACCTAAAGTTTGGTTTTTGGTTTGGTTCGGTTATGTGTGGACTGTTAACACACACATGAGCTGCAAGGCAAACATGTGAAATATTGACAAGTAATACTTTTTCCATCGTACAAATGCAATCGTCATCCAAAGAATCTCACCAATTGAATTGCACAAATCCGATTAATTTCACAAACCCTGTTGTAATACTTATTTCAATAAGTCAAAATTATATGACAAAACTAATCATAACATAACTTAATGTTCAACTTAAACGACTAATTAACAAAGTAACAATTTAATATTTAATATTTCTATTTCTATCGTATACATACATACATAGCATTAAGTTTTATTAATGTATAAATGAGTTTTAACTTGATTTTATATATTTATTAAGTAATATATATTATGTGCATTTAATTTTTTAATCGTTTGAAGTAAAATAACTTGACATATGTTTGCTTTTTTATATGTATTTGGTTCTGAACTTATAACGGCAAACTATTCTACTACTACTCCTAAACTACTCTTTTTACCACAAGACTTACTTTCACCACCTAAATTTCAACTTGTCTCCGACGGGAGTCGAACCCGTGACCTCTAACTTATATCTCCACCCTTTTACCGCTAGGCCAAAGACTCTTTGAAGAACGAACATCGATATAAATCGTATATAGACATGTATATGATTGTACATATGTTTGTGTGTGTGTGTGTGTGTGTATATATATATATATATATATATATATATATATATATATATATATATATATAGATTGAGGTTCAATTGAGAACTTTTGTGCATCGGGGCACCTCGAGGCACTTTTGTGCATAAGATAATCTAACAAGGGTGCACAAAGGACATTTAGGGAAAACTAAAGATATGGTAATTAATTTATTTTTAAAAATCATTAAAAGATACTTAGGAGTTACATTTTGAATTAAAATCTCATAGTAACTAAATTCCTCATTTTCCTCCCCATTTCTCTCTCTCTCTCTCTCTCTCTCTCTCTCTCCCTCTCATTTTCTCTCTAATCGTGTTCTTCATGATTTTGATGGTAATGATGATTTGAAGACGAAGATTAACGATGAACAACGATGATGATGAACATGAGCAAGAGATGCAACCGATGATGATTATGAAGAACACGATGCATAGATGGATGATGAACGATTAATAATGATGATGCATAGATGGATGATGAACAATGACGATGCATAGATGGATGATGAACGATGAACGATGAACGATGAACAACGAAAAATGATGATGCATAAATGGATGATGAACAATGACGATGCATAGATGAACGATGAACAAGTTGAACACGATGCATACATGAATGAAAAAATATGAACGACGAACACGATGCATAGATGAATGATGAACAAGTTGAACACGATGCATAATGAATTTGTGTATTTTTTTTTTGTTAAATGCATCTTTTTTGAACACGATGCATAAATAAACACGATTACGATGAAATGCATCGATCTCTTTCATCTTTTTTTGAATTTGTGTAATTTTTGTTAAATTTGGAAATATATCAATTGAATTTATTTAGCATTTATTGTTTGATTATTTGTTGAAATATTAAATTTAATGAGGTATGCACATTTCCCAAAATGCCCTTCTTTGTTTTATTCTATAATGCACAAGATGCATCAAATTGTCCAACTATTTACCCTTTTGCCATTAATCTAATCCATACAATTTTTTGATCTAATGGATGATATGGGTTCTTTTGTACCTCGGTGCATAAAAGTTCTGAATTGAACCTCCCTCTATATATATATATATGTATGTATGTATATGTATGTATGGGTTTCCACCCTCTCACTTATATCTGCACCCGTAAATAATAGTAGGAAATATCTATGATAATTAATTAAGGCGATGGAAAAGATATTTATTTAATTAATTAAGGTTGCATGACCCACCCACCCACCCACCGTACGTACGTTGTTCGTTGGTAGCTCGTTTTTAATTTGTGAATTTGAACCCAACATCTGGTATTCCTCGTAGCCGTCCACTTCCTCTTCTTCAATTTCTTCAATTAGATATTATATTTGATGGTTGATAGATTTCCTTAATTTCACCCACCAATTCATTTCATTTCAGCCTAGCTATAAATACTCCATCCTTTCCTTCACTTCTCTTCGAACCAACCGCTAGCTTCTTTCTAATTAACATCGATCGTTAAAAAGGTTTCGGACTTCGATCTAGATCTCTTTCTGTTTCGATATCAAAGATCGAGAAAGATCGAGATCCTAGCTACATACATAAGAAACCGGCATACATACATACCAAACATAATGATGACGTTGAATGATCATATGACAAGGTCCATGAGGATGGTGCGAGTCAATTCTTTGGTAGAGACTGCACCATTGCAGATTGTCTCTCCAATTAAGCCCTCTTCGGCACCTAGGCTCGCCACTATACGAGAAGAACGCGGCGAAGGTTTTGAAGAACGAAGATCGATATAAATCAAATCGTATATAGATATATATGTATATATATGATTCTACGTATATATATATATATTTATATATATGTATGGGTTTCCAGAGGACATCAGTACGTGACGACGGATTTCACGTCTTGTCTAGTCTATCTTGATGTTCATTGTGATATAAACAAACTAGTACTTTGTACATTTTGCTTGCTTTTATGTTTCTTATTTTTTATTGTTACCGAGGATAATATGACGTGTGTATATATACACATATATATATTTTCATGAATTTATAAAATAAAATCCGTTCTCTCATAAACAGGCCTGGTGATGAGGAGGGCAAAATGGGCCTTTGCCCAAGGCCCCAAAATCCAGAGAGCCACAAATTTTTTTTTTTGTATGTTTATGTGTAATGTTTGTGAAACCAAAGCCCAATAAGTCACAACACAAATCCAAAGCCCAATAAATCACCATCAGGTTGTATCTTCTCATTCTTTCAACACTTTCGTAATCGCTATATAAACTTTTATGTCTTTTTGGATTAGAAAACACGAGTCTGGGTATGAAAAACATAAAATAGAAAAAAATGGATTGAAGAGTTTGTTAAGTCTCAAAGTGGGGCTCTTAATAAGTTTTTAAAAAATAAAACTAATGTTGATGATGTTAATATTAATATTAAAAAATAGAAAAAAATGGATTGAAGAGCTTGTTAAGTCTCAAAGTGGGGCTCTTAATAAGTTTTTTAAAAATAAAACTAATGTTGATGATGTTAATATTAATATTAAGTTTATAGGGTCTCTTTTATAATTATTGCACAGGGCTTCCGAAAACTAAGAGACGGCCCTGCTCATAAAATTTGATGACTAATTTAACTGGTCGGGCTATGTAACCTAAATTCTAATAGACATGCATATTGATCAAGACATGACATTCCACTTTTTCATGATATGCAAATTATAAAAAGGTGTATATATAGAGGAGGTTAATTGAAAAACCAACATGCATCAGAAAATCTTGAAAAATCTTTTCATGCACCACCACAAATGCATCACAATTTTCTGCGTGATGCATCATTATTTCCACGTGATGCATCAAGATTTTTGCACTATGCATCACCTGATCCAATTGCTATAAAGTGGTTCCCTGGTTTTTTGATACATTAAGGTTTTTCATTGAACCCATCTCTATAAATCTGTATATTGAATGAAAACAAGGCTATAAATCGTTTCATTTTCTTTAAACCAATGCTCATAAGTTGATACCCATTTGACGTAATGTGCACATTAATTGCATAGGTCAAACTCAAGTTAGCAAAAAAAAAAAAAAAAAAAAAAAAAGGGGGGGGGGGGGGGGGGGTAGCCGGGTAGGGGCCGGGTAACTTGATTTTTGTTCAAACTTCAGAGCTTTCGTCAATCAATACCTTTCGATTTATGGTATGAGAAGAAGTACAGAATTATATAGAATATATATATATAAGCAGTGGCGGACCCAGAAATTTTTTTTATGGGGGTCGAAATTTAATAGCTACGATAGTATAAGTGTTGGACAAAAGTGTAAATTTTTCGAAGAAAAAAAATGTGTTTTCCATGTTTTTGAACCAAATATAATTATATATAATTGTGAAATATATAATTAATATTTTGTGACTTTGTGATCTCCTTGAAGAGAGGATTCCAACGATATAAAGAACGTCTAAAACAAAGCTAAGATGGATGAGATATCGATGCTCAAAGATAGATGTTTAGAATGAATGAAACTTCTTCTAGTGGGAGAACTTGAGTCCCACATAGGAAGGAAGATGGAAACCAAAGTGGGTTTATAAGGAGGAGTGTTTAAAGTCATGACAAGATTGTTTGTGATTTTACTCCAATGCCTACCTGCGCGCAGGGGGATGCAAATCTTGGGCCCCGGAGGCTAAAATCCACTGAACTCGTGTACGCCGGCACCTGCGGACACGAATGCAGCTCTGCAAATCAGGGCTCGTGCCCCTATACCAAAGGCGTAGGTCCGCCCCTGTATATAAGTGGATCTTTAACCATTGAATCAAACAACTTTGAACATGAGCCCTTGATATATAAGAGTTATATTATCGCATCCGATATCCAATTTAAAATTTTTTTAATCTAAATCTCTTCATTTTATAAAAACACTTTAATATGTTACTAAAATTTTTATGTGCAATAATATTATCATTTCAAGTGAATTTTTTTAACATATCCAAATCCTTATCATATTTTCTATGTATCAGTTTATAAAATTTTATACGTATCATTTTTAACACACAATGAGTTTTTGGTTTGATGTATCCAGGTGTTGTCAAAAACTAAGGTTGTTGGTTTAAAGTTAAATCGAGACATTGTTGGTAGTTTAAACTTTAAAGGGGTATTTCATATTTGGTTCGCACCTTGACCTCACCACATTGGATACTATTTTGCTTATGTAGTAACATTAATATTTAATGTTCTTAATATTTATGTAGAACAAAAATAAAATATAACACACTTTTTTAAAATATTTTTATGATTCAAAAAATTGAAAAACTATTAATAGTATATTTTGGTCGTTTGTCATAATCATACTTTAATTCTTTTAACAGATTTATAAATCAAATAGAAATACCAAATTAATTAAATATGAATTTTATTCCTTTTCCGTCATCTAAACAAGCTACAATATTTGGATTTAGATAAATTTCATTCTTTTCAGAATTTCATTTATCTGACAGATTTCAATCTTGGTGTAAACGTTCTGTGAACCAAGCAATGCCTAAGTTAAATATGTGGTAGTATAGATTGACTTTCAAATAAAAAATTTATTTTATTTTATATGATTTAAACGGTTAACCAAGGCAATGCAGAGATATCAACTAGTTAATATATGTTTAAGAAGAAAAAAACATGGGATTTGTTTATATATCAAAACAAATCAATGAGTTTTAGAAAGGGAAAATGTGGGTTTGTTGGTAAGGCATTTGTGATCGAATGGTCATCGACTATCGAGACGGGAGAAACACACAAGACTATATGTTTATAAAGTAAGAAAAAACATAGTCTCAACCAGAAAAGTGGATTGTAAAGACAATTTAAGCTTTTATTATTACAAATAAAAAATAGAAATTTATCTCAAGAGATCGAAGATACAATATATTTGTCTTCATATCCATGCATACATAGTTCAGAGTACGTCCGGGCCGGGGGCCGAAAATTTAGCCAGCACCATGGTTCCGGAGGCCACGTTAGTCACAATTACACAACCAATATATGTCTATAAATAAGCAATTTAATTAACACATAAATGATTAATTTGGTTTTATGTATAACATAAACTAGTATAGGTATTAGGTAATTAATTGAATTTATATTTTAAATCGTATTAAAAAATATAAATTAGATTAAAATATTATTTTATGGTTAAAAGAATGTGTGTAGACGTAGTAAGAATATGTTTGTTCCTTTTTGGCATGTTTTATTTGGGGAAAATGATGATGAGTAAGTAAGGGGTGGTGGGGAGGAAGTGGGCGGTTGTAATTTAAAAATCCCATGGTCGGTTTTATTACGTTGGCAAACATCTATTTTTGATGTGGCTTCACTACTTTCTTGACACGTGTCCTCACTACATGCTGTTGGCCGCCCCAAACGATCCAGAATAACTAACGTGAAAATAAAAACCTTACATATTTTCCACGACTCTTCCACAAAACCTTTTTTTTTTTTAAATATTTTTATTTCAGTATATCAAATAAGAGTTAAGTTAATAACATTTAGCAATATAAATTTTTTTTTAAATAAAACCACACATTAATATAGTTTTAACTTAATTGTGAACAAAACTCATGAATCCTAAAACATAATCGTATAGTAAGGTTCATTTGGCAACATAAATTGGCTTAAAACACTTTCGATTAGAAAATATATATCACCTACTTCAAAATTTGTTAAATTATTAAATTCTCATTAATAAACAGGATAAAATAAAGTAAAACAAAAAAGACAATTTAATTCCAATTGTGTTTGCAAGCAAAAAGGAAGTGTTAAATACAATTACTCTTTTCATCATTTTACTTGTATTCGTTATAAAAATAAATAATCAACGTAATCATTTTCATAGATTATTCTACACCCTTTCAATGACCTATTATGATGTTGAAATGTCATAAAAAGAGACACCGACCCTCCATCAAATTAATGGATATAAAACTAATATTATTGTGTAACATTATCTGAATATTGTATGTTTTTAAGTTATATATATGTTAATATGCTATAACTATCGATAAAGATTGAATATAGTTTGTCCAGTGTCAACTGAACTAGATTGTATACTTTGTATTTTAGAGTCTTAAACTGTGTATGTATTTAATTGTTTTTTATCCAAACCATCGATAATATTCATTTTGAAACAGGGTATCATTAAATTCGATATAGAATGGTTTAATCATCTTCAACCATTCATTTTAATACTCTTATCAATTATTAAAAAATATTTTATCATATATATGTATGAGTGTACGTATATGTCAATTGACAACATCTAAGTATTACATAAAAGGGCTAAGTTCATTTTGACCATTTAACTTTTAAATTTGTCTCATTTAGCCACTAAACTATATTTTGTCCTAATTTAGCCATTAAACTTTAGGTTAGTGTCCTATTTTGAGGAAAATGAATAAAACTAATGACTAAATCGGTACAAAATATGATAGTTTAGTGGCTAAATCGAGACAAATTTCAGTGGTTAAATCTGGTAAAAAGAAAGTTTAGTGGTTAAATATATATACAAACTATAGTTCAATGGCTAAATCGGGACAAAAAATAGTTTAATGACTAAATTAAAAAAATCTGAAAGTTGGATGGTCAAAATGACACTTAACCCTACATAAAATGGTTCATACTATTCATAAGCATGCATCAATAATTTGTGGATGTGATATAGAATATCTTTTTTGGTATATTATAAAGATGTATGGATGAAAAAAGTATTATATAAATTAGTTGTTAAAGTTATCACTTATTATTTTTTTTATTATCAAATTTAATAATATAGGGATACATTACATAATTTGATAAAGTAAAGCTTATTATAATACTGAAGATTAGCATGCAGATTAATATTGAATTAAGTATATTGCATTTATGAGCTGCCTGCCTTGATGGGTTGTGTATGTCTTCTGATTTATTTTATTTGAAGACTTCCAGATAATTCTATCTGTCTATGATAAAAATTACGAATTTTCTAATAAAAAGTTTCTTAATTCTAATCATGAATGTATTGATTAATAATAATACTTAATACTTAATACGGCTTGCAGTTTCTATCTTTAGAGTAAACTACGAAATCATTCCTATCTTTCATACAGTGTTTTAACCTTTTGATTTAGTGATAATTGGCTAATTGCGTAAAAAACCCTAAACTTGCCAGTTTTTTGTGATTAATAAAACCTCAAACCATTTTTCGTCAGATAGGAAAATTCGAACTAATTAAAAATCAGTAAATCAAGGTCTTATCAATGGATAACTGGTTGGAATCGGTTATTAATTCTATGTGGACCGGTAAATAACTTACGTGGAATTAATTTTAAATTGTTGAAACCAGTTGCCAAGTAACACACATCATTTAAACACCCGTTAATTGTAATTTTTAAACGGGATTACATCATCAACGGGTGTTTAAATGATTTGTAATATATGGCAACCGGTTTCAACAATTAAAATTTATTCAATGTAGGTTATTTATCGATCCACGTAGGATTAATAACCGGTTTCAACCAGGCACCCATTGATGAAATCTTGATTTACTGATTTTTAGTTAGTTCATAGTTTTCAATGCAAAAAAAATGGTTTGGAGTTTTAATCACAAAAAACTGACAAATTGAAAAAAAAAAAATTTGCGTAATTATCCCTTTGACTTATAAGATAACAAATTTAGTTCTAATATTAGTCAAAAAATTTAGTAGAAACTAGTGGAAGGTCATCAATAAATTTCGTAGTAATTCGAAGCATGGATACTCAAAAAATGTAAACAAGATAATGGCGACTTGTAACGATTTATAGCAAAGTTAATTAACCAACTGAAGTGAATTATTATGTTATTTAAGATATAATTTATTAATCCTAATACCTAGAAATTTCCAGTTTTTTCTAAACAGGTATAATTATTGAATTGAGAAATATAATATTCTTTGTTTTAAACAAAATAAACTTAAAAAAGAAAAAAACATTTTTATCTACTAAAAATAGTTCAACTCTATCTCCCTCACTATCCCCATAAATACCATGCTTTCAGCACCACATACTTCACACCAAATTCAAACACACTCCCCAATTTCTCTTTTTTATCTCCTCTCTCTCTCTGTGTCTGTATAAACAAACCCTAGCTAGTGTAGTGTAATTTGATCAATCGGCAGCCATGACGAAGGACATTGAGGTGGCAGAGCATCACGGCGGCAAAGACTACCATGACCCACCTCCGGCGCCGTTGATCGACGCCGAAGAGCTGACGAAATGGTCATTCTACAGAGCTCTGATCGCAGAATTCATTGCTACCCTTCTTTTCCTTTACGTAACTGTGTTGACAGTGATTGGGTACAAAAGCCAGACTGACCCTAACTTGAACACCGATCAGTGTGGCGGCGTTGGCATCCTGGGCATCGCCTGGGCCTTTGGTGGCATGATCTTCATCCTTGTTTACTGCACCGCCGGTATCTCTGGTTAGTATACTTACCATATATACATCTTTAGTCTTTAATTAATTAATTTCCAAGTTGATTAAGAATTGAAGTGGGCGGGGTGGATTGGATGCAGGAGGACACATAAACCCGGCGGTGACATTTGGGCTGTTCTTGGCAAGAAAGGTGTCGTTAATCAGGGCATTATTGTACATGGTAGCACAGTGTTTAGGTGCGATTTGTGGAGTGGGTTTGGTGAAAGCATTCCAAAGTTCCTACTACAACAGGTACGGAGGTGGAGCCAACGAACTGGCTGATGGTTACAACAAGGGTACGGGGCTCGGTGCAGAGATCATCGGCACCTTTGTTCTTGTCTACACCGTCTTCTCCGCTACCGATCCTAAGAGAAGTGCACGAGACTCTCACGTCCCTGTAATTATTCATCCTCCCTCATACCCTTTTTCTTTCTTATTATATACTGTATTTCTCTGTTATCTTACACATCAGTATGAGAAAATAATAACATGAAAGAATAAAAACACAAAAAAAAAAAACATGAAAATATGTTGGTTTTTTCGTAATAAACTCAATAAATTATTATCGAATTAATGTATGGTAGTTATTTGAAGAAAGACAACGGAATAACTTTTATTAGAATATGACGAATCTTTTCCAACCACTCCTTTTAAAGTTACGTCCTATAAGTATACTATACTAGTAGTACTTGTTGACAATCATATCAAACCGCTATTTATCTTATCTTATCTTTACAAGATTTCTTTATTTATTATTCTTTTTTTAATTAAATGTATCATTCTAGCAGTAGGTATTAGGTAAGGTAGAACCACTTTACTATTTTATTTTATATTTTATATATTTTATTATGAGTATTAATATATATAGTGTCATTTAAAAAATTAAAAATGAAGGTATTGGCACCACTGCCCATCGGGTTTGCAGTCTTCATGGTACACTTGGCCACCATTCCGATCACCGGCACCGGAATTAACCCAGCCAGAAGCTTAGGTGCCGCCGTCATTTACAACAACGATAAGGCTTGGGATGACCAGGTATATATACATAATTTTAAATCTTAATTACCGGTCATGAATCTTCAAAATAAAATACGGATGAAAATTATATATGAATATGTTGCAGTGGATATTTTGGGTGGGACCGTTTTTGGGGGCAGCGGCAGCAGCATTCTACCATCAGTTTGTACTGAGAGCAGCTGCCATTAAAGCACTTGGTTCTTTCAGAAGCAATGCATAATTCGAAATTAAGATGGTTTCTTCAATTCATCCATACAAAAGAAAGGAAATAAATCAGGAGGAATGGCCATTGGAAAGGAATTGTAATGTTGAATGGATGGATGGATGTATGAGTGTTGGTTCAATTGTAGATACTTATTCAATTTCCTTTAAGAAATTTATGTAATTTCATCTTTTCGTTGTATTGTGAATCTTGATCGAGTCTTGTTTAATGTAAGTGGTCTTTTTTTTTAAAAAAAAAAAATGTTTTTATGGGTTTTTTTTTTTTTTACATCATAATATAGTAAATAAATTTGTGTTGTTTGATCATTATTTTTTTCAAATACAGAAGAAGATAATGTAACTTTTGGGTTCCCAAAATCTATGCTACACAAATCACTTTTACTGATAAAATGTATTAAACCTAATTTATTTTGTTAAAAATCAAACAAATTTGATGTAACTTGAGACTTAAGATTCTTAATCTAAAATAGACGGTCAATTCTAATCTTACATGTTTCAATTTATTGAGGTTGATTACCTTTAAAGAGGGGTTAAAACAATTTTTGGTTTTTTGCTTAACGATATGCAAAAGAATAACATGTATTTACCTAGAACACACACATACATATGTTTTAATGTATGAATCATCCAATAAAAATTAGGGAAATTTATACAAAAGACCAACGCACTTTTGATATTTTTCAATTAAATCTCTGTACCAAAAACATTTCTAATAAAAGTCATTCAACTTGAAATTTTTTACGACTTTTGTTGTTATATGAGATTTATTCAGATGTTTTTTCATTAATTTTCGTTAAGTTAAAGGACTTTTATGGAAACCAACATTTTGTGTGCAGTGATTTTTACGAAAACGTTTTTAAGTTGAGTGACTTTTATGGAATCGTTTTTGGTACAATGACTTATTCAAAAAATACTGAAAGTACGTTGGATTTTTACGTGATTTTTTTCTAAAACTTATGCATCAATTGTTTCTATTACAAGGTGTTCATCTAATTTAGTATATATATAATTTACAATCCATAAATCCATATTATTTTAGAAGCGGGATGGCTTTATAAATTGTAAATGGAATTAATATTATTATCCATAGGATGAGAATATATTCTCAAATTAATTAGGTGGATCTTCCTCATCATCTTATTTTTCTATTATAAGATAATGTTAAATTAAAGTAATTAGCACTTTTCAATGTGCGGTTTTTTTTTTTTTTTTTTTTTTTTTTTTTTTTTTTTTTTTTTTTTTTTTTTTTTTTTTTTTTTTGGTATGCGAAAGAATGAGCTTGGATTTCATAATAGATCCTAAATTCTACCAATTTGAGATGTTTTTGATAAACTTCAAATTCCTTATAAAAAAATCAAGACTCCTAAATGTATGGTTAAACAACAAATTAATAACCTTTTTATTTTATAATTTTCAAGGTGCTCTATTCGTTTGGCAGACATGTATGATGTTTGTACAAGCTTAATTATGTACTATATCTTTAAAAAAAAGAGGGAATAATGGACATTAATTATTATTATTATTATATATATATACAAGTATATCAATAATCAACACAAATCACAATTAAATGGAGAGAGATGATGAGGATGAGTTGGCTATGTATGCTTGTGTGGTGGCATTGGCATACCATACATAGTATTCATGTCACCACTTAATTAATTAGGTTATTTCAACTATTAATTATATTTGATTTTTAATTAATTTTACACCTAACCAAATTATGTCAAACCTCAAGCTTGATAAAAGAATAAGATGTTAGTTATCATGAGAAAATATCAATTCAATTTGAGGTTCTTACTTCTTCATATTAGTGATCGGTCTATTTTAACTTGATTATACTATTAATTGATAAAAACCTGTCCTAAATTTACATACATCGACAAAGCTTTTTTCTTTTCAAAAAATTAACAGCACCTAAGAAGAACAAATGGTAGAGTCTATTTTCTTACGAAAATAATCATATTATTTTGTTAATTTGCATAAATATATGTCTAAAAGTTTATAAAAAAGGGTTTAATATGAAAAAAAAACATCTTTTTCACGTTTTAGCGATTTAGTCTCTCTGTGTTTTTGGAATTTTTCTTTATTTTTTTCGAAAAAATCTTCAAGTTTGTGGACTTTTTGGAGAAAATAATGAAAACATACTGGCTTTTTGTGAAAAAAGTCATGGTTGATTATGAAAAAAAGAAAACTTTTTTGAAAACCGGATTGAAAACAATAAATTGAGGGATTTCTTAGGAAAAAATAATACGGAAGAACTAAATCGCAAAAAAAAAAAACATGAAAACATTTGGTTTCTTTCATAATAAACCCTATAAAAAATGATGTTAATTACTTCATTAATATTAAATTACTCTAACTAGCTAGCAATACCCTGAATATTCATGTTTAAATCCTCTTCTTATTTAATTAAAGGGTTAAAGTCGTATAAATGCAACATACTTTTCTAATTTACCTAAATGACTAATTAACCTTTTTATTTGACCGGATGATACTTGTACTCCAAATAACTTGTCGATATAGTACGTGTAACCAGTAACTATGCAACTATGTTGATATGACAATTTTTTTAATTCAAATGACAACGTGACACTTTTTTTAATTTTTATGATGCTTACATGGATTTTGATCTATATAAATAATTTGGAATATCCATATAAGCATATAGATCCTTTTAATACTTCTAAAAACACATATATAAGATCTTTACCGGTAGAACCGGTAACCGGTCATCAAAATCATCATCTCAACAATAAATTTGAAATACAAGTACCAATAGGATAAAAAAATAACTAGATTAGTTATTTGAGTAATTTCAGTAAAGTAACATACATTTGTACGACTTTAACCCTTAATTAAATTAAGCAAGCAATTCTCAAAAAGTCAAAACTGTATACAATCAAAACCACATAAGATATAAACAAACAACTTCACATATTAAACTTTCAAGCAATGCTTAATGCCCCTTATAATCCTTTAGAAAAATGCACAAACATACATAGTATAGATACTATGTGTGTATATGATATATGCAAATGTTAAATTGATTTCGATTGTCTAATTAGATGAACCATCTTTAGTAAAAGGATGGATATTTATTGCTCATTATTAGACGATCCATTCATTTATCTACTTTTTATGAACTAATTCACATCACGAAAACCCTTCTCACTCGACTTTGCCTTATCACTCCGTGGGGGGTATTTTAATGATACTTTTGAACTACTTGTCTTAAAACCACAACTAGTTAGGGTCAAGACAACATCAATGGTAAGACAATTAGACAATGAAATTATCAAACCCCTCGTCATGACTTTTCTTTAGAAAAATACATCATCCAAATTTCAACAAAACAAAAACATATACTTGGAAGAGTAACATCAAACATAAATAGACGAAGATGAATTTTTGTATACTATAAAATTTAGAGAAAATTACAATTTTCATCCATGTGGTTTAGTAAAATTATGGATTACGACCCTTAAGTTTATTAATTACATTTTTGAGGTTTTAAAAGTGATCATTTTGCTCTTTACTATATATAATATTAGGCAAACAAACTTTGTTTTTCTTATAAAATAATTAAAACAAAATAATCAAATTCTTTTGTTTTTTTTTTTTTTTTTTCATTTTCCAGCAAGAATAATAGCCTTTTACTTCATTCTCAGGTTCCCACAGTCTCTTTCCCATGTTGTCTCTCTTAGGTTAGGCACTTAGGCGGTATACTTAGGTTGCTGAACTGGCGGCTTACCAAATGGCAAGTTCCCCGGTGGGAACTCCACCCCGCCCATCGGCGCCCCTTTTAGCGGTGACTCTTCTTCCCTCCTGTGGCTTCTCTTTTTCTTTCTAAAAATTAATTGGACTAATGGGTATTGAGATAGAAAGTTGAAAATAGTGAGTATTTTTCATGTTTTAAAATGGAAATGATGAAAAGAGAAAAACGGACGTGACGCTAAGATGTCCAAAATGGTGAATTTACCAACCACCATTGTTTGCTCACCTCCGGTCCACCTCCTCTTCTTTTCTCTCACACCACCACACAACCATTGATAACCACTAAGAGACCATTATTTTTTATGGTTTCCAGCAATAGAGATGTATTAGAATCAAACCGAGAAGGATTTAACACTATTCCTTGCTATACAACCAGGAACCATCAACTCTGCTACTTGCTCCACCATCGAAAACCACCATCATAGATTTCTAAACCATGCACCATTTTATTATGTTCGAAGTCATCGTCTAGGGTTTCATCTGTTGCGAATTTCTTTTCTATCGAAGGCATCAAAGGAGATTCAGCCATTTAGATATATGTTCATAGTGGTTTATCGAAGGTATCAAAGACTTTCTATACAGATCTATGTTTAGATCATCGTCTATGGTATCGAAGGGTTTTGTGACAGAGTCACCACAACCTTAAGAGACATCAAGGGACCTTCATCGAAGTCCATATGGAAAACGATAAGTTCGATTTACTGTAAATCTTGCTGATTTTGCAGATGTTTCTATTCGATTTATGGAATCAATTTCTGTTCAATAACTACTAATGATTTTTCTATGTTTGATCATTATATGATATGATCTCCGATTTGGTTTCAAGTTTTGTATGGTTTTGGATTGTAAAATTATGGTTACAATATGATTGATCAGTTTATTATTTGAACATGTTTTAAAAATCCTGCTTTTGTTAAACAATTTTAGTGAAAAGCTTTTTGTTAAACATTTTTAGTAAAAAGTCTTTTAACTTAAAAAAAACAAAAGTTTGTTAACTAATTATTATATTTTATACTAGTGTAACTAATGAAGCTAGGGAACGTAATCCATAATTAAAAAACTAAACCACATGGATGAATTTGTAATTTACTACATATATAAAGTTTTGTTAGAAAAACAAGGTTAATTATGAAAAAAAAATTAACAAGTTTTCACGTTTTTACACTTTCGTCCATCCATGTTAACTTTTCTCAGAAATGTCTACAAATTAAGTTTTTTTTCTCTAATTTAATAAAATTTGACTATTAGAGTCTGATTTTTCAGTATTTTGAAAATCAGGTTTACCAATTATAACCCGGTTTTAATAGCTAAAATTTACAAAACTAGGATAATAAAATGAAGTTGAGAATTTTTTTAAGAAAAAAATAATATGGATAGACAAAAAAAACAAAATTCGTAAAATATATTGGTCTTTTCATAATTAAGCCCAAAAAGATAATATGGATATCTTTTGCGATTCGGAGATCGATGGATAAATGGTCGAACCATTCCATACGGTAATATTTTAAGCAACGGAGTCAAAATTCATGCTTTTGCGCATCGATCGATAAGCTCTTGTTTGTTTCTTCAAATAAGATCTGTCTTTCACTGATGTTTGTAGCCTTGCAAAAACGAAAAGATATTTAGCTTTGAAGATTGTTTGTTTTATTAAAAAAAAAAAATAAATAAAACCTTTCCATGTGTCTTCTCTTGTTTTATTTTCTCAATATCTATTGTAAAGTTACCACTTCTTTCCTTTTATTTCATTACAGTTTCCTGCTTCCTTTTCCAATCCCAGCTGCTTTTTTGAATTTCGTTATTTATTATATATGCTAAAATTTTTGGGATGCATATATAATAAAAGTTTTGGGCTAAAGTATTTGTCATGTTTTGCATTATGTATCAATAGTTTAATCTTGTTTTTTGTTTGATCTATTATATATAATTATTATACTTTGAATTAATTCTTTTTAATTGAATGAAATGTATCATTTGAATTAAATATAGTATTAAACATACCTTTTGAAATTGAATTATTTTATTGTTTTATTCAATTTATCATTACATATAAATATAACAGTTTAAAAGTTTTTGCGAATAAATAATAATAAAACTGAACTCAATAAGACAGTTATTTGATTTATAAAGCAAAAAGACTTTTCTTTACACCCTAAAAACTTTTAAACCATCTTTTTAGACTATAGACATCTACAAACAAAAAAAGACTTGAACATTTAGAAAACAAACAAGGCCTAAGACTACACTGCGTCAACAAAGATTCTCAACCCAATTCATTACAAAGTAGACCGTGACACAGTCGAAACAATTATATGTATGTAGCAAGAAGCGGGATTTCCATCATTTGATAGTATATTAAATGAGCATTTTGAGGTAATCAAATGATGTTTGCATGGGCTAAAAAGACATAAGCATTGATTTCAGCTACAGCATGCGTTTGCCACTCTAATAATTCTCTGTCATGCCCATGAAAAGAGATTGTCACATTATCATTACATATACATATCCATATATGTTCTCTCTTTATGACCATTATGCCCCTTCCTTCTAAGCTACCAGAATCCATCCTGAGCGGTTGAAACTTGAGATTCTTTTAAAAAAAGTCTTAGGGGGCATTTTGCCCTAATTCCCTGAGAATTTGCATTTAAATTATTGTATTTAGTTCGCAGATTTCAGTAAGGATTTTTAAATCCATTACTTCTTTGTTATTTAAAAGTTCAGCCTCCTCCTTAAAATTTTAAATCCCAGTTAATTTGTATTTTTCAGATTATCAAATTTATACTATACAATAATGTAGATTTTTTGACAAAATTCTGACAAATTAATGCAAGGCTGAATATTGCAAATCACAAAGAAAAAAATTTATGAACCAAACGCCCCTTTAGGTTCCACTCACGACCACTATCCCTAGTCCTTTCCTTTGAGATTTAGGTTTAGCTGTCAAGTTACCAATGGTCGCTGTGTTGGGTTTCTTTTGTATGTGTGAGAGTACGAAAGACCAGCTATATAGATGTCAAGTACATGTAACATTGAAGCAATATGGGAAAAACATAGAGGGAGACCATGGAAAGGACAATTTTGGCATTATGGTCATTTTGAAATCATGAGATGCCATAGAAATACTTCCAAGTCATCATTATGTTCCCTCTTTTACCCTTCTAAAGTGTTTCATGTCACTAAAATTGACGACTATACAACTAGCACCAAACCATGAAAATCACTATATATACTACCCAATATTTCCACATCACAATACAATAATTTTTCAGTGAAACTTTTAGAATGACACCAAGACCACCACTTCTCATTGTTATCATTCAAACCTTGCTCTTCTTCACTATTTCAGGCTTAGGAGCTCAAGATCGAGCTCCTCATGGGCTCGCTCACGAGAGCCTGATGGCTCTCTCACCGTCTGCCTATGATTTCTTCCATCCGAATACACAACTAAGAGCACAAAACCCATGTGAAGAGTCTAATTGCTCACCTTTGCCACTGGCTGCAACGGTTCAATCGAGCCTAGCACATGAAAGCAGAGCAGAAAATGACAAAGGTAGGAGCAAAGTTGGAGCTGGAGGCATTGCTGCCATAATTTTTGGTTTTGTATTCGCACTTCTCCTAGCCATGGGTGTCTACTATGTGATGACCACACGTCACGTCAATTTGAACCGAAATAGTACAATTATACCCTCAGCTTGATGTACCCATATACGTGCCGATATCCAAGTTTAGCGTTACATTTCAACCGTCACTCTCCATTTCTTCCTCAATCTTGGAATATGAGAGGTATGCTTGCAATGATTAATCCTAAAAGCAAAAGCAAGTTATGATGACAGTGGATATAAAGTTTAACTGTTTCTAATAGGTTTTATTGTTATGATGTATGATGCAGCACCTTGGTTTCCCCTTTTAAGTTTTAACCATCAACATTAAATCTATACGAGAATATTATCATTTGCATGAAGAGAAGTCGCAGTTTAGCGATAGGATTGAACAGTTTACGTACCATGGCATCATGTATGTATGATCAGAACTGCATAATCAATCACCAGAGACTGCAAAATCTCAAACAATATGTTATGTGCTCAGGCATTTTATCTCAAACGGTATGTTATAATCTGCCATTTTTATTCCTAACTAAACCTTCTTTAATGGCACAAGGATTCATAATTTCACCCAAAAAACAAACATAGATACCAAAAGAAGAATGATTATGTTATGGCTCATCTCTTTTTATAACACCAGTCAATTTCTGAAACCTTAATAGACAAATAATCACAGCATTGCACACGTCATTAATTTCAAGTGTTCAAGCTGGATATCTTCTATAGGAATGATGGATGGTGTACTATAATGACGCGTTCCTATATCACAGATACATTTTATATATTTGACTATTGGAAGTCAAACAATCACAAGGTTGAACATCGATATGAATTCTCTTTTCGAAGTTGATATTTTTGACTCCCTAATGTCAAAATGTACAAATGTAATTCTCGTATTTTAGTGACCAATGGGCAATGACTGGAGAATAAACTGCTCAAATTGAATTCATAATGAAAAGAGAAACAAGATGATAAAATTTGCATTGATAGCCTTCAGTGTAATAAGTCACAATGAGAGCATGAGCAATTGATATTTGATAAAGTGGCTTTCACAATGCTGATGAAATCAAGAAAATCGAAAGACATAATAAAGCATGTGATGTGCATGTATAGATTGAACAATATGAAGCAGAATATCTCCATAAACTGGTTTTGTAACTAGCATCTCATTTATCTATGACCGTCGTGAGCTAACAGCCTGGATAGCTGGTCCAAAAATCTGATCCACTGATTTGTTCCAATAGTGAGCAAGCTCGAATTTCTTTCTACGAATAGGCTCTTTCATCTGAGTTCGATATAAAAGCTCAGTGTCAATAAATAAAACAACATAATAGATAATGCAGCCATGAATGCTTTAATTCTACATCATTGAATAGCCATGCAATTCTTATGACTGTAAATGCACTTCAAACTCATCTAAGAAAGACATCCACAGCATGTGACAGAAATTCCCAAAGCTTCAACCAGTGAAGATACTGACAGAAATGAGACAAATGAGTGAAGAACTAATCTCAAAGCAGTCATGTCCAAATTACTTACGTATACACACTTGTAGAGGGACAAGATGACCTAAAGCAACTAACGTAACATATTTGGAAGCAAAAACAAATGCAAACAATAAACCAATTCATAGCATTGGAAAATTTCACCAGCCTCGGTTTCTCTACCTATAATTTGTTACAGTGCTCAACATGCTATCAAAAGAACAAAGTGAGAAAGTATAAAAACTGCTCTATAATAAATAGTGACGCAAGGTCATGGACAACATTCAAACATGAAAAATCTCAATAGGTCCCAACATCACTAGGCCATGGTGAACATAAAATATCAATACAATTAACAAATTAAGAATTCAAGATTACCAATTTATCACCATATAAACTTATGTTCTCCACAATAGAAAATGTAGAAGTACAACTTATTGATCAACATTAACCACTCCAATTGTTGAAAAAGCTTTGAGAATTAGTATTTTTTTTTTAAAGAAACTTAGGAGATAAGCCTACAAAAGGATAAAAAGATGAGTGAAAACCACTAATATGAGTTGATGACAAAGGATGAGTTCTTTTTCTCCTCCTAATTTTACATATTAACACTTGAGCTAGTCCCAGTCATTTAGAACTTTTGTTGAAAGTTGAAAAAAACACCTTCTTAGACACACACTTTACTGTATAATAAGAGTCAATATATGTCATGGATTACAAATTTGAGCTGTTTGAACCACCTCTTCTATGGTTACATTTGCACATATGAATCAAAACTATAGCTTTCATAACACTTTAGTTCTCCAGCTCCCCTAGGTTAGGCTATCATCTGAAATGTTCATAATGCAATACCATAATCTGTATATTGTGGTCGTTTGCAATCATCTTCTAGGTCGAAAATTCTAAACTTTAAAAGGATTAATATCAAATTTACTCAATTGCAATATTGACAGAATAGGTATGTGCCCCATAAATTTATTCTAAAGCTTAGCTTTTTTAGAAACATTAAAAATTGTTCAGAAATAAATTTTGCATCCGCCAGTGGTTGCATAAATTTCACTGTCGTAGCCAAAAAAATATGATGCTCAAACCTCATGTTTTTAGATAAAGCCATGGCAGACAACACCATCACAAGCTACAAAATCTAAATAGAAATAAAAAAGCTACAGCTTGAAGATACTAAAGAAACTAACTATGAGCCCCCTCAACAGGGTTTTTTTGAAGCTAAAAAAAAGGAGATAAGAGATCAGGGGGAGGTGTAAAAGGCTGGTGTTGTGGGTGATAGTCACCAGCAAAAAGTATTGATGACTGCAGCATTCAAAAAGGAAAGGAAACGAAACAAGAGAAAAGAGGTGGCCAGAGAAGTCGGGCAGCTCACACAACTTCGTTGATACTACGTTAGCACAGAAGTTGGGCTGCAAAATATCCACTACATCTCCTGTGCTCGTTTGTGTAGCAGATGGGGAAAATTGCTTTTTGACAAGGTAATTAAGGATTCAAGTGAAAGATGCAAGGCCTTGATTTTGTTGCTGATGTAAACCTTATACCACTACAGATATGTGACTTAGTCTTGGGAGTGCAATGGTTTACCTCTTTAGGTTGCATACAACTAAACTATACCAACAAGGCAACAACACCATTGAATTCCAGGCCGAAGGACAGAAGGTTATACTTAGGGGAGCTTCAAGGAAAAGTCCATTGTTCTAATGCTACCATGTGAATATGGCAGAACTCAAGGAAAGATGGTCTCCACATGGTGATCCTTGTGGACAATGATCTCAACAAGAGGGGACGAATGATGCATACACACCTGCATAGAGTCTGTTAGCCACCTCAAAGAACACTTTTTTCTTATTAGCCATCTTTCATCAGTTTATTAACAAAAATTCTGTTAGAATCTATCTTTAGTTGATTATAAATAAATGTGAGTAAAGGAGGCAACGATATCAAATTGAAGGAGTTAGCATCTTATTCTTGATTTCAATCTTCTTTCTCTAATCTCTAATCTCTCAATCTGAATCTAATCATCTGTTATCCTTAAGCTCCATGAGCTACTCTCCATCGTTGATGCTCTTTAGGTTTAACGTAGGAGGTCACAACCACTGTTAAATTAGTCTTGTGAACATGTGAATTGTATCTATTACACATCAAAAGGCGAATTGCTGAGGAGAGACCGAGCGTTATTAGAAACTTTTGGGGATCAAGATGAGACAATTATCACTTTATAAGAGGGGGGGGGATTCTCAAACTTAAAAATTTGTACGATCCTTTGATTTATTAGTTATATAGGAGTCTTTATATTGTGGTACCGCCGATTTATATCATAAAAGAAAATCAAAAGTAGATAGAAAAAACCGTGTTTGATGTGAATTATACAAAGAAAGCACTCGAATCAATCTGGTAAGATTAATAGGTTGATCACATCACATGGATTGCAAAATCGAATCAAAGTATCCTGGAATTGGCATGTACTATACATATGATTATACATATTCGTGGATCACTAATAAATTGGAAAGAGAAGCAAGTAAAATAGACCTGAGATTCATGAGGTTGATTCTGTGCGATGGTCTTATAAATGTCTCTCCGTTGCTCAAAAAGAACAACCCCAGCGAATACAGTTCCTAGGGCAGCACCAAGTAGACGCTCCTGCAAATGCAATAAAGAAGACAAAATCAAATTGTGTCTGTGCCCTCCTAATTCATAGCTAACTCTCTCTCTCTCTCTCTATATATATATATAGACGAAGGGAGAGATTAAAATAGCACCTGGGCAAGGATGCTGATCATGGCTGGCTGCTTTTACCTCTCTCTCTACCTGATGAATGAAAGCGGAATGCACAAATGAACGAACGAAGTCTGCCCTGCCCTCTGCCTCTTGCTTTCAACTTCAGGCAAAAGACCCTTTGGTACTTAGTTGTTAACATGATTTTACGATTATCATCGTCCATCATTAACTATCTCTTGTAAATAGAATTTTAGTTAAGATTTTATCATCGAATTTTAAAATTTTATCATCAAAACTTAAATCATATAAATTAAGTTGAATTACTAATTTCGTCCGCATGATTCATTGTAAATTATGGATTAAGTCATTTAATTAATTCTACTGACACTCCTTCTGATTAAAGTTTTGCTACGGATTCCATCTTTTAGTCCTTTAACAGTATCATTTTACCTTTTGCTTGTTTAATAATTATTATTAAATTTGTTTTATTATTCTTATTATATAATAAAAATATCTTTAAAAAATTAAAAATACAAAATAATTTAATATAAAAAACACATAATAAAATAGTAAAATATTAATAAAGACAAATAAATTATTATTATTATTGACTGAAAAACTAAAAAATAATATTTTGAGTTAAGATTTTTGAAATTCAAAAAAAAAATGAACGATTTTTTTCAAATCTAAAGATAAATGTAATCATTGTCTAAAACTATTAAAAAAATAGACGTTTTTAAAATTTTTTATATAAACAATTTTTTTAACACATTCAATAAATACTTAAATAGACTTTATAGTTTAAACATTTTGAAAATATTTAAACACTTTAATTTTTTTTAAAAGTTTAAAAATACTAATGCGTTTAGTTAACGAAAACTAGTCATTTTTCAATTTCAGTTCTCAAGTTATAGTTTTTAGTAAAAAACAAGGGTTTCTATGAAAAGTGAAAACTTGTTTAGATGATGAAGTTTTAGTTTTTAGAAAAATATGATTGGTGATTATAAAATAAAAAAATAGGATAGGTAATGGAAAAGTAAGAGAGAGAAAGAGAGTATTATAAAGAATAGGGTAGATAATAGAAAAGTAAGAGAGAGAATATGAAAAGTGATTTTTAAAAAGTGAAATGAAAATTTATGAAATTGTTGTTAAAGTAAACAAGTTTTCATTTTTGTTGAAAAGGGAGATGAAAATTTTGAAAATTTTCGGTAACTAAACGCAAAACGTTTTTAAAATTTTTTAGGGTTTATTATGAAAAAAACCAACATGTTTTTCACGTTTTTTGCGTTTTCGTCCCTTCATGTTATTTTTTTTCCATAAAAAAACCTCAAGTTATTCTTTTCTTATTGGTTTAGTGAAATTTGGACATTAGAACCCAGTTTTTCAAGTTTTTAAAACCCGGTTCACAAATTATAACCGGGGTCTAATGTCCAAAATTTCACTAAACCAATAAAAAAAATAACTTGAGGTTTTTTATGGAAAAATATAACATAGAGGTACGAAAACGCAAAAAACATGAAAACATGTTGGTTTTTTTCATAATAAACCCAATTTTTTAAGTAAAATATTTTAACGTTTTGAAAATTTGAAATAAAATATTTTAAATGTTTTCATAAACGTTGTAAAAAAGTATCAAAAATTTTAAAAAGTTTAATTTCATTATTCAAATGTTTAATTTTTTAGAAAATTCACAAAGAAAATCTAAAGTAAAAAAAAACTATATTATTTTTTATTACCAAAATGATGAGAATAACTATTTATATGTTTTACAGATGTTTTAAACCTCATTAAAAATCCTTTAATTTAAAAATGGGTACTTAATAAATTTAATTTAATTTATGATTTAAAAAAGATTTACATTTTATTTTAAAAAGTTTAAACAATCTAAACTCGAAACTTTAGATATAGTTTTTAGTTAATAATATTAATAGTTAGGGTAGCACCAAGTAAACGCTCCTGCAAATGCAATAAATAAAACACAATATATTTTGTCTGTGCCCTTCTCATTCATAGCTAACTCTATACACACATACATACACATATATATAGACGGAGAGATTAAAATAGCACCTGATTTCGTGTAGGGATGGGATGAGATGGGTGGGTATGGATGGGTAGTGTGGAGTTACGACAGGTAAGATCGGGCTAAGAAGGGTAAGGGTAAAGATATGATAGAGTTTAGATAAAGTGTGTAGGTTTAATGTAAGGGTGTGATTTGATGAGCTAGTTTGAGATGAGAGAGGATATGGTGGATGAATTTAATGTAACATGCAAGGGTAATAAGGGATGTGATAGGTTTGATAAGTGGGTAGATTTGGGGTAGGATGGGGAGGGGTGAGGTGAGGTGCAAATGAGGTGAGGTTGTTAAGGTATATGTAGGTCGGGTACGATCGATATGATAGACTATGATGAATATGGAAGATATGTCATGAGATGGAAATGCAATCTTCATCGAATGAAATGAACGTTTTGTTTAAAAGGTACTGACATTTTAAGGAATTTGACAATAAAAAATGTCATGTAAATGTGTAATATATGTTTACCAATTAAAAAAATGCAATGAAATTAAAATATAGGGATAGAATTGATATTAATGAAACCTGACAAGGATGATCTCGTAATTAGACAAGTCATCTATACCTAAAGCAAGCAAACCACAACCGTCAGATCACTTAATCCGGCGGCTGTCAAAAAACCCTAATCTCATCGCTTTTTTAGTTAACTTAAAACCTCTCTTTGCTGCTCGCTCCTCCTATTCTTCTTTTTCATCCGTCAATTTCCAGAGCTTGTCTGCAGATACTTCGTTAAGGTCAGTCCTATTTTTTTAGTTTTTGGTTTATAATTCTAGTCGATATGGTCTTTATGCATATGTGTTACTTGGATGTGTCATGCAATCTTCTCAATTAATTGTATTTTAGATGTTTTTATCATTGATCATATCTACATGACATAAATAGTCGCTTTGTTGATTGATTCTCATGGATCTTGTAGTCACCTACAAGTAACAGTTTGGAATTGTTGAATCAAGTCGTTTAGATTTGTTAATTTTTCACGGATTTTGGTACTTTATCCATGTATTGCTTTAGATCTAATTGATCGTGTCTATAGCATGATGTTTCTAATCTTAAACCACTCGATTTGAAAAGGTTTACTTTAAATCTGTTTTGTTGAAAGAATTTTTTCTGCTTTGTTTTATTCTGAGCTTTTGTTGAAACTTGCTGCATATCATTTCAATCTTTTATATTTTGGTATTCTTTTGCGATTGATTGTTGCGGTTTCTGTTGTCTACTTAATTCAGTATCTTTATTGTTAGCCTGTTAATTGTTGATTCATTTAGTTGATGTACTAGAATCGGGATGCTGATTTTGTTTCATCACTTTACCGGGTTTTTTTTTTTTACCTATTATCCAAATTGTTTGTGATATCATCATATCATATCTTTATGTGTTTTTTACTATTTTCTTATAAAAAATTCAATTAGTTTATTATTTCATAATAATAGAAATAATAATAATAATAACAATAATAGTATTAATAATGATGATTAGACAAGTGTAAAATGATTATTTGAAATGACCAAAGGATAAAATCCATAACAAAACTTTAGGGTAAATTACAAATTTCGTCCCTGTGGTTAGGTATAAATTATGGATCCCGTCCAACTTCGCGATTAATTACAAATTTCGTCCCCGTGGTTGGTAATTTGTTTTGGTTATGGTCATTTGACCAGTCATTTTTTTATAAATGACCATTTTGCCCTCTAAATAATTATAAAAATAGGTAATGAACTTTCTTTTTTATAAAAACTAAATAGTACGAATTCAAAATCCATGTTGTTTTTCTATTTTAATTATCAAAATAGGTTTTCTTAAAAATATCTCTCTCTCTCTCTGTCTCTCTCTCCACCTTCACGTACAAACTTCCATAGCAATCTTCACCTTCAAACTTCCACAACAATCTTCTCGGGCCAAGATACCTTCTCCGGCAACTACTCTCCTTCAACGGTTCCATCGAGGAAGAGAAATAAAGGGAAATCAACATGACTCGAATCGCGAAACTCAAATCCGGTAACTATTGTCTCCGGCCAAGATACCTCCTTCGTTTATTTCCCAAACCACCAATAAACGGTGAAACCCACACTTTCTCCCGTTTTCCGTCCAAACCACCAACAATCATTGACTGCTAAATCTCCGGTCAGATGAACGGCCATCATCCCTTCTTCCCCTCACTTCTCAGTCTCCCTTTTCCGATGCTTTTATATACCTCATATATTCTCCTCCTTTTCAGCTCCAGCTCCTGCGTACCTTCCTTCCCCTGACAATCCCCCACTTTTCCCCACTTTTTGAAGGTGAAGATTCCTATGGAAGGAAGTTGGTGAGTGAGTGTGAGAGAGAGTGAGTGAGAGAGAGAGACATTCTGATTTTTTAAGAAAACATATTTTGATAATTTAAATAGAAAAACAACATGGATTTTGGATTAGTACTATTTAGTTTTTATTAAAAAAAAGTTCATTACCTATTTTTATAATTATTTAGAGGGCAAAATGGTCATTTATAAAAAAATGACTGGTCAAATGACCAAAACCAAAACAAATTGCCAACCACGGGGACGAAATTTGTAATTAGTCGCGAAGAAGGACGGGATCCATAATTTATACCTAATCACTGGGACGAAATTTGTAATTTACCCAAAACTTTAAGTCTTTAACCACAAGATCTAGTAGTGTAATTTTTAAAGTTAAATGATCTAGTCTGTAAATTTTAGTAAACCATAAGGACAAAATTTGTAATTTACCCGATTATGTATAAGATAATTTTGTTAAATAAAAACAGCAAACATGTTTCTTAATTATATATTTGTGTATAAATACTAATTTTTATATAATCCTATGATTCAACACTCTAAAATATAAATATTTAATGATGTTATTAAGTTATCATAACTAAACAAAAATGATCTTAGGTAAAATCTTGATCGTGATAATCTTGGATCGGGGTTTTTATTAAACAAACATTGTTTACCCTCTTAATAATATTAATTAAAAATTATACTCAGTAAATATTAATTAAAATTCTACTTAATATAAATATATGTTATGTCATTTTATATTGTTAATCTATAACTACAAGTCTAAAACTATTTTTATTAAACGTTTTTATGTAACAAAAAAAATGAAAATTTCTAGCTACTAGGACGAATAAATTAAAGCATGTAAGGTATTATCTCACAAAATCTACAATTCAAAACTTTGACATGTAATTACAGTTAAATGGTTCATTTTACTAAACATAATCAATTGATGAATGTTGGAAAAAAAAAGGTTAATTGTACCAATCAACTATCATATTTTTCTATTTTACCTTCTATACTAATTTTTATAATCATTTAGCGCCTAAGTTTATTAGTTCACGAGGTGATTTGTACACAACAAATTCTTTTCATACACAATAATTTCATATTCACTTTTATTTCATCCTTAACCATATTTGTTTGGTTAATTGTGTTTATAAAGAAGTTGATAGAATAACAAAAGATAAAGTTATTCATTTCAAATTTAAAACCAGTCAAAACAATAAATGGCTTTTGTCTTATCAATAAGTAACATTTGGGTTTTATAGATGTTACATTTTTTAAAATTGGAGGGTGATTTTTATACCGCATTTGTTTCTTGATAGTTGATGCATCACGGCTTAAAATTGGATACACATGTCGATTAAGATAAACACTAATACTGCCTTATATGAATTTCATTTCCACGCCGCAGTCACCTCGCTTGCTCTTGCCAAAATGCCGCCAAAGTTTGATCCGTCACAGGTCGTCGACGTCTACGTCCGAGTCACCGGGGGTGAGGTCGGAGCGGCGAGTTCACTAGCTCCTAAGATCGGACCACTCGGTCTCTCTCCGAAGAAGATCGGAGAAGACATAGCCAAGGAAACCGCAAAGGACTGGAAGGGTCTTAGAGTGACGGTCAAGCTCACCGTCCAGAACCGTCAGGCTAAGGTCTCGGTCGTCCCATCTGCAGCGGCGCTTGTGATCAAGGCGCTTAAGGAACCGGAACGTGACCGTAAGAAGGTGAAAAACATTAAGCATAGCGGGAATATCTCTCTGGACGATGTGATCGAGATTGCGAAGGTAATGCGCCCAAGGTCGATGGCCAAGGAATTGCAAGGAACTGTGAAGGAGATTCTGGGAACTTGTGTGTCTGTTGGTTGTACTGTTGATGGAAAAGATCCCAAGGATTTACAGCAGGAAATCGCTGACGGAGATGTTGATATTCCTCAGGATTAATTTAATTTCAGGTTGAGAACTTTTGTTAGTTTTATGATTTAGTGCTAAATTTCAGTTGCAATCTGTGCTTGATACTTGGAATATTTTGATTTGATCATTTTTGATATCCTATCATCAATTTCAATTTGATTTTTGGGATTACAGTAGAATTATGAGGATTTGTTCTACGATAATGATAATCGTAGTTAGGTTGGCATAATCAATCAGAGTTTCTATTTTATTGATTGGAATCTGCTCTAGAGTCTAGTCTTGTTAATATTACTGTTATCTTATGACTTGCATTAAAACTGTGGAACTTGTTTACATTTAGGAATTTCAAGTTTGCCATTATGTTCCACTTTTGCCCTACTGTGATGCCATTTGTAAATATGTTACAATCTGATTAACTTTTTATTAAACAAAAGTAATATGTATATATAAGTCTAAAATGTTACAAACTGATCAATCAAACAAACGGCAGTGGATAAATAAATGGGTTGATCTTTTCATTTGAGCATAGGATGATGCAAGAATAAATATGAGTGTCATTTCAAGAATACAACCAGTGGATTCGAGCAACCAGCAACATGAGAATCACATGAAGTTTGATGTGTAGGGGTGTAGAACTTGGACTGGATTAATAAACTGAACTGAAACCAGTATCATTTGATCTGATTCTAGGTTCAGTTTGGTATATAATATTGTCAGATTCGATTTTGTATTTTTTTTTGTATAAGTTTGGAAATATGATACCGAATTGTTACCATAAATCCAGTCCAAAGTTTGGTTTTTGGTTTGGTTCGGTCATGTTTGGACTATTAATAGCAAACATGATTTCTATAAGATTTTAGTTTGGTATTTTGTGGGAAATTACAAGTGAAATATTGACAAGTAACATTTTTTCTATTGTACAAATGCAATCGTCATTCAAAGAATCTCACCAATTGAATTGCACAAAACCACATCATATATAAACAAACAACTTCACATATTAAACTTTCAAGCAATGCTTAATGCCCCTTACAATCCTTTAGAAAAATTGCACAAACATACATAGTATAGATACTATGTGTGTATTTGATATATGCAAATGTTAAATTGGTGTCGATTGTCTCCTTATATGCATCAACTTTAGTAAAAAGATTGATATTTATTGCTCATTATTAAACAATACATTCATTTATCTATTTTTATGAACCAATTCACATGACAAAAACCCTTCTCTCTCGACTTTGCCTTATCACTCTGTGGGAGTATTTTAGTGATAGTTTTGAACTACTTGTCTTAAAACCTCAACTAGTCGGGGTCAAGACAACATTAATGATAAGACAATTAGACAACGAAATTATCAAACCCTCATCATGACTTTTCTTTAGAAATATACATTATCCAAATTTCAACAAAATAAAAACATATATTTAGAAGAGTAACATCACACATAAATAGACAAAGATGAATTTATGTATACTATAAATTTATAGAAAATTACAATTTTCATCCCTGTGGTTTAGTAAACATTTTGGATTACCACCCTTAAGTTTATTAATTACATTTTTGAGGTTTTAAAAGTGACCATTTTGCTCTTTATTGATATATAATACTAGGCAACAAACTTTGTTTTTCTAATAAAATACTTAAAAACAAAATATTCAAATTTTTTTATTTTTTTTTTCATTTTCCAGCAAGAATAATAGCTCTTTACTTCATTACCAGGTTTCCACTGTCTCTTACCCATATTGTCTCTCTTAGGTTAGGCGGTATACTTAGTTTGCTAAACCGGTGGCTTGCCAAATGGCAAGTTCCCCAGTAGCAACTCCACCCCGCTCATCGGCACCCTTCTAATGGCTCTCCTTCCCTGATGCAACTTCTCTTTCTCTTTCTAAAAAGTAATTGGGTTAATGGGTATTGAGATAGAAAGTTGAAAATGGTGAGTATTTCCAATATTTTAAAATGGAAATGGTGAAGGGAAAAAACTGATGTGACGATAAAATGTCCAAAATGGTGAATTTACCAACCACCATTGTTTGCTCACCTTCGGTCCACCTCCTCTTCTTTTCTCTCACACCACCACACAACCACTGATCACCAATAAGAATTCAATATTTTCTATGGTTTCTAGCAATAGAGATATATTAGAATCAAACCGAGAAGGATTTAACACTATTCCTGGCTATACAACCAGGAACAATCACCTCTGCTACTTGCTCCACCATCGGAAACCACCATCATAGATTTCTAAACCATGCACCATTTATTATGTTCGAAGTCATCGTCTAGGATTTCATCTCTTGAGGGTTTTTTTTTTTCTATTGAAGGCATCAAAGGAGATTTAACCATTTAGATTTATGTTCAGAGTGGTTTATCGAAGGTATCAAAGGCTTTTGGTACAAATCTATGTTTAGATCATCGTCCATGGTATCGAAGGATTTTGTGAAAACCACCACAACCTTAACAGACATCAAGGGACCTTCATTGAAGTCCACATGGAAAACGATAAGTTCGATTTGCTGTAAATCTTGCTGATTTTGCTGACGTTTCTATTCGATTTATGGAATCAATTTATGTTAAATAACTACGAATGTTTTTTCTATTTTGATCTTTATATGAATTGATCTCCGATGGTTTTGGTTACAACTTTTGTATGGTTTTGGATTTCAAAATTATGGTTACAATATGATTGATCAGTTTATTATTTGAATACGTTTCAAAAATCCTTCTTTTGTTAAACAATTTTAGTGAAAAAGTCTTTTATTTACAAAAAAACAAAAGTTTGTTAACTAATTATTATATTTTATACTAGTGTAACTAATGAAGTTAGGGAACGTAATCCATAATTAATACTAATGAAGTTAGGGAACGTAATCCATAATTAAATACTAAACCACATGGACGAACTTGTAATTATATATATATATATATATATATATATATATATATATATATATATATATATATATATATATAGGGAGGTTCAATTGAGAACTTTTATGCATCGAGGTACAAAAGAACCTATATCATCCATTTAATCAAAAAATTGTATGGAATAGATTGATAGCAAAAGGGTAAATAGTTGGACAATTTTATGCATCTTGTGCATTATGAAAACAAACAAGGAAGGGCATTTTGGGGAATGTGCATACCTCATTTAATTTAATATTTTCAACAAATAATCAAATAATAAATGTCAAATAAATTCAATTGATACATTTCCAAACTCAACAAAAATTACACAAATTCAAAAAAGATGATGGAGATCGATGCATTTCATCGTTAATCGTTTTATCTATGCATCGTGTTCAAAAAAGACGTATTTACCAAAAAGAAATACACAAATTCATTTATGCATCGTGTTCGTCGTTCATATTCTTCATTCATCTATGCATTGTGTTCAACTTGTTCATCATTCATCTATGCATCGTCATTGTTCATCATCCATTTATGCATCATCACTTTTTGTTGTTCATCGTTCATCATCCATCTATGCATCGTCATTATTCATCTTTCATATATGCATCATCATTATTAATCGTTCTTCATCCATCTATGCATCGTGTTTTTCATATTTATCATCGGTTGCATCTCTTGTTCATGTTTATCATCATCGTTGTTCATCGTTAATCTTTGTCTTCAAATCATCATCACTATGAAAATTATGAAGAACACAATTAGAGAGAAAGGGAGAGAGAGATAGAGAGAAATGGGGAGGAAAATTAGGAAGGTAGTTAATATGAGATTTTAATTCAAAATGTAACTCCTAATTATCTTTTAATGATATTTAAAAATTAATTAATTTCATATATTTAATTTTCCCAAAACGTCCTTTGTGCACACTTGTTAGATTATCCGATGCACAAAAGTGCCCCGAGGTGCCCCGATGCATAAAAGTTCTCATTTGAACCTCAAATATATATATATATATATATATATATATATATATATATATATATATATATATATATATATATATAGGTTCAAAAAGGAACCTCTCTCGAAATCAAGTGCACCCGAAGGTACCAACCTTAAAAAACTTTTTTTTGATTTTTTTTTCTCATAATCATGTTTAATTTAATGTTATACGCATGATATATGAATTTCACATACATTCACACTTTTTGGGTCCTTAAAAATTATGTGAATGCTCAATGCATATTTATGAATGGTCATCCATGTGAATGGTCATTTCACACAATGTGAATGGTGTGAATGACCATTCACATGATCTTTTTTTTACCATTCACAAGATTTATGATGTTATTGTTTTTGAAAAAAAGTCTTATAATGTTGTCTTATGCATGTCTATTCAAAATATATATATGTGAATGATCATTCACATTAGGGTACGCTGATGAACCTGATTCTATATATATATATATATATATATATATATATATATATATATATATATATATATATATATATATATATATATATATATATATATATATATATATATTTCAAGATTTATGAAAACCATCTTTGACTGTATTACTGAAAAACCATATTAAATGTACATGTTCATCACGGTAAAATGTTAAATTTAATGCATAACTACGATATACATACACACACAACTTTGGCATTATGGTCATTTTGAAATCATGAGATGCCATAGAAATACTTCAAGTCATCACTCCCTCTTTTACCCTTCTAAAGTGTTTCGTGTCACAAACATTGAGGACTATACAACTAGCACCAAACCATGAAAATAACTATATATACTACCCAATATTTCCACATCACAATACAAGAATTTTTCAGTGAAAATTTTAGAATTTTTCAAACCCTGCTCTTCTTCACTATTTCAGGCTTAGGAGCCCAAGATCGAGCTCCTCATGGGCTCGCTCACGAGAGCCTGATGGCTCTCTCACCGTCTGCCTATGATATCTTCCATCCGAATACACAACTAAGAGCACAAAACCCATGTGAAGAGTCTAATTGCTCACCTTTGCCACTAGCTGCAACGGTTTCAATCGAGCCTAGCACATGAAAGCAGAGCAGAAAATGACAAAGGTAGGAGCAAAGTTGGAGCTGGAGGCATTGCTGCCATAAATTTTGGTTTTGTATTCGCACTTCTCCTAGCCATGGGTGTCTACTATGTGATGACCACCCGTCACGTCAATTTGAACCGAAATAGTACAATTATACCCTCAGCTTGATGTACCCATATACGAGCCTATATCTAAGTTTAGTGTTACATTTCAACTGTCACTCTCCATGATTGATGCATGGAATTATGGCTTGCAATGATTAATCCTAAAAGCAAAAGCAAGTTATGATGACAGCGGATATAAAGTTTAACTGTTTCTAATAGGTTTTATTGTTATGATGTATGATGCAGCACCAACTTGGTTTCCCCTTTTAAGTTTTAACCATCAACATTAAATCTATACGAGAATATTATCATTTGCATGAAGAGAAGTCGCAGTTTAGCGATAGGATTGAACAGTTTACGTACCATGGCATCATGTATGTATGATCAGAACCGCATAATCAATCACCAGAGACTGCAAAATCTCAAACAATACGTTATGTGCTCAGGCATTTTATCTCAAACGGTATGTTATAATCTGCCATTTTTATTCCTAACTAAACCTTCTTTAATGGCACAAGGATTCATAATTTCACCCAAAAAAACATAGAAACAAAAACATGAATGATTATGTTATGGGTCATCTCTTTTTATAACACCAGTCAATTTGTGAAACCTTAATAGACAAATAAGCACAGCATTGCACACGTCATCAATTTCAAGTTTTCAAGCTGGATCTCTTCTATAGGAATGATGGATGGTGTACTATAATGACGCGTTCCTATATCACAGATACATTTTATTTATTTGACTATTGGAAGTCAAACAATCACAAGGTTGAACATTTATATGAATTCTCTTTTCGAAGTTGATGTTTTTGACTCCCTAATGTCAAAATGTACAAATGTAATTCTCGTATTTTAGTGACCAATGCGCAATGACTGGAGAATAAACTGCTCAAATTGAATTCATAATGAAAAGAGAAACAAGATGATAAAATTTGCATTGATAGCCTTCAGTGTAACAAGTCACAATGAGAGCATGAGCAATTGATATTTGATAAAGTGGCTTTCGCAATGCTGATGAAATCAAGAAAATCGAAAGGCATAATAAAGAATGTGACGTGCATGTATAGATTGAACAATATGAAGCAGAACATCTCCATAAACTGGTTTTGTAACTAGCATCTCATTTATCTATGACCGTCGTGAGCTAACAGCCTGGATAGCTGGTCCAAAAATCTGATCCACTGATTTGTTCCAATAGTGAGCAAGCTCGAATTTCTTTCTACGAATAGGCTCTTTCATCTGTATTCGATATAAAAGCTCAGTGTCAATAAATAAAACAACATAATAGATAATGCAGCCATGAATGCTTTAATTCTACATCATTGAATAGCCATGCAATTCTTATGACTGTAAATGCACTTCAAACTCATCTAAGAAAGACATCCACAGCATGTGACAGAAATTTCCAAAGCTTCAACCAGTGAAGATACTGACAGAAATGAGACAAATGAGTGAAGAACTAATCTCAAAGCAGTCATGTCCAAAATACTTGCATATACACACTTGTAGAGGGACACAATGACCTAAAGCAACTAACATAACATATTTGGAAGCAAAAACAAATGCAAACAATAAACCATTTCATACCATTGCAAAAGTTCACCAGCCTCGGTTTCTCTACGTATAATTTGTTACAGTGCTCAACATGCTATCAAAAGAACAAAGAGAGAAAGTATAGAAACTGCACTATAATAAATTGTGACGCAAGGCCATGGACAACATTCAAACATGACAAATCTCAATAGGTCCCAACATCACTAGGCCATGGTGAACATAAAATATAAAAACAATTTATAAATTAAAAATTCAAGATTACCAACTTATCACCATATAAACTTATGTTCTCCACAATAGAAAATGTAGAAGTACAACTTATTTATCAACATTAACCACTTCAATTGTTGAAAAAGCTTTGAGAAAGGAGATAAGCCTACAAAAGGATAACGGGATAAGTGAAAACCACTAATATGAGTTGATGACAAAGGACGAGTTATTTTTCTCCTCCTAATTCATATTAACACTTGAGCTGGTCCCAGTCATTTAGAACTTTTGTTGAAAGTTGAAAAAAAACACCTTCTTAGACACACACTTAACTGTATAATAAGAGTTAATATGTCATGGATTACAGATTTGAGCAGTTAGAACCACCTATTCTATGGTCACATTTGCACATATGAATCAAAACTATAGCTTTCATAACACTTTAGTTCTCCATCTCCCATAGGTTAGGCTATCATCTGAAATGTTCATAATGCAATACCATAATCTGTATATTGTGCTCGTTTCCAATCATCTTCTAGGTCGAAAATTCTAAACATTAAAAGGATTAATATCAAATTTACTCAATTGCAATATTGACATAATAGGTATGTGCCCCATATATTCTAAAGCTTAGCTTTTTTAGAAACATTAAATTTGTGCAGAAATAAATTTTGCCTCGGCCAGTGGTTGCATAAATTTCACTGTCGTAGCCAAAAAAATATGATGCTCAAACCTCATGTTTTTAGATAAAGCCATGGCAGACAACACCATCACAAGCTACAAAATCTAAATAGAAATAAAAAAGCTACAGCTTGAAGATACTAAAGAAACTAACCATGAGCCCCCTCAACAGGGTTTTTTGGAAGCTAAAAAAAAAGGAGATAAGAGATCAGGGGGAGGTGTAAAAGGCTGGTGTTGTGGGTGATAGTCACCAGCAAAAAGTATTGATGACTGCAGTATTCAAAAAGGAAACGAAACGAAACAAGAGAAAAGAGGTGGCCAGAGAAGTCGGGCAGCTCACACAACTTCGTTGATACTACGTTAGCACAGAAGTCGGGCTGCAAAATATCCACTACATCTCCTGTGCTCGTTTGTGTAGCAGATGGGGAAAATTGCTTTTTGACAAGGTAATTAAGGATTCAAGTGAAAGATGCAAGGCCTTGATTTTGTTGCTGATGTAAACCTTATACCACTACAGATATGTGACTTAGTCTTGGGAGTGCAATGGTTTACCTCTTTAGGTTGCATACAACTAAACTATACCAACAAGGCAACAACACCATTGAATTCCAGGCCCAAGGACAGAAGGTTATACTTAGGGGAGCTTCAAGGAAAAGTCCATTGTTCTAATGCTACCATGTGAATATGGCAGAACTCAAGGAAAGATGGTCTCCACACGGTGATCCTTGTGGACAATGATCTCAACAAGAGGGGGAGAAGGATGCATACACACCTGCATAGAGTCTGTTAGCCACCTCAAAGAACACTTTTTCTTATTAGCCATCTTTCATCAGTTCATTAACAAAAATTCTGTTAGAATCTATCTTTAGTTGATTATAAATAAATGTGAGTAAAGGAGGCAACGATATCAAATTGAATGAGTTAGCATCTTATTCTCGATTTCAATCTTCTTTCTCTAATCTCTAATCTCTCAATCTGAATCTAATCATCTGCTATCCTTAAGCTCCATGAGCTACTCTCCATTGTTGATGCTCTTTAGGTTTAACGTAGGAGGTCACACCCACTGTTAAATTAGTCTTGTGAACATCTGAATTGTATCTATTACACATCAAAAGGCGAATTGCTGAGGAGAGACCGAGCGTTATTAGAAACTTTTGGGGATCAAGATGAGACAATTATCACTTTATAAGAGGGGGGGTTCTCAAACTTAAAAATTTGTTACGATCCTTTGATTTATTAGTTAGATAGGAGTCTTTATATTGTAGTATCGATTTATATCATAAAAGAAAATCAAAAATAGATAGAAAAAACCGTGTTTTATCTGAATTACTCGAATCAATCTGGTAAGATTAATAGGTTGGTCAGATCAGATGGATTGCAAAATGGAATCAAAGTATCCTGGAATTGGCAAGTACTATATATATGATTATGCATATTCGTAGATCACTGATAAATTGGAAAGAGAAGCAAGTAAAAAAGACCTGAGATTTATGAGGTTGATTCTGTGCGATGGTCTTATAAATGTCTCTCCGTTGCTCAAAAAGAACAACCCCAGCGAATACAGTTCCTAGGGCAGCACCAAGTAGACGCTCCTGCAAATGCAATAAAGAAGACAAAATCAAATTGTGTCTGTGCCCTCCTAATTCATAGCTAACTCTCTCTCTCTCTCTCTATATATATATAGACGAAGGGAGAGATTAAAATAGCACCTGGGCAAGGATGCTGATCATGGCTGGCTGCTTTTACCTCTCTCTCTACCTGATGAATGAAAGCGGAATGCACAAATGAACGAACCAAGTTTGCCCTGCCCTCTCAAAACAACCACATTCGGAATTGCCTGCCTATGTCGTTTTTTAATTTGACCTTTTACATAAGAAAAAGGAGTTTCACTTAACCCCCTCGTATTTTTGTTTTCTCTCCGTTTATAGTGTCAACATGATTTTACGATTACCACCCATGAGTGAGTCAGTCATTAGCCAACTCCTGTGAATTGAATTTTAATTAAGATTTTAATTTTTTTTTTACCTTAATCATCTAAAATTATCATTTTATCACAATACTAAATATACACCCCCCATTCACTAATTTTTACTAATCATACACCCCCCTTAATTAATATTAAAAAATTTCTTAATTACCCTAATGATTATCTAATTATTATATGGGACCCACATATTGTCAAATCAAGTCTAATTTTTCAAGATTTTTTATTATGGTGGGACCCACTTTTTTTATTCATACACCCCCCTCTTATCACATCACCTTTTTTTTGTTTTTTATTGAGGTGGGGCCCACTTTTCTTTATTCATACACCCCCCTCCTATCATATCACTTTTTTTTTGTTTTTTTATCAAGGTGGGGCCCACATTTTACATATATATAGGCTCATCTTATTTTGCAATCAAAATGTCAAGGTGGAGAAATAAACATATAAAGAAAGGTGGAGAAATAAACCTACAGTGCTCTTCTTTTGCAATCAAAATGTCAAGGTTTTATGATATTGTAGTTGATAACACGACAGACTTCACTGCTACAGAGATATTTTTATGAACTATTTTCCATATTTATTATTTAAAGCTACGCTATGTTTTTATTAATTAATGTACATAATTTTTGTAGGATTTTCCTACTTTTGATGATTTAATGAACTGGGTTAACAACGTCGCAAGATCTCTTGGTGTTATCATTATTAAAAAACGTTCAAAATTATCAAAAAAAAATGAATTAAGAAAAGTATGGTTACAATGCGAACGTGGCGGTGCGTATAAAGATTCTAGTTATAGCAGAGAGAGTGTCACAAAAAAAATTGGTTGTCCGTTTGAGTTAGTAGCTTGTCGTAATGATAATAAGTCATGAAATTTAACTGTGCTATACATTTTGATAAAAATTATATATAGGTTTTTTATTTAAATAGAGTGGAGAGTTCACATGCCCACTTAAAAAGTTTGTTGAACTCGTCTCAAGGTAAACTAGATCAGATAGTCGTAAGAATAGGATAATATAATAAAATTACAACACACAGCAATTAAAGATAAATTAGAAAAAAGCAAATCAAAAATGTGTCACAAGTTTAGTAACTCGCATATATTTAAAATGTTAATATTTAAAGTTTCAAGAAATGGTCTTAAAAAAATCACCGGAGAACTCGAGCGATTAAACGATGATGTTGAAATTACTGATGCAAACTGTGGGTGCCAAATTCGTACATGTTGTGGGTTATCGTGTGCTCATGAACTTCAATTTTATATAAAGGAAGACTTGTTCATTCCTTTAAGTGAAATTGATGTATTCTGGAGGACGTTAGATATTCCTGACATCAGCACGACGGAAGATAGGGAAATCACTTGTGACGAAGAAATTGAAAGGTTCAAAAAAAGTTTTGGAGATCAGCCTAAAGAGGGGAAGGTCGGACTTTTAAGAAAGCTTAAGGATATTATACAACCATCAAAAAAGTTACTTGGGGAACCCTCTGTTAACAAAAATAATCGTGGTCGTCCAAGAGGTAGCACCAGCAAAGGCAAGCAACCCCAACAACGATTCGAGCCACCACGAAATAGCGAATATGTGTGTCGTGACTTGAATGACCAACCTCAATACGAGCCACCACGACACAGTGTATACATGTATCGTGACTTTAACGACCAACCGCAATGCGAGCCACCAAGACACAGCGATTACATGTATCGTGGCTTGAACGACCAACCCCAAAGTGAGCCGCCACGACACCATGAATACATTTCTCCACCAGCATATACGGATTCAGTTGATCAACAAACGACGTCTTGGATGAACAACTTTTTTGATCAAGATCCGTTTATGCATAACTTAATAAATTATGACCCACTACCGTCACAAGTGTTTGATCAATCCTTTAATCAGGAAGGAACAGTACAGGTATGTTGTTGTTGTTATTATTATTATTATTATTATTATTATTATTATTATTATTATTATTATTATTATTATTATTATTATTATGCATTTTTGCATGTTATTTATTTATCCATTTGAATGACATTGGTTTACATGATAAAACATTAGGAACCGGCAAATCCATTACAATATGGATACACTTACGCAGAACAAACACAAGATGAATACCATTATCATCAACCAAAGTTCCAGGTAAATGTATTATCTTAATTTTTTTAGATCGTCAATATGATAAACTAATCTATTTTTTATAGGAACCAAAGAGCTACAATCATCATTTGATTAGCGAAATTCCTAAATGTTTTCATCCTTATGTCATTGGAATTCAAGATGTTAAAGGTGATGGAAACTGCGGGTTTCGTTCTGTTGCTGTTGCTATGGGTCGAAATGAGGAGGAATGGCTTGCAATACGTCGAGAACTACTAGAGGAGCTAAATAAAAATAGTAAGCAATATAAAAGCATTTTTGATAGTGAATACAAGCGCTTAGAAGAATCTCTCAACTTTTTTGAGTATCGTAATGCACCTTTTCATAACTGGATGCGGATGCCTTACACTGGTCTTCTGATCGCAAATAAGTATAACTGTATATTTCACTATCTAACAAATGCACGCTGCTTAACATATTTTCCTCTTTGGTCAAAGCCGCAGTCCCCAAAAGAAAATCATGTCATTACACTCGCATTTGTACATAACAACCATTTCGTGAAGGTTGACTTACGTGAGGGATACCCAATGCCAGAGGTTTCTGGCTACAATCGGTCAAAAAAAAGCCGAAAAAAAGAAAGCGAATGGGTTAAAATGTATGAAGATCGTTTACTCGCTTATAAGGAACTTAATTGTAGCATTGATCTTAATGTTGTACCACTTGAGTGATAATGCATGTACTGTTCAATGATGATTTAATTCAAGTTTAATATTATTAAATAAATGTTTATATATTTACATCAAATCATTAATCAAATCATTAAATCAAATCATTATTAAATAAATGTTATTTTGTCAAATCATTATATATCAAATCAAAATCATTATACAATCATTGGGGTAATTAAAGTGTAATTAGGGGGGGGTGTATAATTAAAAAAAAGGGGGTGTAGGAATAAGCATTGCCTTTAATAATTATTATTAAAGTTATTTTTATTATTATTTCTATTATTATTAAATAATAAAATATCTAAAACAATAAAAATACAGGTTTATTGAAAAACTAAAATAATAAAATATTAATAAAAACAAATGAATTATTATTATTATTATTGACCGGAAAACTAAAAAATAATATTTGGAGTTTAGATTTTTAAAGTTAGGATAAAGTAAACATTTTTTTAAGGGTTTATTAGGAAAAAAAAAACCAACATGTTTTCACGTTTTTTGCGTTTTCGGACCTTCATTTTATTTTTTTCTTAAAAAACCTTAAGTTATTTTTTATTTTTGTTTTAGTGAAATTTGAACATTATACCTCGTTAAATTCTAATTTTTAATTTAGTGGGTGAATGGAATTTTGAGTTCTGAACTTTTAATCATCTCACCATGTTTGATATTTTCTAATGGCTCTGCTTGCCTTGGTAATATCGAATGCAAAATTGTATTGTGCTTTGGATACATAATAGATTAGTGATTACATGTGAGACCCTACTGGATCAGGGGTTCTATGCAGTCGTTTCCTTTGCATTGCCTAATAACGATATTGATCTTTTTAACATTTGTAGAGAAAGATAAAGTGTCTCCCGCCTTGACGACCCTTCCACTCACAATTTTGTTGTTGTTCTACCATCTAGTCAACACAAACACAGATTAACAAATACAATGATTTTGCCTTTCTAAAAATAAAAATACATACAATGATATTGATTTCTGGAAACCCAAATCTTATGTGATGGAAAAACACACACTCATCTTTGTGATGAACATACACATACACATATACATACACACACGTCAATGGCTTCGTTTTTGAACAAACACAAACACATATTTAATTTGGTTTCAATTTTGAAAAAAAATACGCATATTGGATATGGTAACAAAGATACATGATACACCCTAATGCCAACGATTATATATAGGGTTGATCAATGTAGGGTTTTTGACATGACTACAACATCATGTTGTAGAAGTTTGGGGGTAGGTGAAAGAGATAGAGTTGCGACCGACTGATAACGGAGCTGATAAATACTCAACGTATTGATGTGAGACAAAGTTTCAAGTGTTGTTACGAGGCATAGAAAAACAAGGAGATGTTAGAGGCAAATGTTGTGTTCAAGAATAGTTAGTTTTTTAGGAAGAGGATAAAAGTTTGTTTGTTGTATGTTACATATTCACGAAAGAAAATGAAGGAAAGTAATAAGAAAAAAAATAAAAAAATGTTCTACTCTGAGTATATGCGGCGTCGTTTTTTGTTTATTTTCTGCCAAAACCCGTTCCTGGATCTGAGAACCCTGCCTGCCTGCCTGCCTTATAACAGTCACTGTGGATCCAATTCTACTCTGAGCTGAGCAAGTCAACAATGGAGAATCGATTGGTCTTCATCCTTTGCCTCTCTACATTCCTCATCTTATCTCACCTCACCTTTCATCTCGCCAACCCCGCCGCCGACGACGACGAAGATCTTAGCTTTCTTGAAGAACCGCAAGATGTACACGCCTCCACACACAACACTTATTACGATCCGGACCTTCCAGATTTTGACGATTTCGCCGGAGACGAAGACGAAGACGATTTCGACAACTTCAACTTCAACGATGACGATTTTGAAACGCCTTCCCACGATTACAAGGACGATGAGGCGATTGATGATAAGGACGTTGTCGTTTTGAGTGAAAGCAACTTCACTGACTTTGTAGAGAGTAACCATAACGTCATGGTAGAGTTCTACGCCCCTTGGTGTGGTCATTGTAAAGCTCTGGCACCAGAGTACGCCGCCGCAGCCACAGAGCTGAAAGGAGAGCCGGTGGTGCTTGCTAAGGTCGACGCACAAGAGGAGAGTGACCTTGCTGAAACGTACGACGTCCAAGGCTTCCCTACAATTCTCTTTTTTGTCGACGGTGTTCACAAGCCTTATCTTGGCCAACGCACCAAGTTAGTCCCTCTCTCAGCCTCCGTAGGTGTTGCAGTTCAGAATTTGTGACTCTTGATTCATATAATTCTATAAATACATTGGAGCTAAGGAATTTGATTTTTCGTCTAATTTTTTTTTCATGATTTTACAAGGGTTATATAGGCAGTGAAGTCACATAGATAGCCATCAAATTAAACTTTGAACTTTTAGTCGCATTACTTTTGCTTACATTCTTTCGGAATTTGTCCATACCATTAGCACAACTTTTGTATCTTACAAATAGATTGGAGAGTGCTTAATTGTGACTTGGAATTTTTATAACTTTATGGCAAGTGTATTAGCAATGCCAATCAAATTTTAACAGATTGAATCATGATGTTGTGTGAAGAAATCATTAGAAAAGTATGGAATCTATGAAGTTGATTTGATTTTTTTGGTCTTTTATAATGCAGAGATGCTATAGTAACTTGGATCAAGAAGAAGACAGGACCTGGGGTCTACAACATAACAACTATAAAAGATGCAGAGCAAATACTTACATCTGAGGACAAAGTTGTTTTGGCTTACCTCAACTCTTTGGTGGTATTTACTTGTGCTAACTGACTATAACATTATATATTCTACCATTTATAGTTTGCTAGATTAATCTTAAAATAGAATATGACACTAAATTAAACATATAAATTGCATAATGTTAGTGAGAAATTTCGAATTTTCCCCTCAAAATCAATGTGGTTTTACAAATTTTAAGTTGTTGTGTTTTCAGGGTCCTGAAAGCGAGGAACTTGTTGCAGCTTCAAGGCTTGATGATGATGTCAATTTTTACCAAACCGTAGATCCTAATGTGGCCAAGCTTTTCCACATTGATCCTGATGTCAAACGCCCATCTTTGGTCTTGCTAAAGAAGGAAGCTGAGAAAGTGACCCATCATGGTCAGTCTCATCTATTTCTGCATTAATCATCAATTTCATTTTGATGAGAAGTAGTGGTCTCTATCCTTTTTATTTTTTCGTTCATTAAATTTCATACAGATGGTGTATTTGACAAGTCTGCGATTAAGGAGTTTGTTTTCTCAAACAAACTTCCTTTGGTGACAACTTTTTCAAGAGAGAGTGCGACTTTGATTTTTGAAAGCCCAGTAAAAAAACAGGTAATTCCAATACATGGGTAGTAGGTTTAACAAAGCTGGCTTTTTAAGCATGATTGTTATGTCACTTCATGTGGAATTTTTTGACGGTTTTCATAATGGTATAAAGTATAAATCGTCCTTTCTGTTGCCAGGTATTGCTGTTTGCAACTTCAAAGGGTTCAAGCAAGGTTGCCCAAACATTTGTGGATGCTGCGAAGTTATTTAAGGGGAAGGTATATGGAAGTAGGAACACCATATATATCAAATACCCAAATAATTAAACAAGAGAGATTTAACAACTCCACAACATTTCATTTCTGAGCAGATTATCTTTGTATATGTTGAAATGGACAATGAAGATGTTGGAAAGCCTGTTGCAGATTATTTTAGCATCACAGGAGATGCTCCACAAGTAATGCGTGTCACCATTATGCATCTATTCTCTTACCCATGTATTTGGGTCACTGGTTATATAATTTATTTTGCAAGATGAAGTGCAAATGATGCATATCTACTGGATGTCTTAACCAGGTTATTGGATATACCGGAAATGATGATGCTAAGAAATTTGTATTTGAAGGGAATTTGACCCTTGAAAATCTTAAGGTATTATAGCTAGCCAGTGTTGAACAGAAACATCAGGGATTAGCAACGGTCTTAATTTAATGCTGCACAAATCTGATTGGGCATTTCTTGATGTCTTTTCTCTTATTTCCAGGCTTTTGGGGAGGACTTTTTGGACGACAAGCTTAAAGCATTTTACAAATCGGATCCAATTCCTGAACATGTAATCAGGCCATCAGGGGCACTTGATTTGTATCCTATTATTTTGAGTAACCTAACTTTTTCTTTGGGCGATTATTACTGATGCAGAATGATGGTGATGTGAAGATAGTAGTTGGGAATAACTTTGATGATATCGTCTTAGATGAATCGAAAGATGTTCTACTAGAGGTGCTTTTAAAGACCAACATAGACGGTGTTTACATTGATTCATTGTTGGTGGGTATTTCAAGAGATTTCATGGTTAAACTTTTGAATGTCTGATGTAGATTTATGCACCATGGTGTGGACATTGCCAAGCTCTAGAACCAACTTACAGCAAACTGGCTAAGCATTTACGTGATATTGATTCCTTGGTAATAGCAAAGATGGATGGAAGCACAAATGAACATCCCAGAGCAAAGGTATAACTGATTTTTTTTTTTTTATATTTAACAGCATGGTATTGTTCACAATATTTTGAATCTTGAATGATCCCCCCTTGGGATGGAAATTGATGATAACTATTTTTCGTAAAAGGATTCTGTTTACTTGCGTAGCAAATTAAGCCCGTACGTGATTTTGTGATGACGTATTTTGCATCTTGCAGGCTGATGGGTATCCCACTATACTTTTCTACCCAGCAGGAAACAAAAGCTCCGATCCTGTGAGTGATATTGTTACTGGAGATAAGTTATGCTTGAGCTGTAAAATATGAATTCTATTCGTCATATCCTCAATTAAGGATGATGATAAGGTGAATATGGGAGAAAAAGATTCCGCGAATCAGTCCCATATCCACACCATACTGGCACACCCTATCTATAATCTTGTACATAAATCAGAAAGCAACCAACCAGTTATATTCTAGGTTTTGGTACTGATTTAATAAATTATATGGGGATGTCAACTATGAGCGAACCAGTCCCATATCCACCAATTTTTTGGGGGATTTCAAAATCCTGTAAACTAATGATTTTATAAAATCTCACGAAATCCAAATTTTGTAAAATTCTTTGAAATCCAGCAAACCTAAGGAATTACATAAACTATTGGTCTGATGGTCATTTTTACCTCAAATGTTGATATGTTTGGCAAAAGATCCATAATATTCAAGTATTTGTGATTTACACTCCAAACAACCAATGGTATCTATTGGTATGCAGATAACTGTAGATGTTGATCGAACAGTAGTAGCATTCTACAAATTCCTCAAGAAACATGCTTCTATCCCCTTCAAGCTCCAGAAGCCTACTTACACCAATGCCAAAGAAAGCAGTGAAGCCGGTAAAATCAAGCAAAAAGATGAGCTATGACAAGTTTCGTCTCCCTTACGTGTGTGTTGTATGTATGAAGAGTAGCTATGTATCCGTTGAAAAACGTTTTATTACACGGTAACAAAACTTGAAGATAGAATGCGGAAGGTAACATAATGATGGAGAAACATACTGATACGGATGTTGTATTGCTAACAGATGGTTTCTGGTATTTGTTTACCTCTTAATGGAATTATGAAGTGGACATTTTATCTTTGTATGGATTTCTTTACGAGGTCGGCTTGCGCGCAGTAATTGGGTTTTTGAGAATTCCATGTCATATGGCAAGATAATTTTGATTTCGGCTTCTTGAAACAAACTGTAGTATTTATTTTATTTTGGCCAGAAAATATGCATTAAATTGCTTACAAACTCAGAAAACTACTATTGCTAATAATAATATCAATGAGCAGAAGTTACCTTAGTTAATCTATTTCTTTTTGTCGAGTGACAATTTATGTTATTTATGATGTTGAAGTGAATTTATTCAAAAGTTAGATCACAGAACTTATTTAAATTAGTTTGTTGATTGGGCATATGCAATTTTTAAAAATTTGAATCTATTAAATTTACTATTGTTATTATTATCATATAATAAATTAAACATGTCTTGATTGAATTTTTGGAGGAACATCTCCGTTTCCTCACCATAGGGCCTTTGGCCTAGCGGTACCAAGGTGGTTATGTAAGTGAGAGGTCAAGGGTTCGACTCTCGTCGGAGTCAAGTTGAAATTTAGACGAAGATAGCAAGTCTTGGGGTTAATGAGTAGTTTAGGAGTATGATAGTTTGTCGTTCAAAAAAAATCTCCGTTTCCTCGGTCATTGTGTCCGTCACCCTCCACCTCACTTTATGTCTCTGCACCACCTATAATGCACGGAAACGCCCCCTGACTAGCCGCTCCAATTTCGGAAACTTTTGGGAAACGGATACGTGGTCGATACGCGTAGAAACGTTTCGGAGATGGCAGAAACGTTTCTCGTGAAGTTTCTATGGAGTTTCCATGAAGTTTCTTCCAAGTTTCCATGAAGTTTTCGTTTTTTTTAGGGTTTTTTAAGAATTAAAAGGGTAATGGGCTTTTGTCAAGGAATCCGATTGGTGATGTGGGATGTGGGTGGAGATGCTTTTGATTCGATGGAAGATGTAGGGTTTTTTGGAGTTTGCCGATCTCTCGCTAGATGAACCGAATTTGAAAATGATTTGATTATTGATAATTAATTACTGTTGAAAGATTTAGTATTTTTAATTTTTTTGGAGGTTACACTTTACACTTTACATCAATATATAGTTTGTCGTTCAAAAAAAATCTCCGTTTCCTCGGTCATTGTGTCCGTCACCCTCCACCTCACTTTATGTCTCTGCACCACCTATAATGCACGGAAACGCCCCCTGACTAGCCGCTCCAATTTCGGAAACTTTTGGGAAACGGATACGTGGTCGATACGCGTAGAAACGTTTCGGAGATGGCAGAAACGTTTCTCGTGAAGTTTCTATGGAGTTTCCATGAAGTTTCTTCCAAGTTTCCATGAAGTTTTCGTTTTTTTAGGGTTTTTTAAGAATTAAAAGGGTAATGGGCTTTTGTCAAGGAATCCGATTGGTGATGTGGGATGTGGGTGGAGATGCTTTTGATTCGATGGAAGATGTAGGGTTTTTTGGAGTTTGCCGATCTCTCGCTAGATGAACCGAATTTGAAAATGATTTGATTATTGATAATTAATTACTGTTGAAAGATTTAGTATTTTTAATTTTTTTGGAGGTTACACTTTACACTTTACATCAATATATATCAATTTTGGAATTTCTTCATTATATATATATATATATATATATATATATATATATATATATATATATATATATATATATAGGGGAGTTCAATGGAAAACCAACATGCATCGGAAAACCTTGGAAAACCTCCATGCACCACCACAAATGCATCACAATTACCGTGTGATGCATCGAATTCCCGCGTGATGCACCGTCTTTCTGCATAATGCACCTGAAAACTTGTGAAAACCGCACTGCACCACCACAAATGCATCAAATTTCCCGCATGATGCATCAAAATCCCGCGTGATGCATCAAATTTCCCGCGTGATGCAGCAAAATCCCGCGTGATGCATCACTTTATTTACGATCATGACACCGCGTTTTTCATGAAATGCATCAAATCGGACGGTATGCGTAGGTTTCCACAGTTTTCCGGTGCATAGTGGTTTTCCATTGAACCCACCCCTATATATATATATATATATATATATATATATATATATATATATATATATATATATATATATATATATATATATCATGGACTCGCAGACTGCTACTACCACCGCCTACGATTGTTTCAACCATTCTGATATCCCAAATCAACGCACCATTGTGTTTTTCGGCTTATTCGTCTCCCAAACCCTCGGTATTCGTCTCTCAAATCTGTAGATCGAAGCCACAATATTCAATGTATCAATTTTTGTTTAGTTTGTGGTTTGATTTTAGGTTTGTTGTATCGATTTGTTAGGGTTAGTTTAAATCGGTTTTAGGGTTTGTTTAAATGTTCTTGGGTTTGTTCAATTCGATTTCCGGATGCATGAGAAACACTCCCTCGAAACAAGTATGATTTAATGGTTTCGATCTCGTGTTTTGTTTGATTTTAGATGCTTCATCCTTACCAATTTATTTGTCCACCTTTCATTTTTAATTTATTTTAAAAATAAATGTTAGCATAAATAGTTTTGTATAATTTACATTATTCCAGTCATGTCCTTAATCACGTGGTCTAAAATATAGATTCTTTAAGTAAATGTAATCATTATGGATTCCTAAAACTATGTATCTTTGTCAAACAAACGTTTATTTTGAGACGGATAAAGTATCTATGATTTCAGGTGATGATTTGTGTTTCATCTCCAACGTCTTCTTCAATAAATAAGAAAAGAAAACGAGGAGTAACATGAAGATGAACACAATAAAATTTGAATGTATGTGTGAGGGTGTAAAGGATCCAAGCTATTCATAAGTTACTTGAACTCGACTCGTTAAAAGTTTGAGAAAAACCCGAGTTAAATGAGTATGAGCTTCATTTTGAGCTTATTAATAAACGAGCTTAAGGTCAAGTTCTGTTCATCAAGCTTGCGAGCTTAAATGAGATTGTATATAATTAATATTATATATATATAATAACATATAATAAACAAATATACATATACAATACATAACTAAATCAAATTAAAAATATAAAATAAACAGATATTAAATATAATTAAATTAGTAAGGAACAAATTTAATAATAAACGATTTGAGTTCGAACCTATAAAAGGATACGCAAACCAAGCTCGAACATTCAAATTATAGACCAGCCAAATTTTAAACTTAAACGAACTTGAGTTTGAATGAACTTATTTGCATCCAAATGTACTTTTAGGGTTGATAAAAAACCTGATGGGAAAACCGATCAAAATGGGATGGATTTTCTTCGAACCCGATTATTTTAAACGGGGATGCGATTTATGTACCCGTTCCGATCGCACAATTAAAACCCCGATTAAATATTCACTTACTTTTTACATGATAATAAGTGTTGCATTTATATTTTAGATTATATATGTACATTATTATTATTATATCTATCTATACTATTAAAAGAGTAACTATACTCATTTCTGGTGAAGCCACGTGTCGTCACCATGAATCGACACGTGACAGTTATAGATTTTGAAAAGAATAAAAAAAAATTAAATCAAATCTATCCAAATCTAATATAATCAACTTTTAAATTCAAATCAAATCAAATAAAACAAAATCTAATACTCTACTAACTTATTAATTAAATATATCCAAATATAATATAATCCACTTTTAAATTCAAATCAAATTAAATCAAACAAAATCTAATAATATACTAACTTATTAATTATTAGATAATATAATAAAAGTTTAAAAAATATATAAGAAAAAAATTACTCTTCATATATATTTAGAAATATACAAAATTAATAGGTCATAATAAATAATAATATCACCTTAAATACTTTTGTTTAAAAATAATATTTATATCTTTATCTTTTTACTTATTATATTTTATATATATTAAAAATATCCGCGTAATACGCGGGTAATAAACTAGTTTATATAATATAATAATAATTGTTTTATTTGTTTGTATATATATGTGTATGTGTATAATTGTTAATCAATTTTATAATTGTTTTGTTTTTGACTTTATCTATTTTTATATTCGTTTATTTTTTGAATCAATGTAAACTTGAAATAAATTTCATCATCTAATTAAATGTTTGTGATAAACCGACGAGATCACCGTTACGACCTCATGAATTTTTAAATAGGAACGGGATTACCGATCCAATCCGGTCCCCAACCCACCCCATTTCCGTTCCTTTCGACCTTGATATAACCTTTACGAACATATCTGAGTTAGTGATTTGGAATCTTTTCACTTTCTCCTCTTCTTTTATTTCTTTTGCTTTCCAATTTTGGTATCTTCACTTTATAAATTTACTTCTTATTATTTAAGAAAAGCATTAGTTGTTCACAAACTTTTAAAAATATATTATCACATCTTACATTAAAAAAAAATTTTATGGCCTATACTAAAAGTGTTTTCCACATCCATAATAAAATACTAAAATGTACTAAAGATGAAAAAAAAATGAAAAATACTACTTGTATTTTTTTAATCACTAACATGCACTAGATAAAACTTTATTCAACACCATGTAATAATAAATTTTGGTAATCGACATTTTTATATTTTATTTGTTTTACATATATTATATATTATTATCATTTTTTACATATTGTTTCTTCAATTTTAGTTAAATTTAATTTGCTCAAATGCTAATTTTTAATCATTTAAAAAAAATATGATATTTATTTTTGGTTATTATTGGTTTCTTATGATCTTACTTTATTATAACTTTTTATTAACTATAGTTCTAATTTTATTGGAAAGCCTTATTTTTTTTCTTTTCCAGTTTAGTTAAATAATAAGTTTATATAAAATTACATTTAATATGATGTTTAATTAATCTAATTATTATGTAAAATTTAGATTATTATAATTTATTATTTCAAATACCAACCACACTATTACAAAGTTCTTCTAAAAAGTATGGAATGGAAGCCCCGGTAAACGGCGGCTGTAACTCTAACTGTCCTAAGGTAGCAAAATTCTTTGTCGCGTAAGTAGCGACCTGCACGAATGTTGTAAGTTGCTTTATTATATGATTTTTTGTTTATTGTTATCTTTAGTTAAAATAATTAGTTTGCTCTAAAAATTTTAGATTAGATTATCATAATAACTAGATAAATGATTAAAAAAAGTGTGTTGTTTTTTCTCAACATTTTGCAAATCATTTAATTTAGGGGTTATTCATGAAAAAATACCAACATGTATAAAAGTTTTTTGTGTTTTCGTCTATTCATGTTATTTTTTCCTAGAAAAATCCTCAAGTTAACTTTTTTCTGGTTTGGTGAAAATTGGGACAAAAACGCAAAATCGTGAAAACATGTTATCTTTTACATAATAAAACCTTTATTTTATTGTAATTTTACACCTATTTAAATCCTATTTAGTTGGGTCCTTTTGGCAAGAATTTTCATCGAAAACAATGTTTTTTTTATCGACTGTTTTATATATTATGTCTTAAAATTTTATTATTAGTTTAGCCACAAATAAATATATGTTTTATGAAACTGATCGTTCAATTTTAGCTGTCTTTTCTTTTAATTTTAGGATTAGCTGCTACTAACTCCTAAATTACGACTGATAAAACAATGGTATCTATCAATCAACTTTTATTGTTTTTCAACGATTAACTTTATTTAATAACCGCTTAATGATACTTTTATATTTATGTGTACTTATATCAAGATGAGTTATACCATTTATACTATTTTTCATTTGTTCTTATTTTTACAAAGTAAATTATTTTATTTTATTTTTGTGTAATCAAATATTTAATCTGACATGTATCGTTAAAGTTTAGCTGTATCAATTTATTATTTATTCAGAACATTTAAATTTTTATTTTTATGATATTAGTCTCTTATGAGTAACAATATGAATGTAAATATATTTTAATAAATTAGTAAATATTCATCTTAGTTTATTTTGATTTTTTTTTATTATAGTAACTCTTTAAAAATTTACAAAGTATAGTTTTATAATTTTTAATTTGATTGAAATTAATAAATTATTTCAGTACTTTTATATTTCTTATATTGCAAACTATTATTATATAATAATAATCAAGAAATATATATAATTCGATGCAACGTGTGACCTCACAAGCTAGTTTTAAGTTTCTATTTACGAGCATGCAAAGAACGTTCTAAATATAAATACATAACCATATTACCCCTAAATTAATTATAAATATTTAAAATTAATTAAACATAAAACAAAATTAGTGAATATGTGGATCTAATAATAGAAAATTTGGCTTCAAATTATATTGGATTCTTGGAACCACCCCATAATCCGTTGAGAAGTTACCCGTATCCGTTCGCTAACCATTTGCTTGGGCTTTTAAACCCAAGAAATCTTCCGATTAACCATCAAGAAATCCTTTTACACGACTAGACAATGGCGTCCACCAATCATCTTCCTTACGTTTTGATCGCTTTCGTGCTTCTTTTTTCAAGCACATCATCTTCTTCTTCAGATGATCAGCCAGAAACTTTTCCGACTTCATGGCCAGAAACCGGTTCGGATGAATCACCGTCAAATCGCTCACCCTCACCTTCAACTAATTCAATCGATTCTCCACCTGCAGATGTGTCTCCATCTCCCGCTCCCACGCCGGAAGAGGTTAGTGATATCAGGACCACCACTGCTAAAGTAGAGAGTAATGAAGCAAAGGATGATTCGTCTTCAAAAGGAATGAGCGGCGGGAAGAAGGCAGGAATTGCGGTGGGAGTGATCGCGGCCGCCTGTGTATTTGGTTTCGGAGGGATGTTGTATGAGAAACGGAAACAGAATATGGAGAGAGCGCAGTTAGGGAATGGTGCCAGAAGAGAAATTGGAGGAACTGTTGCATTTCAGATCTAGATCATCCCTACAAATTCAAGGTATCATTTCAACGACATTATGAAGGCTGGGCGGATGTCACTTGTAATTCATTGATTCATTGATCCTTATCATCTGATAACAAGAACCAGTTTACTTTTAGATCGATCTCTGAAAAGTTTTTGGATCATGTTGTTTTTTGTAATCAACTTGTTTACTTTGCTTTATGCAACATGAATATAATCTGTATTAGAAATTTTCCAAGTTTTTATTTCTTTCATCTAACATCATATACACATATTTTTTGGTAATCAACTTATGGCTCCACAAAGTGGATAACAAGGAAGTTGAGAAAATGTTACCAAATGTGACTCAGAAAAAAAAAATAATAATAAATCGTGTAGTAAAATCTTTAAAAATATATTGAAAATGAGTGAGGACTTGATATTTAGCATGCACCAAATCAACTGAACTATTGATCTTAAAAATTTGGGTTAATATTGAAAAAATCTCATCAACTTTCTTCATTTTTGCGATTAAGTTCCTAAACTTATTTTATTATCGTTTAAGTCCTAAACTATTTTTGTCTTTTTCAAAAGTATATATTTGACTTGTTTGACCGATTAGTAAACAAGTTATATTAGTTTTTTCACTTGATTAATGTTGTAAAAAACCTATCATCTTTCCATATTCTAGCGATTAAGTCTCTAAACATTTTTGTTTTATCAGTTGATCTTACCGGCCAATCCGGTAACCGGTCAAAAATATATACTTTTAAATAAGACAAACATAGTTCATGGACTTAAACAATTGAAAAAAAAGTTTAGGGATTTAATTGAGAAAAGTTGATTGGGTTTATTCAATATTATTAGATTAATATTATCTATTAAACTAAGTCAATTCAATAAAAAAATACTCATAAAAATTATTGATGAATTATGATTGTGGATAAATATTAAATAACTTATCATATGATTAATATTTTTTTGTTTGCATTGCAAATTTAATCAATCTTACAAATTTATTGTGAATCAACAATAATAAATTTTTCAAGAGCTTAGGGATAGATCCGTTGTGAACAAACAAAATAATACATATAATCGTTTACATGTATATCAACTAGTGTTTGTAACATGATTCATATGATTCAAAGGGTTCATAGAAGTGTCTACAACAATGTTCAAAACATTCAAAGGTTCATAGTAGTGTTTGTAAAAAGATTCTTAGGGTTCAACAAGATTCATAGGATTCGACAATTTCATAGGATTCAACAAAATTCATATTTTTCTAATAAGATTAATAGTTTAATAGAAAGGTTTAGTAATATTTTTAACAAGATTCATAAGATTCAAAGTCATTTTATGGTTGTTTACAACGAATAAAATGTTCACAAAAATCCTTAGTCTCTCTCTGTATATATATAGTGTCAATCTAGTTTTAAGTCCAATTACTTTACAAAATTCACACATGTTAATAAAATTTCAAGCTAGCTTTATTAAACAAATCCACATCTTAACGTAGCTTTCTATATTTTTGAACATGAGTTTAAAAATAACAAAATAACGAATGCTTTTTAAGTTTTTGTAATGTAAAAATTATTACAATCGTGGTAAGAAAACATGTATTCTCGTTGCTTGTTGGTATTAGAAGAAGTATTTATTTAATACTGATACCTAGGCTAGGAATAAAGGAAACGAAAATCAAATCCGTATACATGATGTTAAATCAAACAATTGATCCTTGTGTGCGTTTAAGAATTTGTAACTAATGGGTGATTTGGATTGAGCAAATGGTTTTGACTTTTGACAATGTAAAACATTTTGACATACACAACAATTACATTTAAAATGACTATATTGTCCTTACTTGTTCTTTATCATGGAAGTACTTAAAATTTAATTTTAAGGATAGGATGAACATTTTATAATAAGATTGTTATGTATGGAAAATTTTTGTTGGATACAGATCAGCTCCCATGTAAAAATATGTTTGATGGGAATGAAAACAAACCCATAGAAAGGGGAATCTTTCGTACATAAAAGCAAGCAGTGTAACGGGCCTAACAACGATCATATTATTTCATACGGAAAACCATAGTAACAGTGGCTACTGGCTCGAACCAAACACAAACTTAGTATGTTGTTGAATAAGCCCTAAAGATTAAAGGGACCGACCGACCACCTAATGGCTAATGTGCACAAACGAAGAAAGTCCCCCACTATAAATAACCTCAAAGGGATGAGGTCTGGAATAAAACATTTCCCAACCATATAACATTTTCCTTGTACATCTTCAGTTATAGTAACCATGATGTTACCTTAATGTTCTTGTGTTGTGTGCCTATGTTTCCGCTTTCACCGATTTTTATTTGCATCAGGCAACATACTGAGACAATGCCATCCTACTCTTCGACTGGAGGATCCACCCATCGTCCGTGATCTTTAATTAGTTGGATCAACGCATCAGTTGCACTCTCCATTGCAATTCCTCGTTTTACCACCGTCTGAACCAGCATTTAATCAAACTTACAGTTGATGAAATTAAAAGATACTACGTAATAGGAAAAGATGAATACAATAATTTCTCCCGTTCAGACTCTGGGCTCATTGTGTTTCAGGTTATCAAAAACCAGACTTGGGTCGTCAAGTTTTAACATCATTAAGTAGTCTTGTAGATAATGTTTTTTTTTTTTTCCTGTTGAGGCAACCAACTTATACCCATGAGGCATACATTATGGCTTTGGTTGTGTGTTTAATTCCAATGGAGCAATATCGGAGCGTGTTTAAATCCCTTCTAGTAATTACTAATACTACCAGATTCTTGTCCATAAAATAAACATGAATCTTACACGAAGAAACAACTTCAACAGGTTTCTTGGTCGAGCAATTAGAAAAAGGAAAGAGTTGTACCTTCCCAACATAAAGATCAATCTTTCCAGGAGCACCACCAACATATCCAAAGTCTGCATCAGCCATCTCCCCTGGTCCATTAACTATACAACCCATGATTGCAATCTGCAACGATAAACGACAAGTAATAAGTGATTTTTATTTGCTAAATACGACTAAGATGCTTCATTCAATCAGCATTATGCCAAAGCGGATTTGGTTATTACCGAAACACCAGGCAAATGTGATGTTTTTTCTCTAATTTCTGCACTAATCACTTGAAGATCAAATAGGGTTCTACCACAAGACGGGCATGAGACATATTCCTGTGTTTGAATTAGGCATAAGCAACAGAGTACGTGACAAACTGACAAACCAAATATTTTGATTTCCAAATGATTGACCCCCTACTGTTTTAGTGTTCCGCATCCTGCATCCTTGTAGCAAGTTGAAAGATGTATTCCTGAGAAATTCAAAGTCTTGATCTGGAGCTTCTAATAGTATACCATCTCCAAGTCCATCAACTAAAAGTGCACCAGCATTGGCACCCGCACTAATAACTAAATCGTCTCTGCCAATAGTTGAACGATTTTATATTAAAAAGCATTCTCAAAGAACGTGAGAAAACTTTCTAAATTATTATCAATCTCATTCTTTCTCATATTGACACGACTCAGTAAATTACCTCGGAATTCCTGAAGGGAATTGTATGTGGTGAAGAACAGGGAAATTCAGTGAATTTTCCGAGAGATATTCAAATAGCCTGTCAAAATGAACACACTGAAGTTATTCACACTGTCACAGCCATATACTCTATATCTAACTATATATGTATAATTTTGTCTTGGCTGACAAATTTATTAATACAATCTTCCTCCTTCCCTCTCTAGCTATTTTTAACCGAAACCACTAATTCTGCTTATTAAGAAAAGATGATACCTCCTAGCAGCATGTACTCTGCCAATTCTTTCCTCTGTATATGGCACATCATGAAGAATCATCGTAGCATCAATATTCTTAAGAATCTCTAGCTCCTCATAGGACTCATCGCCACGTACCGACACGACCAAACGTGTGCCTGAAAGTAAGATCATTTAAATTGGTATATGAGAACGAAAAGTAGTCATCACGCCATAGATATAGTGCCAGATAAAATTGAAAAAAAATCTACCTTCTTGTAAAAGCTTATGAGCTCCGGTGGATAATTCCTTAAGATTTACCAATACCAAGGCATTGGGCAAAGGCTTTGTCAACTGTTCTGACAAAGGGGCTATAACTCCCATACTTACATCGATCAACCTTTTAAGAGCTAGCCGCTGATCATGGGTACAAAAATGCATAATGTCAGAACTTTTAATTGAACTTGCACACCAAGCCCCACAAACGACAATGTATACAACATCAAGAGAAATTGAAGAAAGGTTCTATACAGCATCTTTATCGTCTGCTGGTGGGAGTTCTCTCAATAAGATTGAATCTACGGTTGCAAGATCCTGAATCAACACCATGTATTATGAGTTAACAAACACATATGTTATGAGACATAAAAGTGTTATTACAAAACAATGTAACAAAGAATGAACTGACCTTAAATGGCATACCAAGAACAAGTTTTGCCGCTAATGATCTATAGAAGAGTTCAGGTGTCTGGACAAAAATAGAAATATGCAAAAAGTTAATGATAGTTAAGAGAACTGCACAGCGTATCATGTAAATACATAATTGATAGGAAACTGGTAATAAAGAAGCTACAGAGCTGAGTATGACCTTCAACTGCTCCAAGGAAACAGACATGAGAACAGATCCATCACGGTGGAGCACACCTCTAAAATCTACCTCTTCACCCTGCCACTCATTATGTTAGATATTATTTAAGAAGAAAAACAAACAGTATGATTACGATGTATTAAATTTTGTAAATATCTACAAGCCAACCTCCTTTTGCACTGGCAAATCACCCGTTCTCCGTTGAAAATCAAAATAACGTCTATGCTTCTCCTCAAATGATGCCTAGGAAGGGAAGTGCAATGAAAAATTACTTACAATAATATGGTTCTAACAGAAGTGCAGAACTCCGAGTACTTCAATATTTTATTGGTAAACAGATGATGCAAAAACCTACCACCCCGTGTTGAAGTTCGGCTGCTTTCGTACCAAGATTGGCCAATTTTCTACAGGGGTCTATTTCTTCTTCTGGAGGCTCTGTAAGGGAAACCCTGATAGTATCACCGAGACCATCCTGTATACCAGACAACTTAAAGCAGGTTGAAACCAAGAATGTATATGCATGGCATATAAAAGGAGACAAGCTCACAAGCATGATTATGCAAACAATGTCTATGCCTTTTGAAATCTGTCTGACATTTTGTATCATTAATGTGATTTCTTAAGCTTGTTCATGTTGGTAAAATTAAAGTAGCATGAAAATATGACCTGAAGAAGTGTCCCAATACCAATTGCAGACTTCATACGTCCATCCTCACCCTCACCAGCTTCAGTGACTCCCAAGTGCAATGGATAGTCCCACCCCTGTACATACATTTCAGCTACAAGAAGGCGATATGCTTGCACCATGATCACTGGGTTGCTTGCTTTCATTGAGAAAACAAAATTATGGTAGTCTAACTTCCTGCAGATTCTTGCAAACTCAAATGCCGATTCAACCTATCAATTTAACATTTGTGAGGCATAAGTGATGAATTTTGGAAAATTATTAGAAACTTAAGAGTGTCGTAGAGGAGCTGAGTACCATCCCCCTGGGTGAATCACCATAGTAGCTCATGATACGATCTGAAAGACTCCCATGGTTTGTTCCTATGCGCATTGCCCTTCCATATTTTTTGCATTTCTCAACCAGCGGGGTAAAAACCTGGTAGCAGAAAGCATGTTTATGAGGCACATGCATCCTTTTCTATGTCATGAATTCTTATTACAAAAAAAAGTATGTTGGCCATTGTGTAGATAAATTATTATTTCCTTTTATTCAACAGTGCAATTAAGTAAGATGTAAAGAAACAGTATGAAATTTTGTGCTTCCTCCTAAGACCTACCACTCTTCCAGGTTCTTTTTAACTAAGGCCAGTTACCTTCAATGTATAAATAATTAGTGAGGTTGATGGTTGTTGATCTCCTGCTGACACTAAAACTATGTTGAATGGAAATGATTTTCATCTCTACTTAAGAAATTTGAGCAAAGTCCATAGGTTGTTCAGAAATTGTTTTTATATGCAGATCGAACAACAATGCACAGCTAGCTCATGTTCCCAGTTTAACAGAATGGTATGATTTCTCATTATTGGAAGAAGAAACAAGGTAGCATAGTGATATCAACATAGTTAACATATTGTCTTTGTGTACTGTTGGAGATAGATTGTACAACAGAAGGCAGGAGCCAAGTGTTTCATCTCTATCCAGGTACTCATTTTCATCCTTTCCTCAATCTCTTCTTTCTAAAGGCTTTTACTTCTTAAGGAAAATCATTAACTTTTTAAGTTAAATGTTAGAACAAAGATAAATTGAGAATTTTTATATGATAGAAGGTTGATCAGCAGCTTCACATTCTCAATATGCTCAAGTTCCTTCTGATAATCTTCCTCTGTATACTCCAACGTCTCAAACTGGGCCCGTCTATCAGCTGCAAGAAATAACGTCACAAGATTGAACAATTTGAAAGAAAATCCAATAAAGAGATAAGCTGTTCAGTATATACCGAAATTTCCAGGATTGACACGAATTTTATCAAAGCATTCAGCAACCCGCAGTGCAACTGCAGGAGCAAAATGAATGTCTGCCACCAGAGGTATGTTATAACTGCAAATGCCCAGGGTGTATTAGATAGCATAAGCAAAGTAAAGGGTACAAATTCCAAGAAGTAGACATACTTCTTTTGAACAAGGGTGTTTTTAATTTCAAAACACGCATCTGCTTCTTTTTTCCCTTGAACAGTTATCCGAACAATATCAGCTCCTCTATCAGCTATTTGCATGACCTGAAACAGACAATTAACCCACTCAGCAACCATTACATTGGCAAATTGTAGCATGATGAGGTGATGTAAGTATATAAATATTATACATTCTGTATTCCTTTACGAGTTTGGTGAAAAAAGTGGTGTTGCCCATCAACGTAATGTTCTAACACATCATGGATATATTTTCACCACACTGACAGGCTGTTTTAGCTAGATGCTTGACAATATAAGAAACAAACATAACCACAAAATGAGGTGGAAGAGCAACGGAAAGCAAGAACCTGTTCCACTGTTGCAGCCACATCCTTGGTATCAGTTGTGGTCATTGTTTGAATCCTTATAGGGTGTTCGCTACCAAGAGCTACATCTCCAACCATTACTGTGCAAGTTTTCCTCCTTATAGTTTTATGTGTGGATTCACAATACTTCTGTACAGGAACTACCCCAGAAAAAAGAAACTGTCAAATACTCAACTCGAGCATATACTAGTGCTTACATATCATGGAATTGGATTTTACTCGATCGCTAACTAAATTGAACTGTAAAAAAAATCAACATTCATAAGTTTTATATTATGTTGTGATGCAGGCACAAAATGCTAGAATTGGGCACCCATTCTTAGTATGTCTGCATAGATTGGGTCACAATTCAGCTAGCTAGCAAGTATCTTATGAGCCTAGAGAAAAATCGTATTCAACCCCCCATTTGCAAGAACATGATGAGATACAAAATGTAGTGCTGTATCACTTGCTTAGTTTGTATTCAGTGGAAGGGTATACACAAAATAAAAACATCGCCTTTAGACTACTACCATCGTGCAGTTTATTTTTATGTGATATTCAGGTTGATAAGTGCAAGCATAAGAGTGGTCAGTAAACCATGTACCTAATAGAGGGCTCCCTTCAGAAGCAGGGCGGAGTTCCGCTATATCTGAACCAGGGTTTGAATTTTTTATCACAGATATCTTGGTTCTATGAAACTTAACTCTCTTCAAGTCTGAAACTTTAACAAAATCTGAAGTTTTGGCAAACCCCAACCCATTGCCACTGTTCTTTAAACTCATAAAGGAAGTCGGAGTAGCTCCTGTCGCCATTATCACGAACAAAATTCACACCCTCTGTTGTCCTGATCCTGAAACATAGTATGTCAAAATGAGTAAGTATTGCGTATTAAATTCATACCGAATACCAACTCATAATTCATATGCAGGCCCCCTTTATACACACCCAAAAGGGCACTTGACTTTCGGGATCTAACAGTCAAACAGATAAATTTTGGAGTGTGGAACTGAGTGGATTCTTAACATTTGGACAGCTTTTGATAAACTACACAAGGAATTTAAACAAGTAGTAAATTCCAAAAGTCCAAAAAGTAAAAACGCAGCAAAATCTTACTAACTTTGATTATGAAAATTTATAAATATGATATCAGAAGGCATACAAGGAAAAGAAGAAGTAACTGAATTTATTTGAAACAAAATTTACCTAGAAGTTGAAAATTGAAAACTAAGATCAGCTTCTTCGTATGAAGATCAATACGTATATAAACAAAAAAAAACATAAGCCGATTACCCAATAGTTAGGATTTCCAGTCATCTAACTTCCCTAGAAACCACGAGAGTGGAGATAACGGTTTAGCTAAATTCGAGACGAAATTTAACATAACAGAAGACCTTAGCAGCTAGGAGGGAAAACAAAAGCTTCAAAAACTGATTATTAGTTATTACAGAAAAGAAATCAACAAAATTGATGAGTAAACAACAATCTGGAGAAGTGAATTGAATTGAATTGAATTGAAGAAGATAGTAGTTAGTACCTGGTGGTAGAGTATGAGAATTGAGAAAGGAAATAGAAGCAGAAGCAGAAAGAGTTGAATGGAATCGAGAGGGGGTGAAGCAATTCAGAAAAAGAAAATAGGGGAGAATTGGATTGGATTAAAATATAAAATCAGTAGGTGACACAGATGAGAGTATGAGACAACACCATTCTATTTCTCGCAACGGACAAATTGGGCATCTAGCAATTTTTCAACAATTCATCGCCATACAAAATTGGAAAATTGGCAGGCAAATATTTAGTAGCTAGCGTGGCCCCTTTACTTCATCTAACTTTCACTTCAGGTCCTGTGTTTAATCTCATTAGTCATAACATACATTAATTACAAAAAACAACCCATTTTATTAGTTTTACCCAAAAAAAAAATTCACGTTTTACGTTACCATATTTACGTTACTTGTACTTTTTATTATTTTTTGATGCATCTCGTTACAAAAGGTGAATTACGTTACTTTACGTTACCAAATCTCATTGTGCTCGTTCCCAAGAATAGATTTGGTAACGTAAAGTTAATGTACTACTTTACGTTACTTTTTATCTTTCGTAACGTAATGCATTAAAAATTATTAAAAAGTACAAGTCACGTAAATTGTGGTCGTCGCGTAATTGTGGTAACGTAAATCCTCTCCCTTCCGGTCGAGCTAGTTTTTATTCCTCTATCTAGGCCAACATTCATTCTAAGACTTTCACCAGCAAGGTTCCTTCGGAAATGGTAAGATCTTTGGCGCAAAAAAAGGGGTTGATCCGTATCATCTTGACTTGGTTCTGCTTCCTCTATTTTTTTAATAATACCGGGTCGGGTTCTTCTCCTACCCGTATCGAATAGAACACGCTGAGCCAAATCTTCTTCATGTAAAACCTGCTTGATTGTAAGTATTTTGTTTAGGTGAGTTTTCTTTAGTGAAGTGAGTTTAGATTTTTGTAAATGACCCTTTAATTTTTTATAAAATTTTAAAGAATAGTAAATAAGTAGTTGTAATTGATGGAGTGAACGTATAATATAGATAGATTGAGTGGAAGGAAGGAAGGAAGGAAAGTGGAAACAGTTTACTGAAGGGAGATGAGATGAGATAGTGAAGTGAAAGGGGTTTTGTGTTGATTTACACATGCATGCACCAGTCACGTTGGGCATTTTAAACATGCCTGTTCTTGTTGACTTGTTGACCCATAATTAATTTAGTCCTAAACTAACAAATATTAGCTAGATTTGATGTTTACAAGGGTTAATCTGTTCAAACATTTATGTTTGGATGTTAATTAAATTATTATTATTATTATAACTTGACGAAAATTTTTTCATTTGTTTTCAATTTCAGTTTTCAAGAAAATGTTTTTAGATTTAGGTTGCGTTTAGTTTACGAAAACTAGTCATTTTTCAATTTCAGTTTTCAAGTTAAAGTTTTTAGAAAAAAAAAAACAAGAGTTTCTATGAAAAGTGTAGTTTTCAGTTTTGAAATTCATGAAAATAAAAAAACATTATCACTTGTCATTGTTTTGGAAATGAAATCGGTGGCATATGAACATCTTTAAAAACACATTGTTTTCATTAAAGTAAAAATGACTGAAAGTAGGTTAGAAGTGTTTTCAATATTTAGTTATAAATTTTGGAAATGAAAATTTAATAAAAATGAATATTTATTTTAGAAAAATAAGTAAATGAATATGTTTTCATAAAACCCTTGTTTTCATCGAAAACACTCCAATTTTCGTCAACTAAACGCATGTCTCCTTTCCCCCCCTCTCTCTGAATATGTACGTATTTGTTATCTAGTTTTCTAAAAAGTAAATTTATAACATTTAAATATTTTTTTTATTTTCTATAATATACATGATAGTAGTGCCGTAGCATCAACTTTAATCATATCGCAAAATATCAACCCATAACCCACGATTAGACAACACAGATTCCATAATTAATGTGCATACCCAAAATTATACATATCCACATTATAAAACTAATTTACCTTGTAATGAATCTTACAAAATACTTATAATAATATTAATATTCTTTGTGTTCTTTATTTTTTAATCACGCCCTCTCTAAGTTACCATAATAATTTAGTGTTCGATCGTAGCTAAATTATTCTTATAAGGTATCCTATCCAAGTGAGCACTTGAGTATTTTTGAGACACAAATTTTTGCTACAAGTCTTTCTTTCTTATGTGTTTATATGCTTATATTATAAGAAAAGGAAGTTGCATATCTCAGATATGATTCTATTTTTTTATTTTTATATTGTGTTATATTGTTCATGAAGAGAGAAAGAGCGAGAGTATGAAATTGAGATCCACTCCAGAGATATCAGAGCTAAGCTGAGTTACCATATATGGTCAAGTTCATCGTCAGGTCGCTCATTTTCCTTGTTATCTTCACTAACCACTACTTCGTGTGGGTTGTTAGCATGTGGGTCTTTCCCACCAGAGTTGAGATTGAGTGGACTGATTGACCCTAAACCAATCTTGCTTATGGATCTCATAATTCATGATGGAACATTAGTGATGAATGAGGTGCATACAAGTGATATTTGAGTTGCATGAGTGATTGAGTTTTATCTATAAAGTCTAACCCTTGTGTGCTTTCAGCTTACGATTTTTTTTATTAAAATGTGTATCTCGGGAAGTCAAAAGACAACACATCTATCACCAGATTAGAAGTAGGAGACACTTGTCACATTCGAGGATTCCTGCTTCCTTGTGTCTGCATGTTGACATCACCATCTTCTGGGATATTTTGAATCAATGTTATGTATATATGGTATTTGAGTTATATGTATCCGATAGTACATGACTTAGGTTTTATATAATTTAAAGTTTAAATTATTAGTGTTTGTGTAAACCTATGACAAATATTATTGTAATTATATGTGAATACGTACCACTTATGATATCATATAACGTGTCATTTTGTTGGGTTTCGAGAATGATATCTATTTTTTAATTTTCTTATAATGTAAATAAAATTTGTACATAAATTAAAATACGATAATGGTATGAAATTAAAAGGGCACAAAATTAGCAAAATAGGGATGAAATTTGACCTTATTATGGTTAAGGGACTGAATCCGGATAAACCATCAAACCACAAGGACGAAAAATGTCCTTTACTCTAAAATTAAACAACAAATGGTAGGTAGCATGTGATGTGAACAAGGATATGTACACCAAAAATGAAGACGTACAAATCTAAAATTAAACATAGATAGAAACCATGAAAATGAGTTTAACTTTAGTAACTCATAATTACATTTTAGTACCTCAACTGTTGTAGTGTTGATGTTTGTTTACTGAACTTTTCCTTTGCTCCTCCTCCTAGGAGCATTTTCTTTCAAAATACTTATAATTACATTATTATTATTAAACATTTTGTTAGTTTAGTCATATTTTAACTAGATGAGCCTTTTTGCGATATTTTTAATTATATCATCATTAAAATGGAACAACGTCGTAGAGTAAATATCAAGTTGAGGTTGCAAGAGATTCGTGTTTTCAAATATTAAAACATTTTAAAGTTTGCCTTCAGAACATAAAAGAAGTAATGATAATCAGTTTAGTTGTTTGATCAAAGATAAATTTATTAAGATGACAAATGAAGAATGCAATACATGTTTTTTTAGTGTTTTGAAATTGGTTCCTCGATGGTTAAATGCTCTTCATAAATGCATATGACTTTTATACGTACAAAATTCAGCAAATTTGTTGAAAATGACCTTTTTATTATTGACTAGGAAGGAGTAGAGAATTGAAAGACATCCATCCACCCATTTGATTCCTTTAGACTACCAAAATGCAAATATCTGTTTTGACAAAGTTTTCAGCATTAAATTAGATTAAGAGTTTCTAATCTATACTACCACATAATCATATATTATCATCGTCAACGTTTCAATTGAGACTTGAACCAACAATCACTTGGTTAAGACACCATCTAGATTACCATCAAATTACAAGTCTTTTGGTAAATTAGTTTAAGAACTCTTAGAGGTTGTTTGTTTACTTCTTAATGGAACCATTAAGAAGTCATTCAAAGATAAAAAGACCTCTTAATGATTCCATTAAGAGGTAAACAAACAAAGTCTTAGTCTCTTAACATTCTAAAACAACATCATTATACATAGTATTAATTAGCAAAGTATAATAAATAAAAACTATTGATATAATTAATAATTAAAACAAGACTATTTAAAAGAGTTTTTATTTAATATTTAAAATAAGACATTGCTAAAGTGAGCTTTTTAATATTAATAAAGATTTTAAAATTAATTCTATATTTAATAAATGTTTTAAAATAAAAAAAGTACAGAAACAAAAAAGTAACGAAAAATATTAATTGCTAGTACAACAAAAAAGAATTATTAACAACGAATCTTTTTATAAAAAGGAAAAATAAAATCCAATAGATGTATGTCCCATGTCAATTCGACAATTTTTAAAACGGGCGTAACCAAAACCCAAAACTTCTCATGTCATCCAATTAGGGCTCAAACGAGTCGAGCTTTTATCAACCAGCTCGAGCTTGGCTTGAACGAGCTGATCTGTTATCGATCTCAATCTTGAGCCCGAGCCCAAAACTAGAACTTGAAAAAATTAACAAGCCAAGCTCAAGCTTTAAATGACTCGGCTCGAATTTTTATCAAGCTTTTTGTACCTTCTATATATGTATAGGTAAACTATTGATAATTTTTCAAATGTTGGATCTTAATAGTTTGATGCCCTTTTGGCATGTTATGTTCATTTGTTTTTGAGCAAAGGTTGCAATTTGAACTTTTATGTTAACCTGGTGATTTCTGAATGTGAAATTGATACCATTTTTTTTTTCCATTTGCTCATATGTTATTGGAGCAAATGTTGCTATTTGAAAGCTTGAAGTAAATGTGATTTCTGAATGTGAAATTGACATGAAATTCATACACTTTTGTCCTATTTAATTGTTTCTTGGTGTTGCTTTGCATGTTATTTTATTTGTTTTTGGTACAAGGGTTACAAAAGTTAAATCTTTATGTCAACCTAGTGATTTCTAATTGTAGATTGAATGGTTGATATGACTTGATACCCTTTTTTAGAGCTGCAAACGAGTCGAGCTTTTATTGATCTCGAGCTCGAAAAGATTAACATGGCAAGCTCGAGCTTTAAATGACTCGGCTTAAGTTTTTATCAAGCTTTTCAAGCTTTCTATATATGTATATAATATGTCAAGTAATTTGAGTATTGAGCCTTATATATGTGTGTGTTTGTGTATCCACACACATCGAGTCAAACTTTTATTAAGCAATTCGAGTTTTCCAAGTATCAAACTGAGATTTTATGGAGTTCAAGCTCGATTTAAATACAAAAAATGAAAAAAATAATTTCAGGAAATTCAAGCTTTTCGAGCTAAGCTCGAGCCTAATTCGAGTATTTCTCGAGCCAAGCTCGAGCCTAACCAAAATGAAACGAGCTCAAGCCTAACCAAAATGAATCAAGCCGAGCACAAGTTTGACTCGACTCGTTTACAGCCCTTAATCTAATGTTAGTTTCTATGATCCAGGCCCAGGCGCAAAGTTGGAAGTCACAATATCCATGATTGCATATTTGCAGTAAAAATTGTATCAAAAATTCACAACTATCGCATGATCCTACCCCAAGAGAATTACAACACTGATGCAACTATAGCTAACAAGAGAAGAGACCCCAATCAAACAACCCCTTTAAAAAGAAAAGGCCTCTAAAGCCCGGGTTTGACAGGTCTGGTTCATTTTTGTTCACCTTCAACCGTTGAATGAAATTTTTTTTTTATATAACCACCCTTTTTTTTCATCCTACACCAAGTAATCTCCCAAAATTAATAATGCCCAAATCCCTAGTACACTGAAATCAATATCAGAGCAAGATATCAGATATGTAAGGATGATTATCTGCAAGGAGCATTTTCAAATGCTTAAGAAATAATATATCAGAAGCAGAGCTCAATTCCAAGTTTCAAGATTCCATTTGCCACTTCAAAGCAAAGAGCTCATCACGAGATGTATCTATCTTGTTGCTCTTGTAGAAGTTTGGCCGACGACTTTGCATTCAGATAAAGACTGCTCACTTCCTCCAGATCCGCCTGTATGAATATACAATACTAGCACTAAATGAATATAAAGGATACTAGGAGAGACCGCTTTAGTAACAACACAACTTTGCCAAAAGAAAACAAGAAACGGTACCTTGCAGATAACGTCACGACCATTCATTTTAGCCACAACGCTGCCAGGTGATAATAACTGAACTGCATGCCTGAAAGAAACATGTTTATTTTATAATAACAACCAATGGTTTTATGGAGATACGAAAAACAAAGAATCCATAGTACAAGAAAAAGGCAAACCTCAAGGATGCTTGTTGTCCAATCTCACCAAGGTAAGCCAAACTTTCTTCGTCTATAGACAATTCCTCTACCTGTGCTCTGATAGCCAATATCTGACCAGTACATCAAACTTCATTAAAAGCTGAATATAAATATGCAGTTCAAACTTGTTTGATTTTGGACAAAACTGTCACCTCTGGTTCCTGATCTTGTGAAGCAGGCCACAAAATCCTTTGTAACTAACTAGTAAGTCTGTAAATCCTTGTTTCAATTGGTTTGTTTAGGGTGGCAGGTGCTTTTACAAATGGGATTGTAATATATCAAATACCTTGAAATCTATTTGGACCGGAACCATACCAGTTTATCCCACCCAAAACTTAACCAAACTCAAGAAATTGATACAGTTTGAAATGTTTTCCCATTCAACGGTTTCGGCTTACATCCCTATAGATGAGGAAAATGTATTGCTACTCAAGCCACACATAGCAAGAGGGTTGAAGTATCAAGTATTTATGGCATCAATTTACAGAAAACAGAGTTCATACCTGAATCATCTCAGCTGGGCCATATGTTTCTGTACGTATAATAACCAGTCTGTCCAAGAGATCCACAGGTATGCCATGAGGACTTGACATATCGGTTCCTCTGTTAAGTAAGTTTCAAGTCAGTAAAATACCTATTATCATACATGCTTAGGACTTTAACTGCAGAGATGCATGTCCACTAATCCACAAAAAAAGATAACAAAGATTAAACCTCATTATTATTGACACAAAAATATCTAGAGTCTAGACTTCTTCAAATAGAATCACAACAGTTAAAATTGTGTTCTATAATAAAATTTCACCTCGCATGGAAGTTTCAATGCTTAACCATGCACATACTTTAATGGAAGTGATTTGACCTAAATTGAGTGCTGGAACATGCAGATAACTCATTACAAGTTAGAAGTTTCCAAAATGTAGCAAACTTCACCTCACATTACATATCCCTCTATTGGTGGCAAATATCACAATTGGAGATAGCGAGCTTTCCAAAGCACGATTTAAGTATGAAAAACACTCCATATCCAGCATATGTACCTGCAAAACAAGTTAAGATTAGTAACCAAAATATAAACCAATCTCAGCCATTAAGACCAAAGAGAAGTACCTCGTCAATGAATAACACTCCAGGGACTAGCTCTGCCACCCCTTCATCAATATAACGATTGACGACCTGCGATTAGCATAAACTCATCTGTAATGCATTTCAAACAAACCAATTTAACGGTGGAGTTCATGAAGAAGTATGGACACCTTGTTAATTTCTTGCCGTAATTTGTCTGTAATTTCAGTTTTTCTGGGCTTCATCATTTGACCCATTAGTGACAGTATATCTTGTCCACCTTGAGGCCGTGCATTTGCAGCATCAAGATCATGAAGAGTAACATCCTGATAACGTAAACTGAAGGTAATAAGAAGATAGTTGTTTCGAAATCACTGATCACTAAAAATGACATACATAATCATTGATGGAATCATAATTACAAGGCTCGGAAAACAAACCTGAACTATCTCTTTCTTTTTGTGAACCTCTCCTTTAGGAAGAGGAACATACTCTTCAGCCTCAAGATCATATTCTGTTGCAAATGCATCACTCCTACCGACCCTTTTAACCGCACCACTATTTGCTTCTATATATATAACATCACCAACAGCTACCTGCAGATTCGGCATGACAAAGGCAATATCAAATATCACAAGATCATCAATATACTTTAGAGGATCGATATAAGCATTCACTGTTTTCTGAAGAAAAAGGACAGCGTACCTTTTCCTTAATCAACGCGTCATAAATAGTTGGGTCCAGCTTCAATTGCTTTGTTCCTTTAACAGTTTTTAATCCAATAATAACATGACTTATGGCTTTTCCATATCCGCCAGTAACACTTTCGGTTTCTTCTGGAGATAACTCAGTCACCTAAAACCATTTGTTACCCAAAATATCCAAGTGTTCCAACATCAGTGTAATATGTATCAAGAAAAATCAGTACATTAGACAAAACACATGTAACATGTTCAGTCCTTACTTCTCCTTCATAAACCTCTTTATTTTCCTTGATACGTAAACCAATAGCTCTCCTGAAATTCTCCATCAAGACCTCAGTTTTCTTTACTTCTGAAGAGTAGACTTCGGATCCAACCATTGGACAAAATGGGACCTGCAGATCATTATACATACCGGTGTGTTACACATCTAGGACTTGCTAATTTATGAATGATACAATAATACTCTCTCTCCATTCCAGAATGTATGTCCTCTTGTGAACGCTCGCTAAATTCCAAGAATCCTATTCGTATAAAAACAATGCCATGTTCACCCCTAACAGACATGTAGAGTTTCAACCTTGATGACATGGAAAAAAAAAAGCTTTGATTACAGATCATAGGGTGTAGATTTTGTGTAGCATGACATACCTTAGTACCAAGCTCTTGAGAGATACCAAGCGCAAGGGCAGTTTTCCCGGTACCAGGAGGTCCAGCAAGTAGAAGTGCCCGCCCAGCCATCTTTTTCTGGCGAATCATATCAACTACAAGGCCACCAGCCTCTCTTGCTGCTGCTTGACCCACAAATCCAGCAGCTAAAGGTATTGCTTTTCCAGTAGCCTAGACAAAAATATGGGTACCCATCATATTGTCAAGAACAAGAATAAGTAAGTAAAATGAAGTGCATAATACAAAGAAAAGCCAGCCCGACACACTTGCAACGTATATACTGGCAGCACAAATTTGTAAACGGAGTTCACTGATAACCCTAAACCAAAATAGTGATTTTTACAGCAGAGAACATTTAGCCTTCAAATTTGTCAAAAACGGTGAATTACAACAATAGAAAAGTAATGCAATCCCACACACGAATGCAATATGCTGTGCCATAAGTAAGTTTAGGGCATCAAACGGAATCATAAACCCTAAGCCAAAGAAATTCTTTAGAGCATAACACATGTAACAGGCTTAAATCATCAAGTTTGTCAAAAACAATAATTTGCAGCAAAATAGAAACACAAAAAAATAAAAAAATAATAAACATCAGCCCCACAAACTAAAAGTTGATAACCATAAGCATGGTATATAGCATGAGAGCGATGAAACTCTGAAACGTAAACCCAATATTTACTTTTAGAGCATAAACATATAATAGATACATCACGTTCGTCCAAAACAATAATTAGCAGCAAGATAAGCGCAAACAACAAATAAATAGTCGCACACGGTTGGAACATAGAAAGTGAAGGACGAGATTATAGTGCGATAAACCCTAAACCCTAATGTATAGGGAAAGGTAGATGGAAGAAAACCTCAAGTCCAAGGCCTTTAATATGAGTATGCGTAGCAATCCTCTGCTTCTTGGTAGTAGATTGAACTTCTTCTATCTTCATCTTCTTCGTCTTCTCTGCCACTGCCACTGCCACTGCCACTGCCACTGCGTCTGCGTCTTCCTTGCTGTGTTATTATATTGAAGAAAACTCAGTTCTTGTATGTGAAGTTCGGGTCAGAGCTCACAACTAGGGCTTACCTTTCTTTTTAGATTAATTTACGATAAAAGCCCCTGAGAAATCGCCATTTATTATGTTTAGTCCTTTTTGTATTCCGAACGTTATTATGTTCTTGAAAATGTTTTTGTGTGAGACTGAGATACAAAGGCTAATAAAATTTAGAGAGTGTTTTCCAAATATTTTTGTAAAGATATAGAAACAAAGGAAGAAAGAACTTTCAAACGATTTTCTTTGAACAATTTTATTTTAATTCAAAAAAAAAAAAAATTACCAAACACAATTTTATCATTTTCATTTTTGAATATACAACATAAAATATGATGTATCAAGCAAATCATCATAATTATTCAACTTTTGGTTATGAAAAATGGTTACCATTTCATCTTTTATCAATATCATTTAATTTGAATCATTTCGACAAAAATCTTAACAAGTTAATCATATACAATAATAAATAATTGTCATTGAAAATAAAAAATTTATATCCCAAATAATGCAAGTCAAAGTACATTCTATAACAAGTTTTTGAAACAAGATGATTTCAAAAACAATTTTTAGATTACGATCTTGATCTTAATCTCTTACAATTTTACAATTATAATCAGCAAAAGTGAATCGATCCTTAATGGGGTCTCTCAAGCTTATATATTAGTCATGATCTTTAGATCTACTGTAGAATATCGATCCATCTAGTCATGCTTTTATTAAATTAAAAAAATAATTATAAGAGTTAATTTTCTAGTTTGTTCATATGAACATTTTTTATAGTCTTACAATTCAATGCTCAAAAATATGAATTTGTAGTAATGTTATTAAATTTATAGAATTCTTATAAGTTGTATTAAAAATATCATCTAATGTTTGAATTAAAATATTTCATCAATTTTATATAAATTAATCTTCGATGTAAATCATAACACATATAAAGAAAGACAATGTTTTTTTAGCAAGATTTTCTCAACCCAATATTATTTAACGATCTCGATGTTGCAAAGACAAAAACAAGGTCGTTCCATTGATTTTTGTGACTCCGGACGAAAACGTATAAGAATACCTTAAACATACACACATAGATAAACACACACACATATACATGTGTGTACAAACATATTTTTTAGTTTTTCTCTGTGTATAAGTTAAAAACTTAATTGTAATTTATTTTACATTGACAAAATTTATGAAATTAGGTGCCTTATAAAATTTTGGCTCTGGGCGATTGCCCCTTTTGAGGAAACGATATGAGTTAGGATATCGATCTTTACAATCTGGATGCAAACAATTGATTTTTTATTTTTTTTTAAAGTAGCTTATTAGGATATGTTGTTTATTGATTCAAACATTCATTTTATAAAAATTAACCGAAAAAAAATATGAATATCAATATAAAGTGTGAAAAATTGATTATTTGATTATCGTGATAATATCATATAATAATTATGTTTCATGTTTTATCCATTTTAGATATTAAAGTTTTCGTAATTGTCCAACTTGGTAATTTAAACTTTTTAAAAACATTTATATTGGTAATTATAACTTTTGGTAGTGCACCATTTTGATACTTTTTTGGGTGTGTAACACCCAAAACGGATCATTGCAAGAAAAAAATAATAATAATAAATTCTAAAACGGACAAAAAAAAAATACACTACTTTATACAGACCAAACTTGAAAGTAGGTAACTAGTTAGTGTGATTATCCTATGAAAACCATAACCAAACATTATAATCTGATAACTAATTTGTAACAACTAATAATTTAAATTGCAGAATTTTATTAAAGAGACACCATAATGGATGAGCTAGATTGGATTTGGTAATGACCCCAAACAACATTTGGCATTTTAGTTTTAACAAAAGGAATTGCAATGATGTAATCTCACCATAGTAAAATTATAAAGAAAGAATAAAAAAGATGCTACAATTACAAAGCATATATTCCGTTTCAAAAGCCTTGAAGGTAATTACGATATAATTATAATGCATACTAGTTTAGTCAATCTACTAGATATGTTGGAAATTCGTATTGATTTTTATAAAAACATAAACATTAACCTTATTAACGAACAACGGAAGCTTTTAAAAATTACGAATTCCGTACACGGATCATCAAGTATACATAAGATAAGTAAACTAGAAAGCAATAAAAATCCGTACCTTTGTATTCTATGACAAGAATACACGAATGAGACGCTTTCGGTATCCACCGGTGTTGACACGATCGAGCGGTGCCAGGTATGCAATCAAACACACGAAGAACGAAAAAACCAAACGCGATTATGGTTTTGGTACGGACGAAGAATCTCCGCACACAAACATACACCTTGTGTGTGTGCGCCGTCAATCCTCTTTAAGATTAGGTCACCCCCACTCTATATATATCCACATATATATATATATATATATATATATATATATATATATATATATATATATATATATATATATATATATATATATATATATATATATATATATATATATATATGGGTGGGTTCAATGGAAAACCTATATGCATCGGAAAACCCGGGAACCAGTTTATAGCCATTGGACTAGGTGATGCACCACGCAGAAAGTCGATGCATCACGCGGGAATTTGGTGCATCACGCGGGGAATTTGATGCATCACGTGAGAATTGTGATGCATTTCTGGTGGTGCATGGAGGTTTTCCAAAGTTTTCTGATGCATGTTGGTTTTCCATTGAACCCACCTCTATATATATATATATATATATATATATATATATATATATATATATATATATATATATATATATATATATATATATATATATATATATATATATATATATTGTAGCCGTGTATATATATTATATATATATATATTAATTAAAACTTAAATATATTAATATAATATATATCTTAATAATTATCTTTATTATTTAAACCTTATATAATTATCTCTATAATTATATACCCTTTAAATAATATTAATTTTTTATACATTATCTAATAGTATATAAATGACTAGATAATTATTTATAATTATCTCTTATTTATTTGTTTATAATTATCCATCCAATTATCTAATAATAGATGATAATACTAATTCAAATAAATCAATCTTTTATTTAATATCAAATAATAAATAAAAGACCAGATAGTTATTTAATTATCATTCAATGACAATTAAATTAATACAATATCTAATATTGCACATTTAGTCCCCGTACTTTGAGATATAATTAATCATCCATTAATTAAACTCAATGATCATTTCGTGTCATAAACAATATCCAATATTATCTATTCAATAGTTTAATTGCATCTGCTCAGTTGTGCTCATCGGTTTGACTCTCAAGTGTTTTATGAAATCAGCCATGATGCAGTAGTAATGTCATCTTTACACACAATATACTAACAAGATACAACTATAAAACCAAATAATATGTGTTCAAATCTCATGTAAGATATACGTGATAGTATAGGTTGTGTCTTGAAGAAAATTGACATACTAAACTTACCTTACTCACGTATTGATAGCGAGAGAGCCTTGGTGATGAGAGCATTGACCATGTCATTGTTTGCCAAATCAGCTAACATACACCTCCCTTACAATCCATCATATCTCAATTCATTCTACCTCATAGGGATAAGCAAAAAATTTGTTTTACCAGACTCAACCGGTTCTCGTACCTATAATTTTCATTAAATCAATTTTTGGTCTGGTTTTCAATTTTTCTTTGTAAAAGTCAGGGAAGAAAACCCAGAACCAGATTCGAAACAGGAACGGAATGAACCAGGCCGAATATTTCTAGATAGGTTTTTGGTTCTTAATTTTGGGCATTTTTTGTTTTTGATTTTTTGTGGAGTTCAAATCAGTTTCGAAACCAAGTTCATCCCTGCTACCTCACAGCCATTATCATTCACCCATCAATGACATCTTAACTTCACACAAGCCCACATGACATGAAGTGTGAACTCCTTAGTAACCCTTGTCCCAAATCCTAGCCATGTCTAGTTGATTATTATATTCTTGGTTGATTTTGTCTTTTACTTTTGTCTTGTGTCATTCGTTAAATCTCCAAAACCAACGTACAACGATGAATCTATAAATTCTTACCATCAGAGGAATCTCTTATGTGGGGTATCTATTGTTTCGATTTTGAGGCTTTCAAGAAGTCGGGTTTAGGTTTGACCCTTTTTGAACATATTCAATTAATTTATGCGTAACAACATAATAATCAATTTAACAATAAACCGTAACACAAAAACAAAATAAAAAATAATAACAATTTAAATGAATTAATAAACCATAATCAAGTAATAAGTCTTTTATGAAATTACCAAGTAATATTACGAATAGCTTGCTAGTTACATAAAAAAGCATGTCAAATTTTCATCATAAACACTTTTTTTTTCAAATATCAAAAGAATAGGGTGCCATTTGAATTGTATTAATTTAAAATGATGGATGATATAATTTTAAAATAGTTAGGGATGGATGGATTATGACTTATGAAAAGAGTTAAAGTAGAGAATATGAAATGCTAAATGAAGCTAAATCCTTTCTTTTTAATTTTAATCCACGCATGACATGGAAGGAATTCTGAATCTAATACTAAATGAGTTGTTTAAATATTCCAAACCAAACGACATCTAGTGTCATATATAGAACAAAATATCATTTCACGTGAAGATACAAGTGTTATAAAAGAACTTATTGTAAAAAAACAAACAAGGCTATTACATATGCTTCTTTATGGGCTGGCTGGGATGGGTGATATTCTTCAAATGGGCTGGGGGACATGGGTTTTAATGTAAATATATTGAGCAGATAAGAAAGCGGTTGGCCCGTTAGAAACCCAAATCACGCTCCAAATCAACCCACAGTTACAAAATCAGGCTATAATATTAATTGCCTCTGACAATTCATTGTTACAATCAGTTTAGGACAGAAGTACTCATTTTTTTGGGCACCAATCCCTGAATGTATATTCCACAAAGCATAATGTACAACTATTTCATCCAAGAAATCTAGCAAATAGACAAACTAGTGCAAAATGTTGAAGTATATATATATCCTATATTTTTCAGATATTGTTTCCATATACAGACCAAAACTTTTACACCACCAGATTTCTAGTTCTATGTCTACCATCTAAGTTGAGGCAAAACAAGTTCATTCAAGAACACAACAAGCCCTCTAAGAAGCTTCTGTGTTCACGATTTGAGTTTGCATCAATGAGTGTCGTGGTGTTTCTGGACTTAAAACAGCCTGAGAACCGGTTTGTTGATTTGATCTGGCAAGCCATCGTCTTCTTAATCTTAAGACCTCCACAAATACCGAACTGCCACACATCACGACCCCACAACCCGCAAACGTTGAAAGAAGAATCGATAAAACTGGCTGTATATGAACCTGCATATATAGCATTGAAAGTAAGTATCTGCAATTTCTTTGAGGACGCAGAGTCAAATAATTGTATGCATTTACGACGAAGCATATAGAGATGTTTCTTACCACATCGTAGAAAATATGTGCAAAGATTACAATGAATGAAAACTGAATCGATGCATACAGCCAGACGAATCGTCTCTTCACTGCACACAAGAAAACAAGATATATGAATTAGAAAGGCATCCTGCAACAATAAAAATTAATAAAGATAGTATTTTTTTTTGGCAAAATAGATTATCGTACCCATGGTGGACGAGGTCATGGATGAGAGAAGGCCTAAGACACACGAAAACGGAAGAGACAGCGCAACCGCACTTGTACCCATTTTCCTAACCTTCATAGAAAATTTTTTTATCAAACACCAGAAGGTCGAACACGTTGCCGATGATTAAGAAGAAACTATTTCACTATCTCAACTGTAGATGCATAAAGATCGATACTTTCAAATACCGAAACAAAGAAAGTGTAACGAGTCTTACCAAAAGCTGCTCGAGAAAGCAAAAGTATGCAAGCATGCTCACGATTACAAGAATCGGGACTTCCTGCCATACCCTATAGATATCACTGAACGTGATCAGAACGAAAGACTAAAACATTAGGTTCTATGCTAATCAAGAAACATAAATTTAACAAGAAACAATAAGCTTGTTAATTAACTTGCCCGTATGCAAACATTTCGGTCTGAGTAGCTCTATTTGCAGCAGAGTTTCGGTTTCTAGCTGTACTCTGGATTCTTAGAAGTGTGACAGGAAGGTTTTTAACGTCTTGATGGCACACATCGCATGTTTTGTTACCTTTTATGCTAAACCATTTTACAGCACAATCTTTATGGGCCAAAGCAAGTTCACCTTTGCAGCTGCATTCCATCTTTAGAGTTTCACCACCCTCACATAATTCAACAAAACATATCCTACAAACTGCCTCTTCTTCAGGTATATCTTCACCTCCATCGGCTTCATCACCATCTAAACCAAAAGATTAAATCTTTCATCAATATACAATTATACAAATATGAATAACACCACAAATTAAAACTCTATCTTGCTAGCAGGTCTGGTTCAGTTCTGATGATGGAAACGATTACGCACCAGCACCACCTGTTGGTGTAGGAATTGGTGTTGTGGGATCAGCCTCCTTTAATCGTGGCGTTGAAGGGATCACGCGGAAAAAAGAATCCATTCTCTTGATACTTGCATCTTTAATAAGGTTAGGGACTGAACGTGATCGAGCCATATGTCTCTGGACTTTAGCCTACATATAGAAAGAACAAAAAAAAGTCCATTTCCAATGAGACCCAATATTATCATTCCTTCCTTCTCATAGATGAATACAAATTAAAAGATGGTGAAAAGCATTGAATTAGAGATCGATGTCAGAAAATCGACAGACCTCCAAATTAAGGGAAGCTCTTGAGTCCGAATGAGCAACAGGGGTAACAGGCAGAGACGAAGTCTTGTTAGCACGCGGGGTAAACATTTTTGTAAACGACCATGATCTGGACATAGAAGGCTTCTCTTGAGGCAAAGAAGAAGATGGGGTTATACTTATTGGAATGGTATTAACAAAAGCTTTCTGTGTATCTGAAACAGCAGTATTCCTGTTCTTAAAACTGAGTTTTGTTAATAGACTTTTCTTGGATGATTTGGTTCTCGATGTGTGAGTTGCTGGAGACGCAAGAGATCGAGGAGGCTCCGAAGAGGTTGGTGTCAAGTTGAAGTTTACTTTCTTGGGTGTAGGAGTTGGTGTTGGAGGCATTATTACTCGAACAAACTCTAGTGAGGAAGAGGATTGTACTACTGATCTTGATGGTATCTCCAAGAACAGATTTGGTTTTCTCCAGTGCTTGCTGTTTTGTGCTTCTATACTATCCTCAAAAGCCTCATCTTCAACCTATAAATACACAAGAATTCATGGAAATGAATGATAAATGACAGTATGCATACTCTAAATAATCATCATACAAAATGAAGAAGAAATAGTCATTTTTAGTTCGCAAAGCTAGCATTCTTACAAATTCTATACATGTAAAAATTTAAAATTAGCCATAAGGTAGACATAAAATGACAAAGTATCAAAAAAAGCCTTTTTAACTTTTTTTTTTTGGGGTATTAGCTTTCATTCAAGAATTAGGGGAAGTTTCAAAATTAAGATGATAACTAAATTAAGTGATAAAATCAGAGTAGAAACTAAGTATAAATGAAGCTAACAAATTAAAGAGAAACCTGGTGAATAGGAATGACAAGTTGTTCAGTTGTTGATGAACTTGAATCATTCACCTCAGACATGGTGGTGCTGTTTATTTGAGATTATTAATTTTAACAGACTGAGAATCTGAGTGAGATGGATGATGGGTTATGGGTAACAAGAAATTGAAATCGAGGATATGAAAGGGAAAATTTATAAATATAGGAGTGAGGAAGATGAAGTGAAGTAACGTGGAATTATATATAAAATATGAATATGATGATGATCGGATGTTGTAATGTCATGGAAGTAGCAGATCAGGGATGGTGCTTTTATTTATATATATATAACTCTCACGAATATCATATCAATTATATTCTAATCCAATAAAAATAAAAATTAATTATTTCATATTCCCTGCAATAAATATCTCCACGTACCAAAATAAATTAGATATCCAGATTCTTTTTTCTTTTCTTCTTATCTTTCTGTAAAGTTTTGTAAGTAAACATATATACGGAGAACCTCCATACGTTGAAAAACTTTAAAGAACCTTCATGCACCACCATAAATACATCACAACCGTGATGCATCATTATTTCCACGTGATGTATCAAATTCCCACGTGATGCATCGATTTCTATGTGATGCATTACGATTTTCTAACGATGCATTGTAGTTCTCCAAGGTTCTTCGATGCATAGAGGTTCTACATTGAACTCACCTTTATATTTATGATAGTAGTATTTTGTTTTTACTTCCAAACATATCTAAAAGAAACTTTTACTTCAAATAAACCATCATTAACATGTAACTATATGGCACGAAACATGGTAGGCCTGCGGCGGGAAAGCATACATTGACGGACCTAAACCTAAATGTAGGGTGTCCTGTGCAACGAGTCCTCTCTTTAATAACTTTGTTTCGTAATATAAAAATTTTCAAAATTTTATGTGTGTAATCGGCAAAATTTTACGTGTGCAACCAAGAGAAAGACTTGAAAGTTGTGTTTAATGTCTTTAGTTGATTAGATTACTCTTTAATAAAATTATTGAAATTTGAGACTTCAAAATTTGTATTTGGTTAATTAATTTACTCTTTAATATTTAATTGTTAATTGTAGGTTTTATAATATTTATTGATGAATAAAATTTCCAAAAAAGTTATCAAAAAGTGATACTAACGAAACTCAATCTTCAAGAGTTATATTAAACGATTTCAACGAATCTGATAATATCATAAAACCAAAGACGCAATCAAGCAAATGGGCTAACGACCAAAATACAAAATTCATACATAGTATTAAAATTTTAAAAAAAGCAAATTGTTTGATGCATCATTTCTATATAAATATTGAAATTCATGATAAGTTGATAACATGGTTTTGAAATTATATATACATACAATTATGTAATCTTCTACTCCAATAAAAGCTTCCCACTTGACCAACCATGGTTGGTTTGGTTTTTTTTCTTTTTAATTTTGAACTTTCCCTATTTTTTAATTTTGGTTTTTATTTTTAATTTTAAAATTTTCATATTCTTTATATTTGTATTTTTTATTTTGTTTTTTTTTAATTTTAAAATTTTCATATTTTTTTTTAATTTTAAACTTTTCATAATACACCCTTATCTTTGTGTTATCTTTTATTTAACGCATTTATTTTAATAAATTTTTGTTTAGTCCTTTTTTAACATTTATTATTACATTATTTATTTACACTTTTAAAATTATGATTTTAATTATATATATGTTTGAAGTTATCTTTTGAATCTATTATGTTATGTTTAATTGTATGAATAAGACTTTATTAATTCAAATGAACGATACAAAATTCTAATGCAATTGTTTTATAATTAAAATGGAACTATTTAGTATTAATTTTTTTTTAAATATGATCATGTATAACATTGAACGTTCAAACAATTCAAACAAAGAGTGAAATTGGAAAGCTGATATTTCAAACAACAATACAAATGATATTGTCTTATGATTGGTTTTCTAGATTTTGCAATGCTAAAATTACAAACAATGTCTTATTAAATCGGATCGGAACCATAATTAACTAATTAAATATTTATAACCATAATATGAAATTTTAACATTGAATCATCAATTTTAATTTGTTGGTTTTCCAACCAATTCAAAAAAATTTATAACGGTTGGGATCAACCAACCACGTTTTTTTTTGTTAATTTTAAATTTAAAATTTTCATAACACATCATTATCTTAGTGTTATCTTTTATTTAGCCATTTTATTTTAGTAAATTTTTGTTTAGTACTCTTTTAACATTTATTATTACAACATTATTCTTACACACTTAAAATTGTGAGTTTAATTGTACTTATGTTTGGAGTTTTCTTTTGAAACTACTATGTTATGTTTAATTGTATGAAAAAGACTTTATTATTCAAATGCACGTTACAAATTCTAATGCAATTGTTTTATAATTAAAATGTAACTATTTAATATTTACATTTTTTTATTAAATATGATCATGTATAACATTGAACATTATTATTATAACGTTGATAAACCCTAATCGATGTATTAGAGACATTACCGTTAAAAACTTTTTGATTTGATCGTAAAACCAACAAATAAAATTGACGATTAAATCTAATCAATGTCAAATTTTCATATTATGGTTATGAGTATTTAATTAGTTAATTCTGGTTCCGATCCGATTTAGTAAGACATTGTTTGAAATTTTAGTATTGCAAAATCTAGAAAGTCAATCATAAGAACCAACTAACTAACTGTATCATTTGTCTTGCTTTTTGAAATATCAGATTTTCAATTTCACTTTTTGTTTGAATTGTTTGAAAAATATTTTTCTTTATTTATTTTTGTAGTTAATATTTTAACCCCGCAGCAACGCGCGGGTGTCAATAACTCGTTAAATTACAAGTTACGTTTGATGTCTCTTTGATCAAGTTGCAGGTGTGATCGATGTGTTAAGTGTGAAAACAAATTAATTAGTTATACCATATGTTGAATTTTATTAATTTGTTCACTAAAGCATGCATGCGCATATATGCAATAAAATGTTGGTATTCAATTCTCCTCGGTTTGGAGAAAAACATATAAAATTTTATTTATTTATTTATTATTATTATTATTATTATTATTATTATTATTATTATTATTATTATTATTATTATTATTATTATTATTATTATTATTATTATTATTATTATTATTATTATTATTATTACTACTACTACTACTACAATAATTGCCTCGTGGTTTACTCAAAATTATGAAAATGGTCTCTTAACTTTCAAATTTGCATAGACAGTACCTTAAACTTAAACATTGTTTGCTTGCAGAAATGGTTACTCGTCTATTAATCAACCGTTAACTTTTTTTTTAAAATGACAATTTTGCATTTTCACTTATGATCCATCAACTAACTAGTTACTTTCGGTTTTAGTTTGGGTGTAAACGAACCGAGCCTTGCTACATCCCATTCAAACTCGATCTCAGCTCGTTTAAAGGTACCAGGCTTGAGCTCGAGCTCAGCTTATTTCGAGCTTCGTAATAAAATAAAATTTAATAATTTTTGAATTTATATATTTATTTATGATTTTCTATAAAAGGAAAACATAGTTATGGGCCTGCTTTACAACCGCTTCCCACTTTCCACTCTAATCATACCAATTACCAAGTACCAACCAACATCCATTTTTGTGGCTTTTCAATTCCAACCATCATCTCTTCCTTTTCTTTTATTAGTTCCACCTTTTTTTTTTTTCTTTTCATTCATGTCTAAAGTTTATATTATTTCTCAGAAAACAAGTGTAATTGTATTATTCTCTATTAGTATAATTATAAACATACTTTTAATATATTCAAAAGTTAATACTTTAAGTAAATAAGATAGTGATATCTTGATTCTTGAATAATATGGAACCTAGATTCCAAACTTATATTTTTAAAATCTTTTTAGGTTTCGTTCACTTGTCCAACCAATTGGATTCTTAACTTTGACTCATGTTTTAAATAAAATTTATATGATATATATTTTTAATTTTTTAATAATCCAAAAATAATTACAGAAGTACAGAACTAATAAAACTTTGATGAGATCTATTTTTAGTATTAAGATAATAATTTTTAACTTTCACAAATATTATGAACATATATTATTGTGACATTATAATGTGTCATGCACTTGAGGCACCAAGAAAGTGGATAGCAATAAATATACTCATAAAAATCATTCCATTATTGAACTAACGTACCACTTCTGCTTTCTGCCCACAAAATAGTGCCATCAAAACAGGTAACCAAGATCCACTGTTAATTTTAATATATATAATATGAATCAATCATTTTCAACAATAATATGATTACGATAAAGACCAAAGGATGTTACTTAATCTTGTGAAAACACGTTTTTGCATGACGTACCTTCGAGTTGCACAAGGGTATGGGAGATGTTATACCGTAGAAACAGGTCTATATGATACGGTATCCAGCGTCCTCACACTAGCTTTGGGACAGTGTGTCATTTGTACTTTTAAAAAATAATAATTAAATTTTAACATATCTATCCATATCTGATATGATTTATTTTTAAATTCAAATCAAATCTAATCTAATCCAACAAAATCTAATACTCTGATAACTTATTAATTATAATATAATATATATTTTTTAAAAAATAATATTATATTTTATATATATTAAAAATATTTGCGTAATACGCGGGTAATAAACTAGTTATTTTATTAAAAGAATATAATATTAGGGTTATTATGATAACCTTGCCTTCATATTATTTAACTCTTGATGATATAAGAAATTTTTTGATATTTGAAGTTTGTCCCACTTTAAATAATTTTTGTGTCCACTCGTGACAGTATCTAATCTGTTTATCAAGATTGTCAACTAAAATGTTAAGGTTATGTTTTATTTTGAACATGAATATAGTCTAGTTTTTGTTGTTCAGTAAAAATGATGTTTCCAATTTTTAAATTATACAGAAACAGTGGTTTATTTATGTTAAAAATATAATTAATGATTTAGCAAGTATTTATGTATAATTGAAATTGGTTATATCACCTTCAATTCTTGGATAAATCTTTCAAAAAGTTTCAAAATCTGCTTTTATGGGCAACTTTAATAAATAAAGTATGAAGAAGAATATCATAAAGAAAGCAAGACAATATTCTATCGTAAATTAGATGGTTAAGGATTTTTTTTTCCATTTTATTTATTTCTAAACCAAATCGGATATAACTATAGCGGAATATCTGAACATAATTAATTATAACTATTAGTTAAAGTTGTGATAAACAATATGATAAATAAGTATATACATAGGGGTGCATATGTGTGTGTGAATATATATTGTAAAATTGAAGAAGAATACCATTTATATGCACATATATTGTAAAGCTCGCAAACAAAAACAAATTTACCAATCTTATTTCGGTTACAATATAATTCTAATATGAAAATTAACCGCACATCTAATTTCAATTTAAAAGACAATAAATCGTTTGAATCTCTAATGAGTTAACAATAAGGTGTTAATTTACAATTAAACTAGTTTTATAAATCTATGTATTACGTGAATAATTTTCGATACAAATTAATGACATAAAATTTACATAAACCTAAAATTAAAATATATAAATATTAATTATAATAAAAAACTTACAAGAATAGTGAATATTAGTTACTTTTAACATATTAAAACAAACTATTTCTAAATTTATATATTTTTAGTCGATATAATTTAAGAATTTAGCTTTTTTATAAGACATAATGTTTATATATATTTTATCACAATAAATAAATTGTTACGAAACCAGATTTTATATTGTGTTAGATTTACTTATAAATATTTATTATTTATAATTTGTATTTATTTTAATATATTTTAATAAATTTATTAAATGCAATATATTTTTTGATTAAATATATATATAGATAAGTATATATAAGATTATAAATTTGGATGTAGTTTTAAATTTTAACCAGATTAGATTTACGATTATCTTATTTATTTTTTGAATATTTTATTTTAACTTTTTATTATATATCTACATATTTTTAATTTTATAATTTAAGATATTTTATTTCATAAAATTATTTAAATCTGTAGATAGATTATATAATTTAATTTTTTTTTAATTTAGATTTAGATTAGCTAACAAATTAACAAATATCAAATAGATAATGATGACATTAGATAATGTCAAATAGTAGCTGCGTTAATTATTTATTAATGTGCATAGATTTTTAAAATAAGGAATTCTATACAAATGTCAAAAAGATAACGATGAGAAGTCATTAAATAATAAAAATGGTGGATAAATTTAATTGTTTATTAATATTTATATATTTTAAAATAATAAATTGCATTTATTTTTAATATAATAAGTTGTATTTATAGTTTGTGACTAAACATAAATGTGACACTTAACATTATGTGTTCTTCTTTATTATGTATATAGATAGATATATAGAGGGGTTACAATATTGATTTCATGCAATCTCAAATATAAGTTTTTGGGCTCTGAGTACGTAAGCTTTAATTTTCAGATTAAATAATTAAGAATAATTATCAAAATTAATCATTGAATCCATTATTAGGCTATGAAAAGGAACCCCACTTATGAGAAGGGTTTATGGTGATTAGATTGTACTAATTAGCATATAATATATGAAGCTTCTATGGATGTTCTTAGAGAAGATAAACTTTCAGAGGTACAAGAAATTAATCAAAAGTGAGTGGATTGGCTGGACCCATAAATATAAAGAGAAATCATATTATTTAGTCGTATATATTTGATAAAAAAGTAAAAGGAAACGATTGAAAAAGTAATAAAGAAGAAGTTTGAAATTGAGTATGAATGCCTTCTTTTGAAATGAAGCTAGAGGTAAAAAGATGATTGATTTATATCTATTATCCATTGCTAGGACAGACGACATTGCCCGATCATATATGAATGGATGGTAAGATACTGAACGCGATTTGCCAAGTCATATAGAATAAAGTTAGACCTTTACTAAAGGTGTGAACTTGTGTACCACCATCTTTTGGTCTAACTAGTGTTGCGATATGTTTGCTTTTCGGGGAAAAGTGTACTCTTGATTATAAATTATGACTTTGTTATGAGTGTGTATGTAAACATGTTAGTTTGTTTCAACACGTTCTTGTGATATTAGTATTTCAGTTTTGGTAGGTGCCAATTTCATACTAAATGTCACGAATCAAACCTCTATAGATGTTGCTTATGAATGAAATATACGGTTAACTCTTTTTATGTTGGTTGCTAGACGACCATTAAGTTTTTTATCCGAGGATGATGCATGGTTGGATGAATATTTGTTTTTGAAATTTAGAAAAGTTATAAGGGCAAAAAAGACATTCAGGCTATGACTATATGTTATTGTGAAACCTACATGGACCATTAAATTGGGGTGTTGAGGGGTAGTGGAAGGAAGCTCCAAAATTTGAGCACAAACTCCAAAGTCAAAGGTCCGACTTGTCAAAAGGATAAAAAAGGTGTTGGGGTAAAGATGGAAGGAAGGGGGGAAAGTAAAAGAGTTGGAGACTGTTTCCTTAAAAATTTCATCACATATTGTTAGGTTTCCATTTAAAAGAATTAGGCAAAAAAGCTATTATAAAATATTTAGACTTCCACTTAAACTTATGTTATTTGTTAAGGCAATTGTTATATGAAAAAAAAAAAAAAAAAAAGACTCTAAAAACATACGTACAGGGGGTTTGAATTTGCGTTTGAAAAAAATGATGTAACATTTTGAAAACTAATAGTCATATAATAACTTTAACAAAAAGTGTTGTCAGAAATATAATGTTTGGTTTAGCTTCTGCTGTTTGCTATGATAATTATCAAATAATCAGCTTTTAAAGTGTTTGAATTTGCATTTTAACTTGTAAAATGACCAAATAATCACTTATTAAGCAAATAAACTACATTTTTAACTTATGAAAAAGTGTGGTAAGATTAACCTAGTTATTATTTTTTTATATTATAAATATTGATTTTTAAATATTATTATTAAGTCAACGCAAGAATATTAACCTAGTTACTATTGTAACATTTAAAAAACTCAGACATGTGGTTGTTTTATGGTTAAATGTTAATAAGAATGATCAAGGTTAAAGGATGTGTTTTGTGTTTAGGTCTGTTTTTTTTCCTTTTATTTATGTAATAGTTTTCTTTGTAATTCTAAAATATTTTCATGTTTTATTATAAAGTTTTAGAGAACATTATTGTTCAAAAGATAATTGTTTTATTCCTTGAAAACATAATCAATGCTAAAGTTTCTTCATCGTTAAACTTCCATAAATGATATGTTCGCTCCTCATTTTGCATAAGTTAGGGATTGCAGAGGTTATTCTTGATAATCAGTTTATATTGGAAATATAAAACCGACGTAGGTACGTTTTTTTTTAATAACTTTAACTCTTCATCATCTTTTATTTTTTTTTTTCAATTTCTTAAGTGTTATTAAAGAAAAATACCATACTTTCACTTTTTTATGGGTATCGTTCGTCCATCCTAGGTAAATACACCAAAGCGAATGACGCAAATGTAGATTTCAAATTAATACTCAGTATCCTACTTGACCCAGATAGTCATTCAATTATTTATTTATGAAATGATAAAATTGTAAATACAATAAAGTTTTTTTTTATTATGTTCGCAAACCTCATTAGTCGGGTAGTTTAATACTTGAGTTTGACTAGACAAACTACTCTAGTAGCCCGACCTAAATTTGGCTCGACGTACATCTAACTAACCTCTAGTAACTAGCGAGCTAGTTTGACTCGATTACACATTTACACCCCCAGCCATGCCCTAGAGCCAGAGAGTGCGATTGCTCGAGAGGAAATAGTACAACGTGTCAAGGAAATGCCACAAATAAAAACACCAACTCAAGCTCCACAATCTGGTTAAAATCAGTTGATAAGTGAATTAACTTACGACCATAGTTTATCCTTGAGTTATTTGCCTAACCAGTGTCTTTTCAAATTTTATTTCCCAAAAGATAGTAGTTTCAATTTTAATTGCTAAAAGATGGTAGTTTTGAATCTAATTACTAAAATATGATGGTTTATCATTTGTTACTTAATATTTTTACCCATCTTTCTTACTTCTTTTTTAACTTCTATAAATAAACCCAACATTAATCAAAAAGTTTAATAATGATATCAATAAATAATTATACTTTTTAAATTATTGATTTTATAAAATGAAACGATATAAAATATCATTTTCCTAAATTTTTGTTACGGAACTTTATAGCTCAAACTCAAATATTATATATTTATAACATTAAAAATAATAAAACAAACGATAAAATAAGTTCAAAAAGTAAAAATTAATTTCCGACATAGTCATTAACATTTAAAATAAATAATATTCACATAAGTTTTTAACAAAATACTGATTCGATCAATCAATTTAAACTAAAAAACCAAATATTAAATAAATCACAAGTCTTCTTTCCGTCAAAATGAAATATTCGTTTTCATAGTGAATTACATGCAACCTACTATGAAGACGAATATTTCATTTTGACTGGAAGAAGACTTGTGTTTTATTTAATATTTTGATTTTTTTTAGTTTAAGTTGATTGATCAAATATGTTTTTGGTACTTGTGATCGATATTTTGTTAAAGACTTATGTGGATACTATTATTTAAATGTTCATGACTATGTTGGAAATTTGGAATTTTTACTTTTTGAACTTATTGTATCGATTGTTTTATTATTTTAAAGTTATAAATATATAATATTTGAGTTTGAGCTATAAAGTTTCGTAACAAAATTTAGGAAAATGATATTTTATATCGTTTCATTTTATAAAATCAATAATTTAAAAAGTATAATTATTTATTGATATCGTTATTAAACTTTTTATTAATGTTGGGTTTATTTATAAAAGTTAAAAAAGAAGTAAGAAAGATGGGTAAAAAAATTAAGTAACAAATGATAAACCCATCATATTTTAGTAATTAAATTCAAAACTACCATCTTTTAGCAATTAAAATTGAAACTACTATCTTTTAGAAAATAAATTTTGAAAACACAATGGTTAGGCAAATAACTCGTTTATCCTTTTGGCTCCAAATTTAGTATTGTATTATGATATGAATGTACGAAACATTCATTAACGCCTCTACAGTAGTAGGGTCACCGCCTCACGGGTTTCCAAGCCCACAAGTGTGGTTTTGGGCTGCTAAAATTGAAAATGGCCTGACTTTCAACCTTGTATCAGCCCCATCGCCCCACCTTATATCATTAAATTAGTTTATTTATCTCACTTAATTTATTTTCTATATATATATTTGTGTTATTTAATAAATGTATTTTCAAAACTGACCATGATAGATTTTAATGAAACTTCTATTGCAACTTAAATGACACACACTTATCGTTGCTTTGCACCTCCATTTCAATTCCTAGTTTGCCTGGTTTGTATATTTGTTTCCTCACTTGGAATTTTCCTTAAATCTCAATTTTGATTCTGTGTTGAGATTTTCTGGTAGTTTCATCATTTCATTTCTAATACTAAAAGACTAGGTTAATACTCATGTATTACATAGGTTGAGGTTGATTTAAAAATATATAAAAAAAATAAATATTTATAAAGATATAGAAAATGCTAACAAGAAATATTTAGAGTTTATAGAAATTTAGTTAGATTATAATAGATTTGATTTGATTTGAATTGAATTCTAAATTAGATTTTAACAAATTACATGACAAATTAAAAAGATGACAAATGACAAATTAAAAAAGAATTCGACAAGCGGCAGTTTGTTATCTTTTTAATAGTATTTATTTGTATAGATATGTTTATCGATTATAGATAAGCTAATTGTGTTTCCAACTCAGCATTACTTATTAATTGCGTTTTTCAAAGTTATAACTAAGCAAAACCAACAAATACGTAATCATTTAATTTTTTTTAAGAAAAACATTTTAGCAAAAACTTTTCTCTCTCAGTTAAATAATCATAATTTTTTACCACTCAAGTAATTATACTTGTAAAGTAATTATACTTGTAAAATTCATCACAAATTAGTTTATATCAATCACTAAAGATGTAAAAAAAAATATCACTAAACGTACTAAATGTGTCAATCCATAAGGACTAGATAACATGAGACGAGTTTATAAATGTAAAAGAAATAATATAATGGTAGGAAAAAAATAAAATTGAATTGGGTACGATAAGGACATGACTCCCTTTAGGTTGGGTGCAATTTGTCATGAAACAAACCTCTTACAATTCTCATCCTTTTATTCTCCATTCATTTAAATTTATTACCTATCATTTATTGGATAATAAACAATTATAATTTCATGATTTCTACTACTTTATACATAATCTCATGAGTTTTCTGTGTTTTAGGCAACATTTATTTTATTTTGGGTGTCTTTCTATTATCTGTTGACAAAGCCCATTCTCGTATTTTATAGGTAGCGGATCGTTGGCTTGGAGCTCTGGCCGGCAAAGAAATTAAAGCTTCTGCAAGGCAAAGGGAGAGCAAAGCTAACTAAACTTACGAAAAAAGAAACTAGCTAGAACACGACCTCCATTAGATACATTGAGGCAGGAAACAACATCAACTGCATCGAAGCTATTGTTTAATGTTATACTTTCATTCGTTGTTTATTGTATATCAAAAGCCAGGCCCGGCCAGTGACATGTTCAATGTGGGCTTTCGCACAGGGCCCCCATTCTTTCAGGGCCTCAAAAAAAATCTGATGGATTTATTTAGTTTAGATTTTGGAAGCTTAATTTCTCTTTTGTCTTTACCCTTGAATTGCAACAGCTCAGTGACACTTTGTTGGGAGAGGAAGCCACTAATATAATTATCACATTTAGTTGTAGGTATTAAAACAATGATATACTTTCGTGTTTTTTTTGTTTTTTCATTTTCTTTGCATAGTCGTTGACCGTTGTTACTTGGAAATGGAAAATTACTATGTGGTTCATCAGTTGAGAGTTGGAATAAAGGTGAGTTGTATTTGACTATTTTCTATTTGTATAAATGTTTTGAAATTTTTGTAATCGAAGAGTCTATTTGTGATTTTTGCACAGGGTTCATGAAATCCATGGCACGGTCCTGTCAAAAGCCTTAACACCAAATAAGAATTTGTAATTTATTAGAAAATACATTTATATTTTATAAGATAAGGGGAAAATATATAATTATCATGATGGGTTGATGACATTGAAAAACTGCAATTAATATTAGGAAATTATGAATCCATATTGATATGATATCAAACTTTTGTGTTTCCTGCCTTTCTAAGCAAACTTGTATGTTGGTCCCACTCTTTTATGTCTAATGATAATGAAAGAGGAAGGATTGATTCTTAATTTCCACCTGTAAATAAAACAACTACCTCATTTCCTCATTTATTAAAAGAAGGGGGGGGGGGGGGGGGGGGGTATATTTTATTTGTTCATTCATATCACATTAATTAATCATCATTCAATTCAAACAAGACTTTCTATTACATGAATTTAAAAGATGTTATCTTAATTAATTAATTACAAACATTAACTAATTTTATTTCTTTTTTAAAAAAACATCATCATACACCAACACTATTTAACCCAATGTAACAAAACTTATATACCACATACATGTAAAATTACAAGTCATCTATATCAACAATTAATATAACATAGAGTAAATTACAAGAATGGTCCCTGTGGTTTGTTCAAAATTAAGTAAATGGTCCCTCAACTTTCAAAGTTGCAGTGGTGGTCCCTCAAACCACTTTTTACTTGCAGAAATGGTCCCTTTGTGTCTGAACTTTTTAAAAATGACGATTTTGACCTTTTATTAATTACAAGTTTAGTCCCTCAACTATTTAATTTACTTTCACTTTTGGTCCTTTTCCTTAAATTTTTAATTTTTTGACTATTAATTTAACAAACTAATATTTAAATCTTTATATTATTATTATTATTATTACTACCTATTTATTTTTAAAAAATAAATTTATATTTATTTATTAACAAAATTTGTATACTTAATTTATTTATTTTACGCGTTTTTTATGTATTCAAGTTATTTAATAAGGAACTAGTTAATGAACCCACGTACTACGTGAATAATTTTTTAATAAATAATTGGTTAACTGAAATGTATAACTTAAATTGAATAATTTAATATTAATTCTTATAAAAAAATAAAAAAAATTACAATTATTAGTAATATATATTATTTATATATCATTTTTAATAGTCATGAACAATAGTTATTTATTTTACATTTTTTAAACTTTTTATTCCTAAATTTATATATATTTAGTCGATATAATTTGAAATTTTAATTTTACGTAAACTATAATGTTTATATATATATTTTTATATTTTTATCTAGATATATTGATACGTATATATAAGATATAATTTGGATGTAAGTTTAAATATTATCTATTCATTCATATTTAAATATGTAAGAAATAATATATTATATTTATCTTTTATAATTATTAATATTTATTGATATAAGAAATAATGAAATATATTTATATTTTAGTTTATTTTAATTAAAATAATATATTTTGTTACGTTAATATTTTATATATTTTTTAATTTTAAATATTTTGTTATGTCAATATGTTTTGATTTCAATATAGTATTTTAATCTTTTTGATTTACAAGTTTGTATATTAATATGTTTTATTCGTTTTCACTTAAATATTTTGTTAATTTTCATTTAATTATTAACGTAGGAAAATTTAAAATCAAAACAAATAAAATAATAAATAGAAATCAAAACGTATGGGCATAACAAAATATCTAAATCCAAACAAATAAAATAATAAATTTAATTAAAAAAATATTTGCGTAAAAAAATATGTAAAAAAATATTTAAATCTTTTTGATTTAAATAAAAAATATGTAAGAAAATATTTAAATAAAAAATATGTAAAAAAATATTTTAAATCAAAAAACGCGTAAATTAAATAATATAAGTATAAAAATTTTGTTAATATATAAATATAAATTTATTTTTAAAAATAAATAGGTATATATAATTTTAATTATAATAATAATATAATAAAGATTTAAATAATAGTTTGTTAAATTAATAGTCAAAATATTAAAAGTTTAAGGAAAATGACCAAAAGTGAAAGTAAATTAAATAGTTGAGGGACTAAACTTGTAATTAATAAAAGGGCAAAATCGTCATTTTTAAAAAGTTCAGACACAGAGGGATCATTTCTGCAAGTAAAAAGTGGTTTGAGGGACCACCACTGCAACTTTGAAAGTTGAGGGACCATTTCCGTAATTTTGCACAAACCACAAGGACCATTTTTGTAATTTACTCTATAACATATAAAACTTTGTATCTTAATTACCAATTTCTTAAAAATATATAAAAATTTGTCTTGTCACATATCTATATCTAGGGGTGGGTTCAATGGAAAACCACTATGCACCGGAAAACTGTGGAAACCTACGCATATCGTCCGATTTGATGCATTTCATGAAAAACGCAGTGGCATGATCGTAAATAAAGTGATGTATCACGCGGGATTTTGATGCATCACGCGGGAAATTTGATGCATCACGCGGGATTTTGATGCATCACGCGAGGAATTTGATGCATTTGTGGTGGTGCAGTGCGATTTTCACAAGTTTTCAGGTGCATTGTGGTTTTCCATTGAACCCCCCTCTCTATATCTATATCAACAAATAATATATATAATATCAGTTATATGGAAAAAATAATAATAATTTAAGATTAAAGTTTGAAGTAAAATGGCAACCTATCACCAACTTAAGCATAATTTTAAACATGTCCAACTAATTAATAGCACCATCTCACCAAATAATTACTCCACCCCACCTCACTCCCTCTCAATATAAACCCTAAAACCCATACTCCTTTTTCAAACATCATATTTTCCTCAATATTAATTATTATCCATTATTTCTTTTTTCAAAAAAAAAAAAAAAAAATGACTTCACATAGTTTCCTCTCTTTCCAAATCTTGCTGCTACTGGTCATCCTCCTATGCAACACTACTACCACCACCGTCGAAGCTCAGTTGGCGCTGCCTCCGGCACCACCAGGCCCCCCCAACGTCACCAAAATCTTGGAAAAAGCGAGCCAATTCACAACCTTACTCCGCCTGTTTGCCTTAACCAATGTGGGTGACCAAATCAACACCCAACTCAACAACTCGAAACAAGGGATGACGGTTTTCGCACCCACCGACAATGCCTTCTCCAGCCTCACCACCGGCACTCTCAACTCTCTTTCCGACCAACAAAAGGACGAACTCGTTCAGTTCCACGTCATCCCAACCTACATTTCCACCTCTCAGTTCCAAACCCTTAGCAATCCCTTGAGAACACAGGCCGGTGATAGTACCTATTATAACTTCCCCTTGAATCTCACCACTTCCGGAAACACCGTCAATCTAACCACCGGCGTTGTTAATGCCTCCGTCATGAATTCTGTCTATCAGGACGGTTCGCTGGCGGTGTATCAAGTGGACAAGGTGCTTTTGCCCATGAACTTGTTTGGTCCGCAACCTCCGGCAGCCGCACCAGCACCGGAATCCGGAGACGAAAAGAAAAAGAAGTCCGGCAAAGGCGATGCTCAGACACCCAGCGACGACGCTAGTGCCAACTCCGCTGTTACACTTGGTTTACGTCGTCATCTGCATGGCTTCATGATTATTGCCTTCATTGCAATGCTTTATTTGTAACAATTGGTTGATGATGCCACGTCGGAAAGTTGATGTGGGTCCACTCTTTTGCTTGATTTTTTTTTTCTTTTTCTTTTTTCCATTATTTTTCCTGGTGGTATGTATAGATTGAATTTGTGATTATGAGGGTAGTGATATGGTGTGGTGCGTGCTTTCGAATAAAATGCTACTTCCTTTGTATCTATTGGCCATTTTGTAATCGGGTTTTTTTTATTGGAATTTTGTACGACTAAGATTGAATGGAAATTCTGGAATTTTAGTTTTGTTTATCCTTTAAACTGTTTTATATATCTAGTTTTCTTTTGTTTGTTTTTTTATTTTTGTATATAGTAGGAATTGATGGTGACAATGTTTAATATCCATGGTTTTTAGTTTATCCTTAATATTTGTTAAATGATTAATTGTATATTTATCATGACTGTCCTATGAATTTTAAATATCTTTACATGTGATTATAATATAGACCCTCGTAAACGAATTTAAAAACTGAATTATCATTTTTAAGACTCAATTTTGTTAGGTAAATTTGAGGTCATGAATGAAAAAAAAAATATGATTAATGGAAAATTCAACTAAAAAAGAATTTGACTTCAATTCCATTGCGACGCGTGCACCAATGTACAACTTGTGCCATACGTCAAATGCATAAAAATTTTATGGCTCAAATTTCAGTACTTTTTACGACCGTAGGACCCTAAAAATTTAATAGGGTCGAACCTCCTGCACCCCTAAAAGACGGTCCTAATATTTATATAACATCACACTCTTTTTTTTTTTTTTTTTAATTTATGCAACTAAATCATTACACACTCACACACACATATATATAAATTTGGTTCAATTTATGATAAATTATATATACATACAATTTCCTAATCTTCTAAGCCAATGTCAAAGTGCCACATGGCAACGTTTGATTGGTTATTTTTTTATTATTTAATTTAAAATTTTTCTAAGCCAATGTCAAAGTGCCACATGGCAACGTTTGATTGGTTATTTTTTTTATTATTTAATTTAAACTTTTTCATAATACACTTTTATCTTAGTGTTATCTTTTATTTAACCCCTTTATTTTAGAAAATTTTTTTTTTTTCGTCTTTTAACATTTATTATTACAATATTTTTTTTACCCACTTAAAATTATGATTTTAATTACACGTATATTTAGAGTTGTCTTTTGGAACTATAATGCTTATGTTTAATTGTATGAAAAAGACTTTATTATTCAAGTGCGCAATACAAGATTTAAATGATATTGCTTTATTATTAAAAATAACTAATTATTTTTAGATTTTTTTATTAAATATAATCATGTTTCACATTTAACATTACTCTTATAACGTTGGTAAACTCTGATTGATGTATTTGAGACATTACCATTATAATTATATTTGATTTGATCGTAAAACCAACAAATTAAATTGACGATTAAACTTATTCAATGTCATAATTTAAAATTATGTATTTAATTATTCAATTTCGGTTCTGATCCTATTTAATAAGACACAGTTTACATTGCAAAATCTATAAAACCAATTATAAGAACTAACTAAAAATTATCATTGTGTTTGCTTCTTGGATATATATCAGCTTTCGAATTTGACTCTTCGATTATGGTTCAATTGTGTTTTGCTATTTGAATTGTTTGAAAGGTATTCATGCATTTGTTTTTCAAATTATTTTTGTAATTAATATTTTAAACGCCGCCTGGCCAATCATGATTGGTTTGATTTTTTTAAACTTTTCATAACACACCATTATTTCTTAACCCATTTATTTTAATAAATTTTGTTTAGGCATTTTTTTAACATTCATTATTATAAAATTTTCTTACACATTTAAATTATGATTTTAATTATACATATGTTTCAAGTGATATTTTGAAACTATTATGTTATATTTAATGTATAAAAAAGACTTTATTATTCAAATGCACAATGCACTATGTATTAATGAAATTGCTTTATAGGTAAAATATAACTAAAATATATGTATTTGTCTGTGCATATATCTCTGCTAAATCAAAAGACTTGCAAATTATATGAAAATATAAAACTATATCTTCCCGTAGCGAAACGCGGGTGTCACCAAGTTTGACACATTACCAATAATGATTGGTTGGTGTTTATTAAACTTCTCATATTACACAATTATCTTTTTATATCTGACTTAACACATTTATATTAATAATTTTTTGTTTAATTTTCTTTTAACATTTATTATTATAAAAAAAATTTACACATTTAAATTTATGATTTCAATTATACATATTTTTGGAGTTATCTTTTGAAACTATTATGTTATATTTAATTGTATGAAAAAGATTTTATTATTCAAATCCAAAATACAAGATTCTAATGAAATTGCTTTATAATTAAAATACAACTAATATATATGTATTTGCCTATGCATATACATCTGCTAAATTAAAAGACTTGCAAATTATATGAAAATCTAAAAACTCTATCTTACCGCAGCGAAGCGCGGGTGTCACCACCTCGTTGTTTACATATACTACTAATACACTAGTGTAATTATCATACTATATGGATGGTGATGATAAATCCATTGAATTGAAGGAGGTACGTAATTCCAATTTTTTTGCACGTCTCACATATATATACTTTATAGTGTGTATGTAGTGCTCTTCCTAAAATGAAAAAAAAAAAATTATTATACTAAAATCAACCAATTATACCGAATTAAATTCTACTCCAATTATGAACTCATTATTTAATATAACAATTTTTAAACTTTAATAATACTATCCAATTTAAAAATCCAAATTTTACCAATGAAATATATAAACAAAGGACACATCTCTTCTCACAATCCCACAGGCCATATCTTGTTTCTGAATGTCTGCTTGAGCCAATTGCTAATAAATACAAAAATAATAAAAATAGCAAACCAAATATGAAATTCTAAAAATCTTTTATAAAAATCCATGAAACATTTATATATGTTATAAATATATCTTAATTGAAGATTCAGGACTTCAAATTTGAAAACTAAATTCTCAAGTTTTCAAATGCACATCATAAAATCATTTGAATCAAAACACATATCATTTGTCACCATAATAGCAAAAAAAAAAAAAAAAAAAAAAAAAAAAAGGCTAAAGCAACGAGCAGTAGGGTTGTGCATATTGAGCATCCTAAAAGAACAGAATGCACATACAGTGTCAAATATCCAAAATGAACACACTGTGCCAAAACAATCCAAAAGCTCTTCCACGAACATATATAATTCCTCATGTCACATCACAACAAAATGATGACGTCGTGAACTAATCACGTCAATACGAAAGTTTCATGTCGTTCGATGTCACAATGGCATGCATGTAATAACTCCACAGGTAGTTGGCTCAGTATATCCTATTTTTAGTTTACAAATCTGAGGTTAAAAATATTCAAAAGTCCAAATATCAAAGCATATCCGATATTCCAAAAGTTTGTAAACAAATTTGAAAGAATTCTGCTAACATGATCTTCACAAATATTTATCAAACTTAAAAGTTCTTAAAACCGAATAAGCAATCGCATAACAAATACCGAATCTGAAAACAATATATGACTACTCAAGAGTAACGCAGATAGAATATAGAAATCCTCACCATGGACGGTTTTTTTTTTTATTTTAAAATGTCATAAAATAACTATGTAATTTTAAATTTGTAAACATTTATGTTGAATACTTTCGAGTGGTACATTTAATAATTAAACATTTAAAATTGTTTGAATGAGTTAGTTAGGTTATCTAGAAACTAATATCAACTCATTACAGATCACATCTCATGTAAGTATATTTGTATATCAACCAACTATTTCTTATCCTTCCAAATTGCATAATATGTTATATTTTGTCATTTTATTCATTGAACATATTTTTCTATATTTTAAATCATTGATGATACATTTTTTACTATTTGGATCATTAAACTATTTAAAATGTGTTATTTAAGGACAAATGTGACCGATTTACCCAATTTTTTAAGGGTTTATTATAAAATAAACCAACATGTTTTCACTTTTTTTACATTTTCTTTCCTTCATGTTATTTTTTCATAAAAGTCCTTAAGTTAAAATTTTCTTTTGTATTAGTGAAAAATGAATATTAGATTCTGATTTTTCAGTCTCTAAAACCCGGTTTAATTATTAAAACCGAGATCTAATAGTCAAATTTCACAAAACTAAAAAAAAATAACATTGAGGGACGAAAACACAAAAACCGTGAAAGCATGTTAGTTTTTTGGTAATAAACATTTAAAAAAAAAAAACATGAAACACTTGTTAGTCTAGTAGCAGATTAACACCTTTGGCTTTTGGTGCGAAACTTTATGACAAGTTTAGTTGATGAAAATTTTTGGTCTAATTTTTAATAAACCTAAAAACATGGTAATCTTAAAAACATATTTTATAAGCAAAACGTGTTTAAAAATTAAAATGGTTAAAAGGGAATTTTTTTTTTTTTTTTTTGTTTTCATTTAACCATCAGACACTCCCCCAACAAAACCCTTTCGCTCTCATTTGAAAACAAAAACACAGTCTGAAAACATAATAATAGATTTTTCAATAGGTAATTGAAAACTGAAATCATCGAAAAAAATGGAATGGATCTACGATGTACCCTGTTTTCTAATTATCATTTTAGAAGTCAGAACAACTACAATTAACTATTTGGTTAGGTTTCCAGATTCCAAATTTTCAATTACGGTTCAGTTCGACCTCGACCTGGTCACCTAGACCGATTACCAAGTGAAGGATGAGCCGGTTCGACCGGATCAGGTCAGGTCAGTTGCATTTCAACGACATCGGCTATGAACTTCAAACCTTATTCTTTGACATATAAGCCTCTTTGAGCCTAACCATTACAAATGGCATGATACGTAACAGGTTACACTAACACATCTTCTAAACATAAATGCATTTTGCATGTCGAGTTAAGCCGTAATTATAGTTCCGCAAATGAAAACGGATCCACCATTTATGGAACTTGTAATTATAATTCATCAAAATGACAATACAAACACATACTTGGGTTATGATATTGAGCAACAGATGAAGAACGTTTAGATCGAGAGTCCCTCGAAGTATCTCATGTGATCTTCAAAAGTCTCCCCGTGCCTGATCTTCACTACAGATCCATCTTCTTCGACCTTCAATTTATCATTCAACAACCAGAAACTTGTAAAAATTCACAAGAAAATGCAGACCTGATGACAAACCAACTATTTTGATTGATGTTAATGTGAGTTCATAAGAATTACTGAACATATTTGGATATTCACAATTCGAATCATGTGGGTTGACTTCAAAATTCGAAGTTGGAGAAAACAAACCCAGTATTCTGGCGGGCGCATCTTCAGGTTGTAAGTCGAAGCCATGCTCATGCAGTAGGCGCCTGCATCATGAACTACAAGCCCAGAGCCCTGTAGAGACAGACTTGTTAACGTTATACTGAAAGCCAAGAAACACGAAAAGAGAATCAAGATTCATAAAACCAAATTCAAATTTATATCGCTAATAGTTAAAAGAAATGGTGGAACGATGTACCCTGACTGGAGCAGGAAGTTCCCTGTTCTTCCCCAAGAAATCGGCCGATTCGCAAACTGGGCCCACAACATCGAAAGTCGAAACCGCAGAATCGGGTGGCGGAGGTGAAACCAGTTCTATGTGCTGCACTAAAACATATCAGAACGGCAATTCGTGTTCTCTGAAAAGATGCTTTTAAAAGAGTTCGCATAACAAGACGAGGCAAACGATTAACAAAGTGAATTTATATAGACGAAAAAGATCTTACCTGATAAGCATCGTATAAGCTAGGACGAATAAGTTCAGCCATGCTTCCGTCAATCACGATAAAGTTTTTCGTGCCATTTGTTTTCACACCAGTTACACGGTTAACAAAGCAGCAAGTATTTGCAATGAGTGACCTCCCTGGTTCTATGATGAGGTTAAGGTTTCGAGACTTGACTAGCTCCCGAACCTTCACCAAATCGAACACGAAAAAAACACGATTCAAACTTCAACTTGAAATATTTATGATCACTAGTTGGTCATCGATGTTAACCATATGAAATATAGTTCTTACAGTATCAATGAGATCTCTCGGTGTAGGTAGAATGGTACCGGTATGATAATAATCAATACCAAGACCACCTCCAATGTTCAAGTAATTAATATCAAACCCTTGGGCTCGAATTTCGTCAATGAATTTCACCATAATGGCTGCAGCATCTCTGAATATGTCGACCTGAAATCCGGGAATATACAAGAAAAATTTATGCTTCGTTATGCAGTTTTCTTTCTTTATATATTCTCCATTTTGTTAGTTTTTATCTCGATTTAAATCGAACCCACAAAATTAAAAAATCAAACTAAGAGATGATATTTCATTAAAATGAAAGGAAACATGAAGATGTAAAATAAATACCTTGGTAATGGTGGATCCAAGATGGCAATGTGCCCCAACTAGCTTAAGTTCATCAGGATACGACTTCACGGCATCAAGAAACCATTGCAGCTTCTCGTTTCTTATACCAAATTTGGAGTTCTTGTTCCCGGTTGCAACATAAGGATGGACCTAATTGATATTTTTAAATATATGTAATGGTTTATCATGATAGCAATGAACTTTCATCCAAGACCGCTCGTGGATCCTCAATTCATCATAGTAAACTAACCAATAGAAAAGACGATTTCAGCCCATTTATATAAATGGGTTCAAAAACTTTAGCTAAAAGCCTAAAACCGAAATAGGGGCAGGGCACACAGGTTTTATCATTGCTTACAACCTCTTAAATTGCTTTATTTAAAAAATTGGTTCATTCTGTTAACAATAATCGTTGTAATCATATTTAATATATTGATTACTTAACTAAATCAAAAAACTGGACAAAAATTGCTTGGGGATCAACCAAACCCATTTTGGCCCGTCACAAAACTTTACTTGTTCACGTTACTGTAACTACCCAATTTACCAACCTAATTGCACATGGCTCCCAATCTATAGGATCGACGAATGTAATTAAAGACCAGAAAATGCATAGATCAAACCAAATTTTGTATCAATCAATTTGATCTAGTTAAGGGACCAGGATAATTCAAGTTTGTACAAATAAAAGAATTGGTAGGGGAGCCACACAAACCTGAGGGTCAACATCTGGATTGATTCGAAGCAATACATTAACCTTCCTTCCAGCGATTCTTGCAGCCGATACAATATTATCCAAATCAAATTCACTGTCTATGTTAACAAACACACCTTCTTGAGCAGCAAGAACAAGATCCTCCAAAAGCTTTCCATTTCCATTAAAAACACACCTATTATTCACATTCAACCACAATTTCAAATCTCCACTGAGGGTTTTAAAATTTTATCAAATATTTGAAGGAAAAAAAGGTTGCCAAACTCCACCATTTCAACTTCACTTTTCATTCGTATTGTCAGTTTACTTTTACACCATCAAAAGTGATTATTAATAGCTCATATTACAGAAGAATCGCATCCAAATATTATCTTCTACAATAGTTGATTGCTTATTCTGATATCTGACTGTTAAATATAACATAATCGCTTTTTTAAAGCAAAATATACATAATCGCTTTCAAGGCAGTGAAGTAGAAAGCATAGCAGGAGCCTTAACAGCGTTGTCAACTAGTGCTCTTTGAAAAGAAGGGGTTGGGCTCGTTGTCGAACGATATTGGGACCTTTTTTCCTTCCTAATGAGTGGAGAATATATTGGGGATCCTACTCTCCTAAAACCAGTCACTAGGGAGCTTTGCTCGAAATTCAACTGGACCTACGAACCTGAACGAAACTTCAGAGTGGTTTCTAAAGAATGAAGAAAGCGCTACGAAAAGATAATGCATCAAACACCTAAAGCTAATGATATAGGTAGAAAATGTTATATCATCTCAATAAGCATATTTAGTACATCAACTTCTTACGTGTTTCTTTAAGTCTGAATACTTGATTTGACCCTTGATAATCAGAAAATCAAATTTATCACATGTATCCATGTAGCAATGATAGAATTCAATGTACATCCAAACACACCTTAAAATACTTCTTAAGCATCATGGTTAGACAGGATACGTTGTGTGAGACCCAAATCAGAAACGAAATAAAAAATGAAAATCACAACAAGAATCTTGAATTTTATCATCAAACAAGATCAATAATCATACTAATTCTAACACACTCACTCTAAGCTATATACACAATTAAGAAGATACAATTTCACCCCTTGAGTTTCAAGTCATTCTTAACAGGATATATACCAAATTCTCGGATTCAACATTCAACAAATCTATTTACAAATTTACTTAATAATTATTTATGGCCAAAAGACGTGCTCAATTAGCTATTTCATACAAGAGGAAGCAGTCAAGCAGATTTCAATTGTAAATGTGAGATAACATATAGAATAAAACAATCATAAAAATAGGAAATTTGGTACCTTGTAGGATCAAAACCAGCTTTAAGGGCCAATCTGAGCTCATTTCCACTAACCAAAACAGCCCCACAACCCAAACTCCTCAAATGTTGTAATATCAACAAGTTATTATTGGCTTTAATTGCATATCCGATTATCGAATTTAATCCCTCTAAAGCATCCTTATAAGCCTCAACATTTCTAGTTATCTGAGGCTTACTGTAAAGATAAAAAGGCCTTTTTTCGATGGCCTCCATAACTTCTTGAACCTTAAGACCTTCACAATACAAATATCCATCATCTTTTTTGGTGAAACAATGCTGAAATTTCTGTGTTTCTATTGGGTTTTGCGATATTACTGCTCGGATAGAGAGGGTTTTGGGAGTGGGTTTGAAGGAAATTAGGGTTTTAGGTTTGATGGCGTTTGAAGAATAGGTTTGGGTTTTGTCGAAAGAAAGTGATTGACATTGAAGACGAGTAGAAGAAGAAGCGGCCGCCATTGATGAAGGACAGAGTGGAGTGAGAGAGGCGGGGTAGTTGGTGGTGGAGCAGCACGTAGCAGTTCTCAGTGGTGATGGTCTTCAATGGAGATGTTCTGCAGCGTGGAGCGAGAGAGGCGGGTAGAGAAAGGGGGTAAGAAGAGAAGACTGGTAGTGGTGCTGCGGTGCTGGAGCTCCGGCGGTGGTGCTCGATGGTTTCCGGAGGGGGTAGAAAGAGATGGAGTCAGCTAGATAGAGATGGAGGAGGGGGTTATAAAATGAAAATAAAAAATCATGTATAGCTTCCAATCAAAAAGTTGTAAAACCAACTCAAAAAATATTTTTGATGGAGATTTAGAAATTAAAAACAAAATCTTTGACATGACCTAATTTTGGAAATTTCCGTAATATGATTTTTCTTGGAAAACTTGCCTAAAAAAATCCTCAAATTTGATATTTTTACAATTAAAAAGTTTCATTACACAAAAAACCTTCAACGAATTATAATTTATTAAAATGAGGTTTTTTACAAAAAGAAAAAAAAAAAGAAAAATTTGCAATTATAATAAAACATTTACAATCTGCTGAGCAACTATTTGAATCCGACGAAGATTCTCTCCAGCAAAATCATGTGTCTGTGTTTTATGATTCAAATTCTAATTTTTTGTTTTTTTTCAAATCTATATTTTTTTGTTGAAATTTACTTTTTCGATGAAATTTTGGTAGTCACTGATATCTTTTTGACGTTGGCTTGTGACTTTCAACCATTAACATCTTATTTTCATGAGATTTTACCGGATTGAGTTTTTGTGCAATTAGAATTGGTTAAGGATTTTAATTGTAAAAATTATCCAACTTAAAGTTATTTTCTACAAATATCCATTTTCTTTGCGATTAATAATAAAACAATCCAATCATATTTTGATAGATTTATCAGTTTGGTTTCTTAACATGATTTATAATCAATTTAATCATTATGTTATGTTATTTTTACTGAAACTATAAAATTATGTTTTCAGTATTTTATCGTTTGGTCATTGGGATAATTTTTTACATACGAAATCTATTATACAATTCATGTGTTTAAACAATGAGTTATATTGGATATTAGTAAATCGTTTTAAGATTTTGATTTTTCTAATGAAAAAGATGTTTTATGAAAAAAAAACTGATAAAGAAATGAAAACATGATGATTTTCTTAACATAAAAATTAAATTAAAATGTGACATCACTTTTTTGATCTAAACAACAAATTTCCGGTAATAAAATTGTACAGTTTCAATAAGAAAAAAATAACATAATTACTAAAACGAAGGAAAAAAATAAAGTTGAAAAATCAAAGTACGAAAACAGGAGAGAATTGTGGGGTAAAGTTGAGAGGTAGCAAATGGTAGGGGGCTAGTTATAACTAATAAAATTAAAATGAAAACAAAATCGCGGGTGAGGATTTGGACTCGATTGATTGGGTTTGATAGCCGAGTTTTTAGGCGTCGGACATCGACTTCTTTACATTCTCCCTCCTATTTAACCTTTCTAAAACCCACAAACTTTCGAAGCAGAAGCAGAAGCAGCAGCACCAGCAAGAAACAGACGAAAAAGGAAGGAGCCTTTCGAGTTTCCGGTATCAAGATCGAGGTAGTTTTATTAAACTTTTAGTTAATTGTCTAAGATCAACCGTCTAGTTGATTCGTCAATTAAGTTGCCGTTATTAAAATCATGCATGGATTTAAGATGTATGTGTTTCGTCTTCGAAGTCGGTTCAATGTTTATATTATAAAAGCCTTACGGAATCGATTTTGTTTATATTGAATACACATAGGTTTTTGATCGTAAGCCAAGAAATTTCACGATTATTGTTTATAAAAGCTTAAAGAAAACAAGTTTTCAATGTATTAATAGAGGTTTAAAAACCAATATATACACATATCCATCAATATGATATATAATTAGCAGTGATCGAAGGTAAGAAGATGATAGACATGAACGATGGGTACGTCATGCTTAATTATGTAAATAAATATGTACTAAATCAACAAAAATTTTAAATCTTCGCACTCAATATAAATACGTAAAATAATTAATCAAAAAAAATTATTTTTATTAATATTAATAGTTATAAAACTTTACAAATATAAATACAGGCATAAAAAATTTTATTTTCACGGTTTTAAATGTATAGAAATAATAAGTTGAAGATTAAAAAATGGTTCACAATTAATAGCGTGAACCTTGTATTTTTTTAGTTAATATGATCATACTTAAAATTGTGTAGTTGAGACAAATTGTATATGCTTTTAAATGTGAAGTTTTGATCAATTTAGACACACTTTTTAACGTGAAAATATGAAAATGTTTTGTCATGACATATTTGTTCGTGTATGCTTATATTTCTATACACGTTTAAGTGTGTACAGTTACTCAAATATATTTGAAAAATTGACTTTTTTTTTTTGTAGTGGAGACGTAATTGGACGGACACATATACGAAACAAGGTAGAAAAACTTGTAGAAAAGCCATGATCGTGGGCGTTAACAGCATGAAGAGGAAGACATCCCAAGGCCGGAAAAAGATTGAAATAAAGAAAATAGAAGAAGTAAACAACCGTCAAGTCACCTTCTCCAAACGGCGTGCCGGCCTCTTCAAGAAAGCCAGCGAGCTTTGCATCTTAACCGGAGCCCAAGTCAGCATTCTTGTCCACTCACCCGGTGGCCGGTTTTTCGCATTTGGCCATCCAACCGCAGACGCACTGATCAACCGCTTCATCGACACCAACAACGCATCAACATCAGAGGGATCCATAAGCCAAAAAGCAGGACCTTTGGTGGAAGAGTTCAACCAACACTACGTGGAGGTTTCGAATGAACTGGAGGCGGAGAAGAAACGGAAAGAGGCAATTGAAGAATCGAAAAATATGAGCGGCAGGGGATTACAGTGGTACGAAGAGACGGTAGATGGTCTGGAGATTGAGGAACTGCAACAGTATCTATTGGCATTGGTGGAATTAAAGAGGAAGGTATTGGTGAGGGCGGATGAACTGATGATGATTCAGAAAGCTCCGACATTGTTGGATATGAGTCAAGCAGCTTATCCAAACGACGCCTCGGTTGGTTTTAATTTTGCATATACTAGTCATTATATGATGTAACTAGTCGATATGAAAAAAATGAGACAGAAGGACCATTTTAGCAAGTAAACAATGCAAATAAGGATCGTTTATACAAAATTGAAACCACAGGGATTGAATCCAAAGTTTTATGCAAACCACAGGGACCATTTATGTAATTTACTCTAAAACTAAATATTGATATTAATTAATGGGGGAATTTCATATATATCCTTGTAAACTTTCAATATTACGCATATATCATTGTAAAATTTCTTATTACATATATATCCTTCTAAATTCTTAAATTTCACATATATATATATCCAAATGACTATTTTAAATTTATTTTATCATTTAAAAAAATTTTGAATACCTAATCTACCATCTTAAATCCCAACAAAAATAAATTAGAAAAATAAAGAAATATCATTTTCTAATTTAATTAATAATAAATTAATTAAAAAATGATATTTAATATTTTTTTAAAATGATGTAATTATATTTACAATAGTCATTTGGATATATATATGCGATATTTAAAGGTTTAGAAGGATATATATGTAATAAGGAAGTTTGTAAGGATATATGCGTAATATTGAAAGTTTACAAGGATATATATGAATTTCTCCCTTAAATAATTGTAGTGACCAATAGAATATACTTCTTTTCTAACTACGTTTATACAAAATGCTACAACTTTTTATAAAATTATATGTAATTATCACTATATATGATATACCATAAAAATATGATGAACAAATCGATACTAAAGTTTCAACATGTGATGTAGCTAGGTTTCTATGTTTATAAATCAAGTACGTGTTGTTCTTTTGTATATCGTAAACTTGTTTTCAAATGAAAAACGTTCAACTGGAACTCATCTAATCCTGTCGATCATCACAACTGTTGATTTTCAATATCGATATAAGAACACATTGCCCCTTGTGACAAACTAGCTGGCTCCTGGTCTTGGTCCATACCCTCGTCCATGTAGCTAAGCTCGATCTCGTGATGACTCGTAGGAGTTGTGGCAATGTCTCCACTCGTGGGGTAGATAGTTGTTGATGGCGAACTATCAACCTCCCAATTCTCGTTATTCAAGTTTGATCTTGTTGGAGAGGTGGTTTGGAGGCCGTACATATTGCTCCAATGGTGATGTAAAAGGTGAATCGGGGACAAGTTATAGCCACTGGATGGTGTCCCCGGCCTACTTGACGTTGGGGTTACGTGACCCGATTTTTTGTTTTCCTTTATACGCTTTCTTGCATTGTGGTGCCATTTTCGTAGAGCAGTTGCCACTCTATCGTTAAATATCGTTGGTCTCATCGTGGAACCCATCTACGTACGTAAAATAATTAAGGCAAACAATAATACGTATATTTCAAAATTATTATAGCTAAATTGAATTAATTATGGTCTTAATATAATTATAACATTATATTTCAAAATAACAAATAAAAACACAAGGAACTTCACCTGCGTGACAAGTGCGTACAGAGGAAGAGTAACATAACTGCATAGGATCTGAATTAGGACCCTGGCCAATAGAATAAAATTGCTTTATTTTTTTTGTAATTAATTAATATAAATTAACTTTTGGTAATTAAGTGTATACTCTATTTAATTCTTAGTAAAATTTAACGGAGGCTCACCCCATTGTGATTCTGATTATAATGTCCTCCATATGCTCATGAAAACAAGATTTTAACCCAAACTGATACTGTATCATAAGATAAAAACAACATACATGAATTATTTTATTAATTTATTTCAATAAGATATTAATTAATTCATCATGATATTTATTTAATAATCGCTTCCACAGTCCAACAAAAAAGATTTCTTTTGATATCAAAAGATTCAATCCGTTGTTTCTATATATTAATTAGTTAATTTGACAAGATTTCTTGGTTATAGTTATAATGTAATATCAAAACAATATTGATTTTCAAAAAACTCAAAAGGTTTAGGACAACTATATAAATGATGAATGTAAGGATGATGTCAAATTTCGATGAGAATAATATAAATATCATAATCTTTCTATATATTATGCAAACGAGTGTTTTCGATTAATCGAGTGATAAACTGAAAAGTCTTACAGCAGTCCAGAAAAAGAAGGCGAGTTGAAATGCATTCTGCAAAATATTGATCGAATTAACCTTTGGTTGAGCGTATAAGTACACCATTGAATCGTCTTAAGTATGTCACATATATGGAATGTACAAGTGTAAAATCGAAGCAAATCGAGAGGGTTGGTTTACCTGAAAGAGGACAAAGTTGAGGAGGTAAAGAAGGAGACCGGGGCGGTTGAACCAAAAGAGATCGTCACGAGGCTCAACAACTGGTACACCCTTCACAACATCACTTCCTCTCTTTTTAATCTTTAATCCCATTTTTGTTATTATCATCTGTAGTTTTGTCCCAACTAGTAAAACAATCTGCATGCATATATATATACATATATATTATTTAATCAGTTAATATATCATGAATGCACGAGACAAGGAGTCTATAGATAGGTCATCAGCCGCCAGAGCTCAAATAGGAGCTAGCAGTCACTTCGAGGATCCGTACATATCATTATAGTATGTTGATATCATCTTTTGGAATTTCTGTTTCTACGACGTTTATATTACATCAGCCATATGTATCCATTAATACAATATATGTTTGATTATGTTGTATGAAAGTTTTAAATTGGTAGTGTTTTGTATAATCTACAGACATGTTCTATTACGAGCTTTTTGCGATGTCGCTACCTATGTTATTTACCTAACAAGACATTTGGATGAAGTTCGAGGAATCAATGGTGTTACAAAATGATAAATATAGTAATCTAGTTATATGATTAATTTATCTTTATTGTTAACCAAAAGTTAATGGTTCCAATTAATTAATTTAGTATGCAGATATGATTTATAACTAACATATTAAGAAAAATTTAACTTACAATCAAGGGAATAAAAGGTAGCCATAAATAAGAATACAATCCTGTCCAGAAGCAAGGAAGAATCGTTAGATGGGGAATTAGTTAAAGAGATTAATTCCAAATGCATTTTGTATAGTAATATTTTATTAAGATTTATTTATCCGACTACAAATAAGGAAAAAAAAGGTTTAATATAAGAAAAGCCAATAAGTTTTCACATTTTTTGCGTTTCGTCGTTCTGTGTTTTTTTTTCCCATAAAAGTCCTCAAGTTAATTTTTTATTTTTGGTTTAGTGAAATCTGGATATTAGAATCGGGTTTTTCATTTTTTAAAAACCCGGTTTACTAATTATAATCGGGCTCTAATAGTCAAATTTCACTAATTAAACTAAAAAAATGAACTTGAGGATTTTTCTGGAAAAAAAAAAAAAACACCGAGAGACGAAAACGGAAAAACTGTGAAAAAATGTTGGTTTTTTTCCATAATAAACCAAAAAAAAAAAAAAAAAAAAAGGCGAATCAACATACCATGAGTATTCAAGAGCAAGAAGGCCACAGCAAATAACCAAATCGGTGGACTGAGAAAAAAGATTATTAATTGTTAGAAAGATCGATCTATCACTATGTATAATTATTTGAATTGGTTGAGACTTACTTAGATATAATACCTAAATTTAATTTTTTTTCTTATATATAACCTGGGGCGGATTCAATAATTTTTATCATCGGTGTCACCTATTTAAAGAATATTTAATAGTTAGATTTTCAAAATTTTACCTAAGATGGATTGGGTCACGAAAACGGGTTGTTAACATAAAATCAACAAATAACAAGAGTTTTCTAATTAAAAAAGCACATAATACAATTATATAAAAACTTAATACCAATAAGTACCATAAGTCCTAAAACTTTTACAATTGTTAATGCGCAAGATTAACATTCTCTTCATAATTAAAATCGTTTGACTACATCACACTCAGTATTACTAACTTTGATGCATCAAAATCCCGAAAGCAATCACACTAATTAAAAGTCTCCATACACATCAACAATTTCGAAAAAAAACTCACATCAATTAAATGTTAATTGGATAAAACACACATTTGTTAAGTGTGTAATTATTATTATTTTTTTTTAAATTTTTAAACGACAACTTTACACTTATTTTAAATTTTGAAAAATATGCATGGACTTCTTCAAATTAAGGTTTGGACTGGTTTTTCTTAATTTTTTGGGTTAATGGGTTTGCATCTTGTTTATTTATTCTAATTTCTATTGGCCCTGTTCTTTGGTCTTAATTTTTTATAATTAAAACTTAATAATATTTCAATAAATTTGGGTAAAAAAAACAACAAATATAAATTATATATGTATATAGAATTTTTATAAATTTTCCGTAAGTATCACTCAAAAAAATTCTAGGTGTCAATCGAGTTTTTTGTACACACGTAACTCAATATTTTGAAATTTTATCGGTGTTGAGTGACACCGGACCTTATTAAATGGGTCCGTCCCTGTATATAACACATACGAATGACTGAAACTCAAAAGGCAAGCGCGCATTATATATTCAACCGGCCGGGTTTTAGTTAAGCTGTATATATATATATATGCATGATAATTTATATATGGATCATAATATATAGTATATATATATGAAGTAGCTAGAGAAATGTATTATTATACATATATAACAACCTGATGCTGAGAACCACCTTGAAATCTTCTTCAAGTGATCTGTTGATGTATTTTTGAAAATCAAATCTTGAGTGGCTTTGTGGTGCTAAATGTGCCTAAAACACATATATACAATTCAAAATTCAAAATATATTTATATTAATTAGCAACATAAGCAAAAAATCACGGATCAATTTAATCATGAGAATATTACTGATCGATTCAATTGATTATGCAAATTAACTTACCACGATGAATCCATGCCTCATCGTTAAGTAGTCAACTTTGGTCACGGATTGAACAAATTGTCTAAAGAAACACACCTGATTAAAATATATGATGATGTATCGAAATCTTAGTAAATGAAAATCAAGCACGCGCTAGGATATAAAAGTTGACAAGTCCGATTAATTGCAATATAATTCAGTACGTATAAGCTATTTTGCTGATTTTCTCATAGTCTATATACATAATAACAAAAAAATAAGATTTATTGAGCTAGAGATTATTAATTAATCAAAGAAAACCAAAAAAATAATAATAAGTCTTAATTATATTGATATTTGTAGCTAGCTAGGTTCGGAAGTTGGATACATCAGTATCAAGTAATTAAGTGTACGTTGTCAGTTGTGGGTTATTAGAAGATGGATATATTATTAATTTGATGCAACTAGCTTGTTCAAGAAAAGCTTCAATTCCTGCAAGTTTTCTTAGTTAATTGGAGAACAAACAAGTAGTACTTAATTAGTTAGATTTCTGTATTAATTAAACTAGAAATTAATTTCTAACATAAAATATAAATATGCTAGGGATCGAGGAGATGGATGGATAACTTACAATCGAAAGTAGAACGGGAGATTCACTCCAAAAACTCATGTGTCTTCTTCCAAATGATGTGTCTCTTGTAAATCTAATCCTTTCTGGATCTATTAATTATAGATCGACATAACATGCGCATATATATGATCATATCGATATGATTAATTAAGATTCATGTGAAGTTATATAAATAAAAATCTGGCCGGAGACAATTAATTTGTAAGTAAAAGAGGATTTAATTAATTTATATATAGTTTTATATATACCATGTGAGAATTGATACTCGGGTGTTCTTGTCTCTCTTTCCCATTGCTTCCAACTTCTCATCTACATATATAATATATACATCCAACATACATAATTAAATACATCATTAATTAAAGCCTTATTTGTTTTTCGCAATAAACTATTTTAGAGCACTTATATCTTCACGAGAAAAAATCTTCAACTTAATTTTGATGCTAATCAAAACCTTGCGTATAAGTTTAGATGAATTTTAATACTGAATGAATGAATTTGTAGTCTGAATACATAATTATATTCATATGATGGAGATGGAGTATGTTATATATATACCTTCAATCTACCAAGTGCCATGGTGAGGATGCAGTAAAGAACATGAGAAACAGCCAAAACGAAGATGAATATATGAAGCTGATGAACCCCATCATATGACATAAACGATACTTTTCCCTGCAATATATTCATAAATTTTTTAATTATATATATTTCTACATCCATATATCCTACATCTTTTATTAATATAGTTAATAATTTGATATCACACCATTTCTGCGCATTTGTTGCGGCCGCTGCTTCCCACCAAAATGCGGCGGCTGCTGTCACCCGAAGCCAGGAGTCTCCGGCGGCTTTCTATTTCTACATTATTCGATGTTTCATTGATCTGTAGCTTGTTGCATGGATGCCAAGTGGATGCTGCGCTTTTTGATATACATATTTTAGTAATCGGAGTTGTTCCTACCGCCAGCAGCAACGATATGAACCCGACCAACATAAGTTCTATAACACAACGAACCACCATATCAAAAGAATAAACCAAACTTAATTATGTGAGTAACGCTAGCTTTTAATTTGTTAATCATATCGATCACCGTTCGAATTTTAGTTTAATTATATAGTAATACCTCCTTTGATCTTTTCTAGCGATTCATACAGAGCTCCTTTCTGTTTCTTCTTGAACCACTGAAAATAACATTAATTACAAACATACATAATAAGATGCAGATCGAAGATCTGTAGACTCTAGATAATATTTTGTATATATATATATATATATGCATGGTACGTAGCTTACTTGTCCAATCATATGAATGATGTGTTCAATAAAAATGGAGATTAGAACCAACATGAAACAAACAGTGGCAACAGCCCATGTGGGCGTCTGTTCCAAAGACCTTCCTTCACTTGATCCACCCATTAATTATCCTTCCTTCCGTCTTGCTTTTTGATTCTCGATCTCACAAACTCAAATGTAGAAACACCAAATTAAGTGAAGCTATCCTTGGAGTATGCCCCTATATATATACACAGAGAGAATGGTTCGAAAGAGTATCACTCATTATGCAGCGTATCAGAAGATTCCATCTTTAGAAAAAAAATTAATTTTTTTCATAAATATTTTTTAGTAAACATTATGAACATAATATATAAATTTCACATAAATTCACATCTCCTACCTCCTAAAAATGATGTGAACGTACACTTACATAATTTTGAATATGTGTGAACGTACATTTATATGATGTGTGATTTCATGCACTTAGAGTGTTCGAATTTACGTGAAATTAATATATCATCTGTAATGTTAATTAAAACATGTTCATGAAAAAAAAATTTCAAAAAAATTACTTTTACGAGTGGTACCTTCTGGTGCGCTGCATAATGGGTGGTACTCATTTGAACCTAAATCTATATAAAATATGGTTCGAGAGAGTACTGCTCATTATGCAGCGCACTAGATGGTACCACCCTTAAAAAAAACTTTTTTTTTTTAATTTTTTTCATAAACATTTTTTATAAACATTATGAAGATAATATGTAAATTTCGCATACATTCACATCTTCTAGCTCCTAAAGAGTGATGTAAATGTACACTTACATAATTTTGAAAGTATGTGAACGTGCATTTATGTAACGCGTGATTTCATGCACTTAGAGTATTCGAATTTGCGTGAAATTTATATATATGTATGTTCATGGAACCTTAATTTAGTGCAGAATTATAAAGTCATTTTACATCATAGGATGATAATATAACATTATGAATATGATGGTAAATATGTAATTAACATTAAATTAATAGTAGCTCACATAGTTTGACTACTAATTTTGATCATTATTTTGACTATTTAATATTGAATGTATATGCAGTGTTGCATATATGATATATAGTATTACTTCGACTTAGAATATATAAAATAAATTGTTACCTTGACATTGAATGATATTGATATGATATATTGAATGGTCGTCTTGGTAATTTTTTTATACGAAAAATTAACACGTAAAATTAATCATAATAATGTTATTTTAATTTGAAACAATAAGATTTTTTTTATGCTAATGTCAATTTTTTGTTATTGTCAATCTGTTCCATTTTTACCCTTCAACGAATTAAATCATTTTATTATTGTCAATCGTTAATACCAATCTTTTTGTTATTGTCAATCACTAATACCAATCTTTTTTCACTAAGTCCACACTTGATCATTTTAATCAATATCATTAGATTAATACAATATATAGACGATATTGGTTTTACAGTAAATTTAGGTTCTGTAAAATCATTTTGTAACAATATTCATATGATTCAAAATATTCATATATAGTAGTGGCCGCAACAAAATAATGCAACATTTAAAAGGTTCATAACAGTAATTGAAACAAGATTCATAGAATTCAACATAATTCATAAGATTCGACATCTTCATAAGATTCAACAACATTTATAGAATCAAACAAGATTCATAGGTTAATAGAATGGTTTGGTAATATCTGCAACAAGATTTATAGAGTTAAAAGTTAATTTACGATTATTCATAATATTCACAACGAATAAAGTCAAAATAGCATTTGTCACATACATATATAAAATATAAAATCAAACATTCAAACCAACGGTTTTAATACGCTTTCGGTTTTCCAGTTTGATTCTTTTTTTTTTCTTTGTAATTTTCGATTCAATTAATTAAACCATAGTGTAACACTTAATTAGGAAAATAAAACTATTTTGGGTGAAGTCAAATTCCACATCATAAAATTATTAATAATTAAAATAAAAGTCAACAATGAATTTATGCGACATTATATATCAAAGCCATTGAACCAAGCAAGGCTCATCAACTCACAGATTGCGGCCTTTGGTCCCTCCCATCTTGACGATTCTACTTAATTAAACCCTCTCTCTGGTCCCAAACCCATAAGTCTCCATTTACAAATTACAAAGGTTGATTCTTCAAACCTATTATTTGCATATTTATTTACAAAAAAGAATCTAAATTTAAACTATAAATAAAACTCTGTTTCAAACATATTACGATAAAATTTGCAACAGATTGAAAGGTGAGGTTGATTGTCAAAATAAAAAACTAATAATCATTCTTAAAACATAAATCTAAAATCTAAAGAGGTAAATATTTCAAGTTTAAATGATTTTCGATGTTAAAAAGGTAATATTTTCAATGCACCATGTGCCACAAATTGCAATTCAAATTGATCATATTACTCAACAGTCATTTATTAATCATTTTGATTTCTATATATATATATATATATATATATATATATATATATATATATATATATATATATATATATATATATACATATATATAGATTTAGGTTCAAGTGAGTACCACCTCTAATGCAGCGCACCAGAAGGTACCACCCTTAAAACTAATTTTTTTGAAAATTTTTTCATGAACATGTTCTAATTAACATTACACAGATCATATGTGAATTTCACGCAAATCTGAACACTCTAAGTGCATGAAAACACACATCACATAAATGCATGTTCACATGTCTTCAAAATTATGTAAGTGTGTGTTCACATCATTTTTTAGGAGCTAGGAGATGTGAATGTATGTGAAATTTACATACGATCTTCATAATGTTAATTAAAACATGTTTATGAAAAAAAATTTTAAAAAAGTTTTTTTAAAGGTGGTACCTTCTGGTGCGCTGTATTTGGGTGGTACTCTCTCGAACCATATTCTATATATATATATATATATATATATATATATATATATATATATATATATATATATATATATATATATATATATATATATATATATATATAAACTTCATTTTTTATTTTTCTAAGCATTTAATGTATATTAAATCGAATATTGCACTTTATTTTAAAACATAAACATTATAGATAACGAATTTCACATTTTAATATTAGACGTCAGACCATCAAAATCAACATAAATTTGATTTGTATCCAATCCCTTTTCCTATTTTTTTCTCTACCGTAGAAGAAAAGAAAAACGACATGATTATTTAGCTTCAAATATTAAATTAAAGTTTTCCACGTAGGCCATATTGCTTTTTCTAAAGTTCCTATCAAAAACAATTAATGAGTTTTCATAATTAACAAAAATAATTTTCTAGAGTTCCCCATTCACGTTTAGAAATTTTTGGCCCTTTCAAACTACAATTTATTAGTAATGTTATTTTCAGAGAAGCAATCTTATTATACCCAAAACTACAACATATTGTTAATGTGATGGGGGTTCAATGGAAAACCACAATGCACTTGAAAACTTGTGAAAATCGCACTGCACCCCAACAAATGCATCCAATTCCACGCGTGATGCATCAAAATCCCGCGTGATGCACCACTTTATTTACGATCATGTCACCGCGTTTTTCATGAAATGCATCAAATCGGACGGTATGCGTAGGTTTCCACAGTTTTCCGGTGCATAGTGGTTTTCCATTGAACCCACCCCTTGTTAATGTTATATTTATTTTAGAGTTAATTGCATAGATGGTCTTTTAACTAAACACAAATTACATGTTTGTTCATCTTTTCAAAAAAGTTTTAATAACAGTGTTTTAACTACCAAATAGTTGCAATGATAGTCCCTTTTAGTAGATACTGTTAGAAAGTGACGTTGAGTCATGTGCAATTTAGTTTTTTTAAGGACAGATGACCATCTATACAATATACTTTATATTAAAGGATCATCTATGCAATTAACACTTATTATTTATTATTATTATTATTATTATTATTATTATTATTATTATTATTATTATTATTATTATTATTATTATTATTATTATTATGATTAACAACTAAAATTTAAAGGTTTAATCAATTTATTTATTTATTATAGTTTTTAATCAAATGTATTCACAATTATGAGTTAAGATGTTTTTACTTAATTAATTTATGAATATATTTAAAAACATATTCAAGATATTAGTCAAACATTCAAGTTGTTCTTAATCGTTTTTGGTTGTCCTAGAGGAACCACCATCAGGCATCAGCCACCACCATCGAACACCAACCACTACCGTCGAACACATACCACTAGCCACCACCATCGAACCAAAAATAGGAATCGATTCCCATTTGATTTCAAAATAGAACAAAATCAAACATATTGAAAACAAAATCAATATGAAACAAAGAACACAAACCTTAATTGTGAGAGAGATAGAGAAGGAATCTGAAGAATAAAAACCCTAAATCGAATCTGAGAGAGAAAACAACCCCAACTGTCAAAGAGAGAACGAATATGAAAAACAGGATCCCTAAATCGAATATGAGAGAGAACACAAACCTTAACCAAGAAATCTAAACTCAAACATGAGAACGAGATCTGAAAATCAAAACCTTAACCTTAACATATTCAAAACAAGATACGGAAAAACCTTTGTTCTTGAACAAAGCTCTTGTTCGTGCAGCTAAATCTGATGAGAGAAAGAAAGCGAGAGGAGAGAGGGATAGAGAAGGGGTGGGGGATAGGAGCCAAATCGGTTTCATCAATGACACATTCGATCGATTGATTCCACATCCTAAGCATTTGATCGATTCATTCAATAAAACCCTTCGAAACCCTTGGTGCTTCATACAATGAAACTTGATCAGGAGAAAGAAGAAATCGAACCAGATCCTTTTTTGGTTTTTTGGTGTTTAGAGACAACAACAGCTTTTTGATGTTCTTCTTTGGCTCAACGAAACCCCAGATCTGTTATTCTTTGGCATGATGAGACGAGAAGGTGCCATAGGCGTGGGCAGTGAGGCCATGGTGGTAACGATTGTCAATGATGGTGTGGTGTGGGAGGTGGCTTGCTGTAGGTGGAAATGGTGGAGCAGAAGTAGAATGTTGAATATTTGGGTGTAACAATAATAATAATAATAATGCAAATAATATGAAAAAATTACAAAATGGTTATTTGTCATTAAAAAGACTAATTTGTCTTTGACTTAACCTCGCCTTCTAACGTATTCTCTTAGAAATGTTCATCCTTGCAAGTTCTTGGTAGTTAAAACACTGTTATTACAATTTTTTTAAACAACATGCAATTTGTGGTTAATTAAAGGATCATTTATGTAATTAACTCTTTATATTATTTTTTAGTAATCCCAGTTTTGGGAATAATTACAAACATTTTTACTATAGATATGTTAGTTATGATTTAGTATGATTAACATATCTATATTAATCGTATATATAGTCTAAGGGTTCATTAAAGCTTGTAATGTTTTATATAAAAAGTTGATAAATTGTGTTTCGTTGTACAAATAACGTATATGTCTTTCAAAGAAAAAGAAAAATCTAAATTTTGTATTAATTCTGAAACAACCATTACATTGAATGTTTTTAGTTTTTTTTTTTTTTTGAACGGCAAACTATCCTACTCCTACTCCTAGTTGATAAAAAATGATTAAAGAAACAATGTTGGGGACCAATTGTTAAGGATTATGAGTTCGTATGACGTGTTAGATATTACTATTAGTAAGGATGTAATTTTAGGGTATCTTCCCAACGTAAAAACACGTCATGAACAATTATAGAAACTTTATCCAGAAGTATTTAATATATTTTGGACACCTTTGGTTAAAATCCTGGAATCGCTGTTGTGTTTAAGCATGACAATTTAAAACCCGTGAATTAAACATCTTGATTCACAAATATATAAATGTGACTTTTTTAGATTGATAATTTTTTTTCTCAATAATTGAGACTATATGACTTTATATATATATGCATGGCAAATACTGACAAATGATGTTTAAATCGATCCGCATCGTTTGATAAGTGATTTAGTGGAATTGTTGAAGAAAAGGGTTATAATTATCGACTTTTCTAACCGTAGATGAGATTATAGCACGAAATGAGATTGAGGTTCGTGGACGCAACACAATTGTTAATAGAAATGTTTGGGAAGATAGGATGGGATGTGAATATAATAATTAAACCAAAGAAATTAGAAGTTTGGCATGGCCCATTGTCTCTTCAATGCTCCTCTTCCCAATTTATTACAATCGAATCGACCCATCCTTTTGTTACGGCAAAAATATCTATATTTTCATTCATAAAGTTTTTCAATGTTCCTTTGATATATTATCTAATCACATGTATTACACGAATAACTTTAATAAAAGATTATTTTATTAAAATGGTAAACCTAAAACTAGAAAAATTAACATTAAGATAATATTTAGAATTGGTTTACTTTGATTGATTACAAACTTTAGATTGATATTTTATTTAAATTGTTTTAGATTGGAATTTTAATTTATTTTTAAATAGAAAATATAAATGTTTTTAAAAACTTTAAAAATAATGAATGGACAAACGGTAAGAAGATGTTTAAACATATGCATTTTGTTATTCATTTTTTTATTATTTATCTAAATAAATAATTATAACAATAATAAATAATCCATAAATCATAACAAGTAATGTTAATATAAATTTACGTTTAAATTTAAATTTTTATACATTTGAGATTTAAAAAATTGTCAAATTTAAAATTCTTTTAAATGATGTTTTATTTTAAATGTCAATTTTATTTTTTTTATTACGTTTCATCTTTATCAATTTTATTATTATCCCTTTCTTGTAATTGAAATCCAGAACAAAACTCATGATTGCACAAACACTCACACTGGCATCCTCATCCCTTCGAGGAACAGGAACACCACCTCCACCTTTCCAATCTTTTTGGAAAGACGAACAAATCCTCCACATGACCACATCGGTTTCATTGAACGATTAAACACACACCACAAATATGTAGATGTATAGATGTGTGTGTATTCATAATATTCGTTCCGTAAGTTTTACTTTTAGTTTTGTAATTTTTAGTTTTATTTGTGTAATTTTTTCTATATATTTATTATAGAAGTAAATATTTTAGTTTTAATTATTTTATTATTTATATTGACTTTTTTAAATAAAAAAAATTTAAAATAATAATAATATCTATCTATACTATTAAAAGAATAACTATACTAATTACTTATGAAGCCACGTGTCCTATATAGTTTTTAAAAATAATAAAGAAATTTAAATAATATCTATCCAAATCTAATATATTCTTCTTTTAAATTCAAATCAAACAAAATCTAATATTCTACTAACTTTTTAATTATAACATAATATAAAAATTATAAAACATATAAAAATAATTACTATTCATATATCTTTTGAAATAAATAAAATTAATAGGTAATATCACTCTTATATACTTTTGTCTAAAAATAATATTTATATCTTTACCTTTTAATTTATTATATTTTATAATATGCGCGTAAGACGCGGATAAATAAACTAGTAAACAATATAAAAAGACAACAGAAGCGGTGAGAAAAGTTGGTATGTGGAGAAACATTTTTGTGTTTAGTAAACGAAACTAGTCTTTTTTCAAATTCATTTTTCAGTTAGTTTTTAAAGATAAAAAAATTTTTCTATAAAGAGTGAAAACTTGTTTATATGATAAAGTTTTAGTTAAAAAAAATAAATGATTATAATGTAAGAAAAATAGGATAGGTGATAGAAAATTGCTGGAAAGAAATAAATTATTAAAAGTAAAAGATACTATATGTAATAGAAAATTAAGAAAAAAAAAATATAAAAAATGATATTTTAAAAAATAAATAAAATTTAAGAAAATTTTTATTAGATAAATAAGTTTCTATTTCTTTTAAAAAATAATATGAAAATTTTAAGTAACTAAACACACTCTTAGTTTTTATAAGGGATAATTGCGTAAAAAACCTTAAAGTTGGACCATTTTTGTGATTAAAACCCCTAACCAACTTTTGTTGCACAAAAAACCTCGAACCGGTAAAATCTTTTGAAATTAGGACTTGACCGGTTATAATAGGTTGCTATGCTTACATGGCACACACGTGGCGTCCACATGGCAAACCCGACTTACGTGGCGCCTACGTGACACTACATGTATAATTCTTAAACTGAATTTTTGCATAAAAAACCCCGAAATTGGTGACTTTTTCGATTAAAACCCTTAACTATATTTTTCTCACCTCTAACCAAAAATAATATTTACCTTTTCTCTTTTTCTCTACATCCGGCAACTCCGATTACTCTATCTCCTCTTTATGTTCAGTGCTGTTTATTTTATGTATGTATGTTCGATTAACTTTTGCCGTTTAATCTTGAATTTTAACTTCAATTGTGCCGATGGAATCGATTTCATTTTGTATTCACGAGTTGCATTTTTAGATTCAGCTTTATATTCAATTTCATTTATTTATATTCCATTTTAGCATCTTAATATGATCAGCCAGAGCAGTGAAGTTCGCTAGCCTAGAGGGTGGAGGTTACATTGGGAAACGAATTCTTTGTTTGAAAAATAAAAGTTTAATAAATATCTATGTCATCAAAATGCAATCAGTGAAGTCTCAATTTTAATTATATTTGTTGCTTGGAGGTTTTTTATCAAATTAAAAATGATTTGGGGTTTTAATTGAAAAAACTAAACAAGTTGGAGGTTTTTTTACGCAAAAATCTATTTAAAAGTTTTACACGTCATCAAGTTGCAACCGGCTAAACCGGTTGCAGGTCAGATTTTTTGAAAAAAGCCAAAATTTACAAAGTTTTAACCAGTTGGAGGTTTTTTGTGCAATGAAAAATGGTTGGGGGTTTTAATCGCAAAAATGGTCCAACTTAGAGGTTTTTTGCGCAATTTCCCCTTTTTATAATCTACTAAATTTTTAAGCATGAAGTAGAAGAGAAGAAAAAGGAGAAAGTTGTGGGGCCTACATGGAGCGTATGTGAGTGAGGAGAAGGCGGAAGGCATTGATTCACCCGCCCTTTTCCATATTCAAAAACTTCATTCAGATAATCTTTCTTTTCATTATTTGATTTTGAACTCCTAAGTCCAAATCAAACCCACTCTTCTTGTCTTCTATACCAGCAAAGCATTTCCATTTGGTTTCAGGTTTCTCCCATTTATTTATTTTTGAATCAAATATGGATGCTCAGCCAACCCCATTTCCTCCTGGTACCCTTCTGTTTCTCCTTCAATTTTTGCTTCTTTTTTCTTATCTTTATCGATTGCGTTGTTTAATTTCATATGTTACGCTCCACACAGCAACCAAACCCCAATCCCTGAAATCCAAGTACAAAAGGATATATGAACCACCCAAACTAAAGATCAAAGAAGAACCCACTCAAAGGTAGATCGATAACCAACAACTCTCGTTCTCCTAAATCTAACACTTCTTCTGTGCTGAATTGCTTTATGTAATTTCAGATTCAGGCATAGCAGAACCTTCGCCACCCTCAGGAATCCCAACATACAGGAAATAACTGCTTCCCGAAACCCCAAACCAAAAGCACCGAAACCAAAAACCGACCCACAGATTCTGATTGCTCCGGTACCCAAAACCAAGTCAGGAAAGAATACCTCTCAAAACGGGAGCATCGACACCACAAGTGCGAGGAGGAACAACAAAAAGAACGTCTCTTTCACGGAAAAAGGTGAGGGATCTGTGGGGAAGAACTCTGCGGCTAGAGAAGTTGACGGAGTCAAAACTCCGGTGAGACCGCCGTTTTCAGTTAAACCTGTTAGAATCCCGGGAACCCCGTATCTTAGTGCTGAAAAGTGTAGCAGTTGTGGGTTTGATAGGCTGGAGACGGCATCATATTGGCTGGGTCAGATCAAATCATCGGAGTCAGTGGGCAAGCATTTTGTCTCCGTCGCTTTCTTCCGACTTGCTCATGACTGCAAAGCAGAGGTTTTTTTTTTTTACTTTCTCCCCTTAACCTCTTCGTTTCTTTTTTTCCTTTTTTAATTGCTAATAAATCATTAATTTAACCCTAAATTGTCTTTATATATTTGAGAGTATGTTAATAGTTTACCACTTATCTAAACAATTTTTTATTTGATTTTTTGATAGCCGGTACAAAATCTGGAAAAAGAGCTAAGCAAATATTTAAGTCGTCATCAACACTTATGTGACAAGACTGAATGGAAAGACGTTTCTCGTGTATATGGAATACCAAAGAAAGAGCATGAAACTAAAAGCAACGAAGATTGCAAGCTTGTGGATATTACGAATGTTGCATCAACAACGAATTAAGAGCGAAAATGATTGGCAAAGAGATGTGTATTGATTTTATTAATTACTTGAGTTTCTTTTGATTTTTTTTTTTTTTTTTGTGAGGATGTGTATATTTATGAAGTTGTGTGTTTGGTTTGATTTGTGTTCTAGCTATTTTAGTATATGTACTGAAATATTACATGTGGCATTTTGTGTTACATTTATATTCGATTTGGTTGGTTTCTACTAAAATGGATGTATAAGTTTGTTAGTTGAATTTAGGAGAAAAAGAAAAGAAGTTAAATTGTATCCTAAAGTGTTATCCATTATTGCTTATCTAAACTTGTTATTTTTGTTCTTATTATATAAATTGTACATATTTATTTAGGTGTTAAATTCTCAATTGTATGATATGTCAACTTTTAATCTTAATCATTTAAAATAGATTTATGCTAATCTTCATCAATTTTGGTTTTTAGTACGATGAATAGGATATGTGTGTGCTTAATATCTGAATTTGAATAACCCAAATGGAAAATCATAAAAGAAATATAATTAGCAATAAAAAATTCTTTATAGAATGTGCATTTTGTATGATGTAATCACATATGAAAAGCTCATAAACATTAATTATAAAATTTAGGGTCATAAATAAACCGAATGATCTATAAATTGTCTGGCGGAAAGTTCGTTTATGTTTCTTCACTTATCAAATAGATGAACAGAAACACATTTTTTCTCCATGTAATTATATGTACGAACATACACACAAGATTTGTTTGCTTATTTATGCTTGTGAACGTTCGTTCGTCTATTTCTAATAAATGTTTTATAATTAATATAATTATACTAGTTTTTTTAATGGAACCATAAATTTTTCATTGTTGTTGTATGGTATTAGTAATATATTAATTTGGTGTTGCAATGTTTTAACTCCTAATTTACTATTATCATATTACTTTGAAACAATTTATAGAAGTTATGAATGTTAATTTAAAGAATTTTTTTTCAATTATGTTCTTTTAACCGGAGATCGGCCAAGAGAGAGAGGAGGTGGAGGCCGAGAGAGAGTGGGGCGACCGATATTTATCATCCTTCGTGTTCTTAATCGATGCACAACAGCAACATGAAATGGGTGTTGACCAAGAGAGAGGGGGTGGTCGGTGGTCTGGTGGCCATTGATGGTGATCGGCCAAAAGAGAGAGGAGAATATGGAAGGCCGAGGAGAGATAGGGGAGGAATACATGGAAGAAAGTTAATGTGGTGATTTACTTTCTTAATTCAAAATAGATTGTTTGTTACATTTCAGACGTAAGAGACTAGAACGTCTGAAACCATATCTGAAATTAAGTAATATAGTAAAATCAATTTAATTAAATAAAATATTTAGGGTCTCGTCTTAATTTCAGACATGTTATATTTTAATTTCCTATGTGGTTTTCAGACTTCAGACTTATAATTTCAAGTTCACTTCTTAATTTCAGACATGATTTTCAGACTTCAGACATTTAACTTTTAAAAATAACAAACACAACCTAAGATGTGCTACTTATATAAATATAGATTAGATTATGTTTAATTTAAATTTAATTTGATATATTAGTTTTTTTTGTTAAATATGGTTTAGATATTATTTATTGATTGTAAATAAAATTGATTGATGGTTAAAGTACATAATATCATGAGAATTGGGTAAAGTTGTAAAATTATTAATAAAATTATAAACAATAGATTTATTATTTGTAATACTTAATTGTTTATATAAGGGTTTATTATGAAAAAAACAAACATGTTTTCATGTTTTTTGCGTTTTCGTCCATCCATGTTATTTTTTTCCATAAAAAACCTCAAGTTATTCTTTTCTTATTGGTTTAGTGAAATTTGGAGATTAGAACCCGGTTTTTCAAGTTTTTAAAACCCGGTTCACAAATTATAACCGGGGTCTAATGTCCAAAATTTCACTAAACCAATAAGAAAAGAATAACTTAAGGTTTTTTATGGAAAAAAATAACATGGAGGGACGAAAACGCAAAAAACGTGAAAACATGTTGGTTTTTTTCATAATAAACCCTTTATATAATATAGAATATGTATAAACTAAAATGAAAAACATATAAATCTTAATTGTATAAAAAAGTTACAAAATAACATTATATTTGTTATGAACTATTATTATCATGTTTGTTTTTAAACTTTTTATTATATTATAATAAATTATTAAAATATTTAGATTTGTTGGATTTGCTTTGATTTGAAATTTAATCAGATTGTATTAGATTTAGATATATACTATTTAAACAATATTTTTTTTAATAAATATGACTTTCACGAGTAAATTGTTGGTGATGACATCACGAGAAAATATACGGAGCTATTCATTGATTAATATTTAGTTTAGAGATTATAATATATTATAATTATACGTTATATGTTTCCATCCAAATTTCTATAGGCCACAACACAACTGTTTGATGAAAGGAAAGGACTTCAGGAGTAAAACATATAAACGTGAACACAATTTCCTGTTTGCATTACGAGACAAAAACAAGTTGTAAGAGACATGGACAGGACGCTAACAATAGGCCCGTGTGGAATTAACAGATCAGGCCCAAAACAGGATTGTGTGGATACATCACGGGCCCCTCCTTTAATAGTTAAAAAGCTTGATTTAAATCATGTCGGCCCAGTAGTTTAGTCGCACAAATCAATCACTCACAATGCGTGGTTTTTTACTTGTGCTTAGAATTACGCGTTACAAGTATAAATATAAATTTTAATAAATAATTGGTTAGAATTTTGTATGTTTTATTAAAATTAAAAACATATAAATATTAAATATTTATAAAAACACAATAATGATATGGTTTTTTGTTATAGTTAGTATTTTACAGGATTACATTTTTTTTTATCAATTTTTAAAATATTTTATTTCCAAATTTATATGCGTTTAACAGATATAGTTTAAAATTTTAATTTTACATAAAAAAATAAATCTTAAATATATTTTATTAGAATAAACTAAATGTAATGAAATATAATTCTATTAATATTGTATTATGTTTACTTTTTACTTATTTAATATTGTTTTTATAATCTTTATTTATGTTTAATATATTATAATAAATTTATAAACACATAATATATATTTTTTGCAGACATATAGACAAGTATGTATAATATGTAATTTTGATGTATTTGTATTATTTTAATAATAATAACAATAAATATTAGACAATGAGAAATGTAAATAAATGATGAATAGAGTTAATGATTTATTAATATTTATAGGTTTTTAAAATAATAAATTGTATTTATTTTATTTTTGTATTTGTATTTATCTTTTACTTTATATTTGTATTTATCTTTTATTTTATATTTGTAGTTATATTTTATTTTATTTTATTTTGTATTTATCTTCTCAGGTAAAACGTAAAGGGGGCATGTGGAATGTTGTTTTCTCTTTTATCATATATAGATTTTACAATATTCAATATTCGTAACCATATAACATTCATTAAAAAATTTTAATACAAAAATAATGATTTTTTAAAAATTTTACCATGTGTATAAAATTGCATTCTAACACAGGAAGATATAATAATAAACAATCACATTCAATAAAAAGAAATCAAGTAACTATTAACAATATTTTATAAATATAAACATACACATATCTACCCACCTAGCCTATACATATTGTTAAATAACCTAAAATATCATTTAGACTTTAGAAATGTAGTTTTTCTTCAGTTTTGCATTATTTATAGTTTTCATGTTGAATTCTCTGTGTACTTTAAATGATGTATAATCAATGGTATCAACATTAGTAATTCTAAAAATGCAATAAAACTTTATGTGACATTCGACATCGATGGACAATTTGACGAACTTATTGCCGAATGGTTCGCATACGATTCACCAAACGTTCGGGTCGTTTACAGGCCTAGCCAAAAAAGACACGTAACAAATATGATTCAAATCGAACCTTCATGCTCAAATATCTCTTTTTGGGTAGGATTAAAGTAAGGATTAAGCGATGTACTTCCGTTTTACCATATAAGTAAACACAATTAATATTTCATTTCTTAAACTCTACATATTCCGTTTGTTGGATAATTGATTTATACCCAATAATATATGATTGATTAATTGTATTTATGATGATGCCTCTTCATAGGTGTCTATGGAAAGTTATGTAACTAAAAACAATTATAATAACTATATAATAAAAGAAGACAAAACTGTCTCATGACATCATCACGTTCCACCTAAAAATGTAATCACATTTTATTATTTCTAAAATAAAATAAAATAATAGATAAGAATAATTCGTTATTACTAATATCTACAAAGATTAATAAACATAAAAGATAAATATATTATATTTAATAAATATTAAAGATAAATAATAATATCTTTTAAAATAAAAGATAAATATAATTCATTATTTCTAATATTTATAAAGATTAATAAATATAAAAGATAAATGCAACTTCTATTTCTTATATCTATAAAAAATATATATATATATATATATATATATATATATATATATATATATATATATATATATATATATATATATTAAATATAAATACAAATCATATAAACAATATTAAATATTTAAAAAGTAAACATAATAAAGTATTAATAAAATCATATTTCATAACAATTGATTTATTCTAAATTCTATATAAACATTATGTTTTACATAAATCTAAAAATTATATCGATTAAATGTATAAATTTAGAAATTTAAGATTTAAAAGAATGTTAAAAAATTAACTATTGTTCATTAATATTTAAAATATAGATAAATAATATATATTTCTATATTTTTTTGTTATATTTTTTATTATAAAAATTAACATTATGTGATATTATTTTAAGTTTATACATGTTTTATCTAACCAGTTTATTTTTTAAAAATCATTGAGTTATCACCAAAAAGATACAAAATACAAATAATTATCTTTCAGAAATAAATTTAGGGGGCGGGGGATATAGTGCTAGTTTGCAATCATGAAGATAACACTTTGTCTCCTCAATTTGCCCCTACTTGTTTGCTTTCCAAGCATTTTATTTTAAATTGTCCTCATAAAAAAATAAAAAAATCTGTTCGCTTTTAACTAAAAAAAGTACCATAATTATCAAAATAAAAAAAACGACATAATTAAAAGAACGGAAACACGTTTGTCTAAACTTTTTGTAATTTTTGATTATTTGCATCTAATATAAATGTTTTTTAATTTTCAATTATTTTACTTTTGTTTTTTATGTGATAATCAAACACTTACTTCATATGTGTTGCGGATGATTTCTTTGTTGGTATTTGGTAAAGATGATGAACTTGAAGATGATTTTTTTATGGGTTTGTGGTGCATTATCATAATCATTCAATGCTAATCAAGCACTTAGGGGGCGTTTGGTTCGTAGATTTTTTTTTGTGGGATTTGTAATTTGTCAAAGGATTTGCATTATGCAGCATTTGCATTTGTCAGGATTTTGTCAAAGAATTTGCATTATCTTATAGAAAAAATTTGCTAATCTGAAAAATGCAAGGTAACTGGGATTTAAAATCCTAGGTGGAGGCTGGGATTTTAAATAACAAAGAAGTGAGGGATTTAAGGGATTTAAGAAATCCTGGGATTTTAAATCCTTACTGAAATCTGTGAACCAAACACAGGATTTGAAATGCAAATCCCAGTGAATCCCAGGAAATCCGCGAACCAAACGCCCCCTTACTGTATTTGATACATCATTGTTTATGAGTTAATATTCAATACAAAATTGATGAAGATTAAGATTTAAAGTAGTGCATCATCATTTTGGGAGAGTGCAACATTCGTATATGGGTTAATATTGAACTCAAGTATGATGAATATAAAGATTTGATAGAGTGCATATTCATTTTTTTTAAGAGAGTGCATCGCCGTCTTTCTTAAGAGGGTGCATCGTCGTCTTTTGATGGAGTGCATCATTGTATATGAATTCTTTTAAAACCCATCATCAATGAAAACTTATTTAAATGTGGTGGTATATTAAAAAAATTTATTTAGCATTTATTGTAAAATATTTGAAAAAAAAAATTTATTAATATAAATTTATAACTAATTTGAATAGATATATTGTATTCTTAAAATACCCCTCCACACATATGATATGTACATCTAATTCATTGTTGTGGTTGGTTCTTCAATGTTCTTTGGTACACAATGCTCCTTTGAACCCACCTGCCCACACACATTTAGAATTAGGTTTAAGAGAATATTGTAAATAGTCGAAAGTACCGAACGCACCACATTGTGAATGATCGTTAATATATTTTTTTATATAGACATTTATGAACCAAGATTATAGGATTTCTTTTATCTAAATAATCATACATTTATACATTAAATTTAAAAAATTATTTTTCTGAATGGTTGAAGAAAATCATGTGAGTGACAATTCACAAAAAAAATTAGGGCGTAGAATTGGTGAATGTATTCGGATATTACATATCATGTGTGTAATGTTAATTTAAACATTATTGTAAAAAAAAATCTTAAATTTTTTTTAAAGGTCGGTACTTTTGGTTGTAGTCGATTTTGAGTGGTAGTTTTTACAACCTCTCTCTCTCTCTCTCTCTCTCTCTCTCTCTCTCCCTCCCTCCCTCCCTCCACATAGAGATCAAATGAGAATTCAAATATTTGTAAAAATTGTGATAAGTGATGAATTAATAACACATATGTTGAAATACTTTATTATTTCATGATTCAACAAAAAATTATAAAACAAACGAGGAACCACCAAAAAATATTGTTAAATAGGATGAGACCCAAAAATATGTGGTTAGAATTAGGGGGCGTTTGGTTTGCGGAATTCGACGAAATTTGATGGAAAAGAAATGAATTTTCCATTTCTGATGTGTTATTTGGTGGTTTAAAGGAATGAAATAATAATTCCATATTTTAAAAGAATTCTCATTTTTCAATAATGTAGATTCCATATGTTATATTGATGAAATTTATTTACCATTCATAAACATTTCCTCGTATCTACCATATCGACCCGACCCGACCCAAGTCAACCCCACCTACCCTACATATATCTTATCCACTCCATCCCACGCCACCCTACCCATCTCACCCAACTCAACCCCACCTACCTTAATCCACCTACTTCACCCACCCTACCCATCTCACTCAACTCAACCCCAACTACCCTACATATACCTTATCCATCCCACCCTACCATACCCACCCCCCACCCACCTCACCCTACAATCACATCTAACATACCACATCTATTTCCACCATTATATTACAATCATCCCACCCCACCCCTCACATACCCTAACCACATTACCCTAACCACCAATCTACCAACACATTAAGTATACATCTTTTTTCACCCTTATATACATACACTCATCCTATCATATCCTACCATACCCTATACCACCTCAACTCACTCACCCATCCTGCCAATACCCCAACCACCTTACCCTACCACCAATCTAATCATCCATCAAAATTACTATATCATTTTCCACCATTATATACTCACCGTACCATACCTATCTTTACTCCAACTTCACTTCCTACCCTACCATCGACATGCTCACCTATCAAACATATTACATTACTTCCTACTCTTACGTTATACACACTCACCCTACTTAGTTTATGAAGATAAAACAAAAAAAATGCATTTAAAATATTTTTATCAATAAATTTTTTTAAAAAGTTACTAATAATATACTTTGATCATTTGTCACAATCATAATCGAATTCCTTTGATAATTTATAAATCAACCAGAAAACAACAAATGAATTAAATCTGAATTCCATTGATTTCCAGCCAACCAAACACGCTACAGTACTTGGATTCAGACAGATTACATTCCTTCCAGAATTCCATTACTTGACAGATTTCATTCCATGAAATAACATCTGCAAAACAAACGCCGTCGTATTTTTTTACTTCTCACAAATATTTAACTTCTCTAAGATATACATATATATATATATAAAATATATATATATATACATACATACATACATACTAATTTATTAACCCGTGTATTACACGGATAATTTTAACAAATGTTTTTTTTCTCAGAATTATATAAACTAAAATTAGAATTTGACAATAAATTTTGATATATTGAAATTTTAATACTACTCATATTTAACATATTTTATTATAATTAATTTTAAGTATAAATTAGTAAACGGAAAAGATAATCAATAATAACATTTAAGTTTGTTGTTATTATTATAATTAATTAATAGTTTTTTAAATATTGATTGTTGTAATTTTAATATAACCTTAAGAATAGGAATATATTTAGGGATTTAAACAAAATGCAAATTACAAATGTCATTTGGATATAAAGCCACGTGACATTATTAAGGTGATGGCAAATGGTAAATAAGTTAGTCATTTAATAGTGTATATATATATATATATATATATATATATATATATATATATATATATATATATATATATATATATTGAGGTTCAATTGAGAATTTTTATGCATCGGGGCACCTCGAGGCACTTTTGTGCATCGGATAATCCACCAAGGGTGCACAAAGGGCATTTAGGGAAAACTAAAGACATGATAATTAATTTATTTCTATAAATCATTAAATGATAATTAGGAGTTACACTTTGAATTAAAATCTCATATTAACTACATTCCTTCCTCCTCATTTCTCTCTCTCTCTCTCTCTCTCTCTCTCTCTCTCTCTCTCTCTCTCTCTCTCTTTAACTCTAATCATGTTCTTCATGATTTTCTTAGTGATGATGATTTGAAGATGAAGAATAACGATGAACAACGATGATGATGAACATGAACAAGAGAGGTAACCGATGATAATTATGAAGAACATGATGCATAGATGGATGATGAACGATGAATAATGATAATGCATAGATGGATGATGAACAATGACAATGCATAGATGGATGATGAATGATGAACAACGAAAAATGATGATGCATAAATGGACGATGAACAATGACGATGCATAGATGAATGATGAACAAGTTGAACATGATGCATAGCTCAATGAAGAATATGAACGACAAACACGATGCATAAAAGAATGATGAACAAGTTGAACACGATGCATAAATGAATTTTTGTATTTTTTTTTTGTTAAATGCGTCTTTTTTTAACATGATGCATAGATAAACAAGATTAACGATGAAATGCATCGATATCCATCATCTTTTTTTTTGAATTTGTGTAATTTTTGTTAAATTTGGAAATGTATCAATTGAATTTATTTGACATTTATTATTTGATTATTTGTTGAAATATTAAATTTAATGAGGTATGCACATTCCCTAAAATGCTCTTCCTTGTTTGTTCCTATAATGCACAAGTTGCATAAAATTGTCCAACTATTTACCCTTTTGTCATTAATCTAATCCATACAATTTTTTGATCTAATGGTTGATATGGGTTCTTTTGTACCTCGATGCATAAAAGTTCTCAATTGAACCTCCCTATATATATATATATATATATATATATATATATATATATATATTATTATATAGGGGTGGGTTCAATGGAGAACCTCTATGCATCGAAGAACCTTGGAGAACCACAATGCATCACTAGAAAATCGTAATGCATCACGTAGAAATTGATGCATCACACGAGAATTTGATGCATCACGTGGAAATAATGATGCATCACGGGGGAATTGGGATGCATTTGTGGTGGTGCATGGAGGTTTTTCAAGGTTCTTCGATGCATGGAGGTTTTCCATTGAACACACCTCTATCTATATATATATATATGTATGTATGTATGTATGTATGTATGTATGTATGGGACGACCATGATGATACATTGCGAAAGCATGCATGCATGATGGGATCGGCATTGGTCGGTCCGTTCTCACCCCAGACAAACATACGTTTCGATTAAAGTTCTTTCCCAATACATACATACATTCACATTTCTTTTATGTATGGTTTATTTTATACTACATCCATCTTTTCCCAACCCTTCTTTTTCTTTCTTTCTTTCAACATAATATATAATCATATATGATTAACTAACTAAAATTATTAATTTTCCTCTTACATAACCAACACAAGTCTAATTTTCCATTTTCATTTTTATATTTATATTTTCAACACAATATTCGTATTTTTTGGATTTTAGAGCTATCGACTTTCTTTACATATAAAATTAAATTCATAACACTTGATTTATTTCAGCTAATAAACAAGTGAAATTTTATGATTTTTCTAATTTTCATTTTATTTTGCTGTTTATAACAAAAAAAACGTTTTAAAGTTTGAATATGCTTATTTTAACTGTAAATAAATTTTTTTATTATAAAAGTTCACAAATTTACTGTAGCAATTGATGATGTTAGATTTTTAATACTTTAATTAGCATATTCATAAAATGTAACATTAATTAAAGAAGACGGTTTGAACATAAATAACTAAAAAATAGGGTTTCTATGTAAATAAAACTTTCAAGATGAATCATTTTTTAGATTAAAATCCTCAACCATGTTAATTTGTTGTAACAAAAAGACTGTAACCGACTAAAACCTCACAAATTCGATAAGTTACCTAGTACAGCTAGTTACTTTCATCTTTGACGACTCCTCTAACGATCTTTGAAGCCTCCGATGACAAATTTGATTTTTTGTTTAGGGTTAAATGCACTTAACACCTTCAACGGTGACACCTCTACCACCAATTAACCCTCCGTCAACTCTTAAAACACTTGAATTTTTTATTTGTTTATCATTGAATTGTTGATTTAGGTTTTAGATTCACTCTGTTAGGCTTTGAATTCAATTTCGTTTTTGTTTTTTCATCTGAAACCGTTTGTTCTATAAAGGGTTACTAAAGAAGGTGGTGGCCAGAACTAAATACAACTGATTAAATTGGTTACCAGTCACTTTCATGAGGAAAATCATTATTTAGATAAGTTTTAATCGATGGAGTTTTTTTATGGCAACAAAAATAGTTGGAGATTTTAATCGTAAAAATGATCCAACGAACTTAAGAGTTTTTACACAAAAATCCTTGAAATTGTTAGAATCTATGTTGGTTATGGCAACAAAAATTATTGAGGGGTTTTAATCGTAAAAATAGTCCGACTTAAGAGTTTCTGCACAAAAATCCACAAAAAGATAACCCAACTATTGAAATTGTTAGAATCTATATTGGTTATGTTTATCAAAACCAATTGTAATAGTGAGCTATACTGTTGAAATTTGCTTTTAATGTGTTTGATAAAAATAGTTGTAACTCTAGACTATAAGCTAAATAACATAAAAAGAAATTAATGTTATTTAGACGTTAGTTATAGTTTATAATTATTAAGAGGACAAAAAATAAATTGGTTCAACTAAAAATCAAGCTCATTTTAAAAATTACTTCAATTAGCCTCTCATGAAAAAACTTATTTTTCTAAAACAAAAGCTTCGATTCACCCTTCTAAATAGAGGTTATTGTTTTTACAAGAGCTTGTTTACTAAAGGAAAAATCATGTAAAAAACCAATGCACTTTCAGTATTTTTCGAATAATCCATTGTACCAAAAACGTTTCCACAAAAGTTCTTCAACTTAAAAGTCCTTTAACTTAACAAAATCTTATGAAAAACTTCTGAAAAATCCTTAAAAAATCCAATAAAACAACACAATTCGGAAGAAAAAAAAAATTCAAGTTGAAGGACTTTTATAAAAACTTTTTTGGTAAATAGGGATTTAATCGAAAAATATCAAAATTATGCTGGTTTTTTGTATAACTTTTCCTTTACTAAATACCAAAGATGAAACATCTAAAAAATATCTGCCAAACACACGTAATGAATTATTTTTCTAGCACTAAACATGTACGATGTATCATTACCATTTAAAAAAAAAATATTGAAAACAATCATTCTATCTCATTTGATTCGCCCATACATGGGCGAACCTAGCTAAGGAGTATGAGTGTCATTTCACACCGAAACATTTTCAAAATACTGAGGTACATATGTATACTGAGGTACAGTCTAATTTATATTTGTTGTTTTTATTACTCAAATCTATTGAAAGATCAGCCCAATAGATTTATAAAAAAAACCAAAAAAAAATATAGACCAAGAATTTGAAAAACCCTTAATCGCTTTCATCCCTTGAGCTACGCTTCACGCTTCAGCCTTTATTCCTTCAACGTTTTTGAGTTCTACCTTCTGCTCATCAACGTTTCACCGACGATGACCAACCAGCGACGACGTAGGCACGCAGCCGACACCGACTCAGCGACTCCACCCGTTGGCCGCCTTTTGCATTCTGTCGACTGTTGCATGCTCTCTCTCTATCTTGCTTCTCTCTCTCTCTCTCTCTCTCTCTCGGTATAAAAATATTTTTTTTTCTTATTTTAAGTGTTTATTTGTTAAGTGTGGATGTTTAAGTTACTGAAATATAAATTATAGATGTTTAATTTACTTATTATATATTTTAGGTTAATGGACAAATCAAATGTTAAGAGTTTATTGGATAATTGTTTATTTTTTGAATTTATCTGTCCTGTACTCCTGTTCGAATTGCGCAACTCGATTGGTGAAGATTATATGACTGCATTTGTTGTATTGAAAAGAATTACTTGTCAATATTTCGAACGAAGATGCGATAACAAGATTTCAAAATGTGAAAATCTGAAGACAACAATTGTAAAATTTAAAATTTACGGTACTTATTGCTTTTAACTTTTAATGGCATGGTATTATAAACTTTTTTAATTATAAATGTTATTTGTTAATTTTGAGTTGGCAACCCGTTTCAGTGACCGATCCGTCTTAAAAAACATTTCAAAAATATAAGTATTAAACTTACTCTAAAAGGTGACACCTGTAACAAAAATTAACGGATCCACCCTTACATATATACCTTAAGAAGTTAGAGTAATTAGCATTCTTATGACCTAAATTTTTGGCGGTTTAAGTCCTTTAGCCATCATTTATAAATCATAATAACATGTCATTTGTTTTACCTAAAAATTAAGAGATTTAAACAATAGCTATAAAAAAATTTGTTTAAAAAGGGTTAATATTAAAAAACCCCAATCAAAATTTTCATATTTGTTAATTAAGTTTCTAAATTTTGTTTGTCTTATTTAAAAATATGTATCTTTTATCGGCTGCCGGATCAGTTGATAAAACAACACTGATAAAAAAAAGTTTTGTGATTTGATCGTTAAATATGAAAAGATGATGAGGATTTCGAATATTAATCAATTAAAAAAATAAGACCGGTCAAACAAGTCAAATATACATTTTTGAATAAGACAAAATTAGCTCAGGGACTTAAATAATAAGAAAAAAAAGTTTAGATTGGGCTGATCTTTCAATATTAACTATTTTTGATAAGATTTTTTCAATATTAACTATTTAAAGAATCATAGTTTAGATTGCTGCTATTTAAAATTAAGGTAGAAGAATAATTCTACTTGAAACAAAAAAAAAAAAAAAAAAAGTAGTAGTAGTAGCAAGTGAGGTTTAAAAAAGTAGTAGAATAATTATAGCATATATAAGGATCTTAATTCTATAATTTCTCAAACGTAAATAAAATTACAGTTGATTTGTTTAACTTATAAATGGAAAGAAGATAAAAAAATATGTTTGTACATACAATGTATATACATATGTATATTTATGTATGTATAGAGCCCTTTTATATGTTTTGATCGAGAGTTCAGAATTCAAAGAAACAGTGTTGGATTAAAGAAAGGGAAAAAATACAGAGGAGTTTTGAGAAAAAAGAAGGGAAAGAAAAGGTAAAAAAAATATTGAAGAGGGTATTGAAAAAGAAAAGAAAGGACTGATGTAACATATGATAAGGTTGGAGTCAATAGTCAATAGTCAAGTGTGTGATGTGGCTTTGTCTTGCAAGGCCTACCATCACCATCACCATCCACCCATCGCTCGCTCACTCACTCAACTCAACTCAACTCAACTCAACTCATGATGACTATCTAATAACTTTCCTGATTTCACCAAACACCATTCTTCTCTTCTCTTCTCTTCTCTTCGTGCTAAAATAACATTTTATAATCAGCAACCTTCTAATTATTGCCACGCCAAGCATCAATTTTTATAAAAACACCTAATTATGTTTTCATTTATGACTATAAGTTTATCAAATAATTAGTTATTAGATATGATTATTATAAATATTTAAGTGTTTGTGTTTATAATTTTACTAGCTTATGAACCTACGTATTTACATGGATAGTTTTTAAAAAATAATTGATTGTATAACATGTATGTAAACTTATAATTATACTATATAAATCTTAGTTATTATAAAAAGTACAAGAAAAGTATAGTTATTTGTAAAAAGTATTATATATCTATATTTTTAAATATAAGTGAATAATAAATTTCATTTACATTCTTTTAAATTTTTTATTACTAAATTAACAAAACATGTTATGACATATGCTTTTTGTTATAACATTGTCTTTTTTTTTTTTTTCAAATATAATCTTATTTATTTTAATATTTTATAATATACTTATATATTTTTAATTGATATAATTTAAGATTTTGTACTTTATAAATATAATTTGAAGTTTATGTATAGGTTATGTAATTTAACTTTTTCTTTTCAAGTTTATGTTTATTAGTTAAAAAAACAAATGTTAAATAGATAATAATGGCAAATGACGTTACTGGATAATGTTAAATAGTGGATATAGTTAATTAATTTATTATTTTATTTTAAAATTAAAAATTTGTATTTTATATTTTCTAGATGTAATTTAATAATATCGTATTTTTTTCATTTCAAATATAATCTTATTTACTTTAATACTTTATATGAAGTTTATACATAAATTATATCATTCAAGATTATTTTAGGTTTAGATTTAAATTAACTAAAAATTTACAAATGTCAAATAGATAATGATGGTAAATAAGATTATTTAATAATGTCAAATAGTAGATAGAATTAATTATTTATAACAAATATCAAATTGATAATGATAGTAAATAACACTATTAGATAATGGATAGAATTAATTTTTATAAATATTTACATATATTAGAAATAAGTAATTGTATTTATCATGTTAGGTTGAACGTGGTGGCGGCATGTGACATTTTGTGTTCTCATTTATTATTATTATAATTATAATTATCATTATTACTACTATTATTTTATATATATATATATATATATATATATATATTAATTTTTATAGTCCATCTTATTTTAAAATTGTTTAAAATGTATTTATTAATAGGTATATGTATGTGTGTGTTTGTGTTTATTTAAGTAATTTTTAAATAAATTGCAGAATCAAATATTATTATTATAATCATTAAGTTTTTATATGTAGCAAATTCAATTTTATGTACCTTGTTTAACATTTGACAATATATTCGTTTTAAACATTACAAACATTTAAAATTTTATTGTAATTCTTTTATCTATCAGAGGTATTTTTTTCATACTTTACGAAATAAGTTCTTACAAATAGATGATTTTTTAGTTTTTATTCTTAATTTATTAAATACATGAAACTAATTGAATTTCATAAATATTTGAAATAAATATTTACCTTTATTAGTACGATGGTGTGCTTTTTTTGTATAGTTGATATATAAATGTTGGTTATGGGATTTAAAGAATTAAAATAATTAAGAGTATCGGTGTAAAAAAACCTTTAAGTTGGACCATAATGCATTGCTCCGATATTGACCACATACTGAGCTTTAAAGTGGTGGTAGCACCCGTGCATGACTAGTTACAATGAATGTGCAAGATCGGTGGTTCAATGTTCCCTTTCTCATCAGCTGTCTCACTAAATACGCATTATAATTTAACATATCATAGAGCTTTTTGCATGACTGTACGTAATATAATTGTCTACTTATACACTGACGAAGTCTTATGGTTGTTGTTTATCATACTTTCAGGCAAGGGAAAACATATAGTTGAAGGCTTCTCGAAGCCTTAAGATTAGAGTTGTAGTCAAACACCTATGAAGTTCAAGACCTTGCAGCATTAGAGTAAAGGTTGCTTTGCATTTTGGGAGATTCGGGTATCAATATTCATTGCAATCTTTTATTATATAAGTGTACTAGAGTAGAATTTGTGTTTTGTTCATGGCATGAATTCGTTTTTGATTTTGTATAGTGAGCAGATATACTATGTTGACATATTGGATCATTGTAAGTGTACATACAACATGAATACTTCGGGTATCAGTATTCATTGCAATCTTTTATTATAAAAGTGTACTAGAGTAGAATTTGTGTTTTGTTCATGGCATGAATTCGTTTTTGATTTTGTATAGTGAGCAGATATACTATGTTGACATATTGGATCATTGTAAGTGTACATACAACATGAATACTTCTAATCTTTATTTGTGTAGTAGGTATAATATGCTTTTGTATTATGAATGGTTAACATAATGTCATATCATGGACATCTTTTTTTATATAATTGGTTGGATGTTTCGATAACAATAAAGGTTTTAGATGGATTAAAAAAAAGAAAAGGAATATAAATATATTTTTAAATTAGTTCTCCTGTTCTCATGAAAGTTAGGTTTTCATTTGACCCTCCAGTCATTTTCATCAACGGAGAGCCAGAGACCATTGTTTCAGTATGAAGCCAATGGTTTGCAAACGCAGTAGGATTGCTTTTAGTTTTTAGTTATTGCACTTTTTAAAAAATTATTAAAAAAATGTTAAGAAGTAGTATAAATTAAAGCAATAACTATATTATCATAATTTTGTATCACCTTAAAAGTTAAAACAGTGGTATTTATGCAAAAAAAAAAAAAAAAAAAAAATCCTTAAGTTTAATCATTTTTGTGATTAAAACTCTATATCATTTTCCATTGCACAAAAAGCCACACAAGTGGTAAAATCTCAAGGAAATGGAATATAACATGTTTTAACCAATTGAAAGTCACAGATCATCGTCAACAAGTCACCAGTAACCATTGGAATTCACCGAAAAAGTAATTTCAACAAAAAAACACAAATTTAAACAAAGAAATCAACAAGAAATGTAGATTTGAATTATAAAACACAGACAAGTGAGTTCGCTGAAAAAAAAAAATCCAACTTTAGAGTTTTTTAAGCAAACTGCACACTATAAGGCAAAGTGGTTTCTATTTTTATGTTGAACCTACGCGTTTTTGCATATTGGTTTCTTTTATTCCATAATATTTGGTTTGATTTTTTTTTTTGGATGGCACACTACTCCTAGTCCTAGTTAACAACATAAATTCAAATAATCAACTGATTAAGTCATGTGGTTAGCATCAACCAAGTAATCAATGTTTTTTTTTTTTTTTTTTTTTTTGAAATGAAAGAAACTATTAATAGAAGTGTTTATTTGGTATACCCATGGTGTCTTTTTAGACTTCACATACTATACTTGCGTGCATGACTTTTACCTTACCTTGACAACTGAAGGTAGCTATGGCTTTAAAACAAAACATGTCTTTAATCACACACACACCACTAAAAAAGCTACCAAATCAGGGACTCGCATGCAATGCTGACTGACTTGACCACTTTTTAAGCTTTTTCCAACTACTCTTTCATCTTTCATCTTTGCGTGGCATCATTCTTAAAAGACCAATATGCCCACACAATAAATATACACACGTACTCCATCTATCTTGTTATATTTAGGGTTAATATTAAAAAAATTCCACGGACATTAATGCAATTATCGATTAAGTCATTAAACTTTTTTTTTTACAAGTATTTAAGTCCCTAAACAAAGTTTGTCTTATTCAAAACTATATATTTTTTACCTGCTACCTGCTTAACAGGTAAAACAATTAGTTATTCGAATAGTTTATTATTTAAAAAACTAACTTTCTTTTCCAATTTTCACGATTAAGTCACTGTACTTTTTTTCTTGTTAAGGTCACTGTACCGTTTACCGGTTAGTGACCTTCTAAACATGTCAAATATATAGTTTTGTAAGACAAAAAAAGTCTAGGAATTTAAACACTCGGAAAAAAGAGTACATTGACTAAATCGATAATCGAACTTAAACAGTCATATGTAAACTATCATGTTTATTGTTTAAGTTACCTTTGTCATTTCATGTTAGATATCTTTTAGATGTTCTGTTTTTCATTTTAAATGTCGTAATTGACTCATAACCATGTTGTCTTCAACGACGTTGAATTATTCATACATTTGCATGTCCTTCGTGTACTTCATTTTCCTCAACAAAATCACATTAAAAATAATCAGGTTTATATGAAGTAGTATTGGCTTTTTTTATTTGATAAACATATGATACATAACAGGTAACAATTATTCACATAATATTTCCGAATGTTAACAAATGATCCTTAAATACTATTTTACAATAAGTATAAGCATAATTAAACATGTACAAACGTAAAAATCTATAGAAAACTTTAGTTCACAAGGCCAAATCAATTTGACCATGTCCAAGTCAAGGTGGTGTCCAATTGACGGTCCTACATTTGTCCCCCGTTTGCTCAAAATTCAAGAGTTGAATGTGAGATGTGCCCTTTTGCCCTCCTGAAATTCCTATTGCCTACAAGGGGAAAAAAAATGCAACTTTGATCAATTGTTAATTTGTTGGTTTTAAGTATCACCTTTTAATAAAAAAATATCATTTGTATTTCATGTATTCTCAGGGCCGGCCCATTGGGGTGTGCAACATGGGCTACTGCCCAGGGCCCAACAGCCAAGGGGGCCCAAAATGTTTTTTCCTCTAGTACCTAAACTAATACTAGTAGTTTACTTATTTGGCTATTTGTTTGATTGTGATATTTACGTACATATTTATACGTTTGTTTCCTTTAATCTTTAAATGTTATATATACATACATGTTTAGAGGACAATTTTTAAATTTTTGCCCTGGGCCCCAAAAACAATAGGAACGACCCTGTGTATTCTGAATTTTTATCATAAACAATAAAAGAAACGACTAGTAAAAGTTATTCATATTAATATTGTGTTATAAAAATTAATTTAGTGGCTATACAATATATATATACATAGAAATTAAAAACAATATAAATATATTTAATTCGTTTTAGTTCGATCTCTAGGATTCCTTTCTAATACGTACTGATTTTTAATTACTAGATAAATAAATTAAACAATTAAAACTATTAATTTAAAGGGAAGGAGGAAAAAAAAAAGAAGACCATTTATGCTTTAAAGTTGCTTCCAAAGAGACAGGGAAAGATCAGCTTCACGTGCTTTTGTTTGGAAGGGGACGACTTGACGATTGGTCACTTGGTCCGTTGGTCGTATGAAAACGACACCGCCCTTCTTCAATTCTTTCATATATTTTCTTTACTATATTTCCATTTTATTTTAAATTAACATTTCTTTTAAATACATATATATATAACCTTAAATGTGGGCCCATTTTTTTATATCTATATATTATAATACAACATACAAACAAACAAACAAAATGATCAATATTAATATGATTACAATTAGATTATAAATTAGTTCTTTTATAACTTATAAAACATAAGAAAATTTCTAAAAATTTAAACTTTAACAAACATGTATTAGATAATGAACTAAATTTAATAAAATAGTAAAAAAAATAGAGTTAAAAAGTATATATTTTTATATTTTTAAAAACAGAAAAAAACTAACAAAAAAGAAAAGTAAAATCAAACCATTATAAACTTTTACTTATTTATAGTCGATAAATATAAATTTTAATAATAAAATTAAAAGTTGGAGAGTGTAAGATACTAATGAGTATTCTGAGAGTAATTTAAGGGTATGTTTGTAATTTTATTTGTCAGTTAATTTCAACGTTTAAAACTTATGGTTTTCAAAAGCTACTTCAAAAGATGTACCAATCAAAATTAACTTATCACTGGAGCTTTTAATAAGCTTTTGAAAACCATAAATCCAAACTCTCATAATATTCTATAAGTTGTGTGCCAAACATAATATGTATGATTTAATATACACGTGTTTTCTTAATAAAAATGATAATGAGATACTTGGAAGTAAAAAATTAACGTGACTTGTAATGTAATTAAGTGTTATAAGCAGGAAGTTAATCCGTTGTGGTGATGTAAAAAAGTCAAAAACGTATCAAGGTAGATGTGGACCATATAACTAATCTCATTGTATAAGATTTTGGAAACATTAGACGTACTAAAGTCTTGTATATCATTTCGGGTTAAGGTCACACAATACCAGTGTACTTTTCTAAATGTATCGATATGGTACATAAACTTTTTATTTTACCTATATGATATGTGTACTTTAGTTTTTCATTTCAGTATGATATATTTCTATATAGAGTTTATCTTTTAATTCAATTTTATCAATAATACTCGAGTCGAGGAAAAAAAGAATTATTTTGTTTGTTGGTTTGGAAATATGTTCAATAAAGTGTATTATTTTGATTGAGGTTTTGTTCTTCAAACCTAAAAATCAAATCGTAAACAACCTTTAATGAATGCATCACATAGAATATACAACATTTGGTAAATATAAACACGTGGCATATAGGTTTAGTTATAAAAAAATCCAAATATTTAATGGTTTTACGTATTAGTGTATTGCGGTCAAATTTCTTACGATTGTTATATACAAAAGTAAGTAAATTTTTTTACGAATTATTTTTGAAACTAACTACAATTAGAATGATTTTAGACCGTCAAAAGTCGTTTATGAAAAGACAAAGTTTTTAATTAATTGAATACAGTCTAAACATATTTGCGTTATTAAAAAGTTTAATGGTTTTGATTATTTATAGATTTTAGTTTGCGGACTTTTTTATCATGGAAAAGTTAATATCATATTTACTAAAAAAATTACAATGTCCAAAATGTTAAGAAAAAACTAAAATATATACGGTTGTCTAAAAAACCCAAAAAATAATGTCAAAGTAAATTATTTTAAACAAGCTTGAATTCTTATTGAAAAAAATCAAAATTAAGATTCACTGTAAAAAAGTGTCCATTGTCGACATTTAATTTGAATGCATACACACTTTTAAATGTGTAAATATACAAGTTTATGTAAACAAGTATGTCATGATAAATTCTTTTTATATCTTTATACTTAAAGAAGTAAATAAGTTGGTTAAAATTTCACACATAAAAACATGAATAGATTGCATTGGTTTCATATTCTTAGGTATGAATTATTTTAAATCTTTAAATGACTATTATATACATTTAAATCCATAAATATTTTCTTGTGTTTACACATTTATAGTTACAAAGTTTTATAATTTATTAAAATTAAATTTGTTTTACACACTTAGAACTGTGATCAAAATAAATTTATTATTATAAGATTTTGTTTTCAAGAAAGATTCGGACTTTTTTTTATTGGTCATAACAATATTCAAAAATTAATTTATAATAAAACTACAAATTCATTTGTTAATTAAATTAAATTGGGTAACAAATATAATAAAATATGGATTCAGAACTGTATAATAAATGGGAAAATAAGAAAAGTAGAGTGAATTGCCTTTTATCTCATAGTTGATAGTCTAGTCCCCCTCCATGTGTGGAAATTGGAGAAAGTTATAAATAAATCATGTATTTATATCACTTAAAAAAAAAAAGTTGTTACAAGGTCGGATGGATGGATATAAATATATAATCAACAAAAAAAAAAAAAAAAAAACGAAAGGAAAGGAAAGTAGAGGTGATTTTAGTGGAAAGAGTGAGTTGTCCTTGTAAAGGTGGGACCCGTATAGCAGCGTGTGGTGGGGGGGTTTAGTTTTAGTGACAACCATTTTGCAGTTGTTATATACATATATATCTATGACTCAGTGACTCAGTGCTTCCCCCGTCGACCAGTCCTTCTTCTATCCTCCTCTCTCGTCTCATCAGTCCCTCTCCCCCCATTCTCCCTTCTCACACGCGCCATATTGATTATTGGCAATTCATTAAAATAACAATAAATCTTTTTTATCCTTTATATTCACATCATTAATTTATTTTATTAAATATTTATATTATTTATCATTTATAAAAAAATAGATGTTTATAATTAATATGATGTTTATAATTAATGTGATGTTATTAATTATATAAAATATAAAATTTTATACTATTAATTATAAAACGGACAAATTATCAAAATATTAACAATATTTTTTTATCGGATGTTTATAAATAATATGATGTTATTTTTATCATTAATGGTAACATTAATTATCATTAATAACTTTGACTTTTATATTTTCTTTATCGTTTATAATAACAACATTTTCTTTTTCTATCAATAATAGTAATTAACGACATGCAAACTTGCTTAGTAAGTCAACAATATTTTTTCAGTTATAAAAAATAGTAACATATTTTCATATTTTTATCAATAACAGTAACATATCAACTTAAAATCATTTATTTTTATTTTTTAGGTTTTTCTAAAATATCATAACACCAAAAAGGAATCCAATTATGTTTCAAAATTTGTTGCCTAATTTTGTAATAAAATTTTAGTTTTTAGTTTTCTATTTTTATTTATTTATTTAAAATTATACTATTACTATCATTTAAGATTAATTATTAATTTTATTTATTTAATAACCTTATATTTTTTGATATTTATTCTGGTTATTTGTTTATAGTATACGATTATATATAATATGGACAAAAAAAATTACAACTCATTTCGATTTTTTTTTTCCAAACGAAAAAAACTACGAACCATGCTGTTTTTTAGTTTTTTCCTAACAAAAAAAATATGAACCATTTTAGTTTTTAGTTTATCAAATCTAAATGGATCAAAGTTTTTTATTTGAAAAACTAAAAATCAAAATAGGTTGCAATAGTTTCATTCGAAAAAACTATACACCGGAATAATTAATAGTTTTTTTGTTGCTTAAAACTAAAAATAATTAATTGATTGCAATTATTTTGTTAGAAAAAAATAAAAATTAGAATGGTTTATAATTTTAATTTTTTTTTTTGTTCAAAAATCTAAGAAAAGAATGACTCATAGTTTTTTATTTGAAAAACTAAAAACCAAAATGAGTTGTAAAATTTTCATTCGGAAAAAACTATAAACCGCAATTATAATTTTTTTGTTGTTAAAAAAATGGGTTGGAGTTACTTTGTTAGAAAAACTATAAACCGAAGTTTTTATAGTTTTGTTTCTAAAAAAACTAAAAATGAATGAGTTGTAATTCTTTTCATTCAATAAAGCTAAAAACTTGGATGGTTTAGTCTATTTGGTTTGGAAAGAATATTAAAACTGAATAATTTGTATGTTTTAATTCCAAATGAAAAGTACAACGACCTATTCATGTTTTTAGTTTATTTAATGATAAAAAGTACAAGCCATTCACTTTTTAGATTTTTTTTAACAAAATAAAACTACGAAGAATGATGGTTTTTGAATTTTCACTAACAAAAAATTACGACTCGTTCGTTTATTCTACAATTCCACAACAAATTTTGAAACACAACTTCATTTTATTTTGTGTTTATGAAATCTTAGCAAAACTTAAAAAATTAAATTAAATTCTGTTTTAATTTGATATGTTATTATTATTGATAAAAATGTGAAATGATATTAATATTTTAGATTATATATATGTATGTATGTATGTATGTATGTATGTGTATGTGTGTGTGTATATATATATATACATATATATATATATATACATATATATAGAAACAGATAACATGAAGGGATAAAAACGTAAAAGGAAACAATATAAACAGAGAATAAAAAAGGAAAGAGAAAATGAGAATGAGAGTGAGGCGTTGGCGCGTGGGTATGATGGTAAAAGTATAAAAAAGAAAAGGAGGCCTGCGGCTTTGGCGCTGGGTACACACACATTCACATTCTTTGGGTTAATGAATTGAAGAAGATGAAGACAAAGACAGAGAGTAGTAACTACTAACTATTTTTTCTTTTTCTTTTTCTCCTGCATTTGTAATTGTAATTGCAACAATTGCAATTTACACCCCCCACTTTTTACGTTTCACCCTCTAACCTTATCCTCAAACCATTAACCAACCAACCCACACTCACTCACCACACCTACTTTCCATTTCCATTCTTATTCTTAATTGATGATGCATCATGGTTTCTACGTATACATTTTTTAATTAACTCATCGTAATGTACTCATTTGTCTTTTAAATAAATTAACTTAGAGGGTCCATTTGTCTCACGAAATGATATTTGAATTAATTGGAATTAGTACATATTAGTTTGATTGGTTGAATTTTAAAAAATAATGTTTAAGGCTAGTTAATAGAGGCTTATGTGAAACGTTATGTTTTAAATTTAATCATTAATCTTATGTATATTAAAGTCTGTGACTGCAATGACCTAATGAAACTTGCTTATATGAAAATCATGAGAATGTAATCAAAGTGAATTCAATGAACCTATTGATAGTTTATTTCTATTGGTTCAAAGCTTGTATACATAAAAAAAAATTATACATCTAAAAGCTTATTTCGATTGATGTTCATGAGTTCATGGTTTTGAAAACATACGCTTTGCATATTCAGAAATTAAGAAACTAGTTGAACTTGAACATGAGTTTATTTATATAATTTATTTTGTTTTTCAAAAAAAAAAAAAAAAGTTAAACGTGATCTAGAATTGACAGAAAGTGTTGCAGGAATGTCGTCATACAAATTAATTAAAAAAAATCTTATAAAATAGGTTGTTAGAATCTGTGGCAAATACCGCTAGCTAGGAAGACTTTTTTTTTCTTTTAACAGCAAACTAATCTAATGCTACTCCTAAACTACTCATTTGCTTCAAGTGAAGACTTTCAAAGTTACTTTCACCATCTAAATTCAAACTTGTCTCCAACGGAAGTCGAATCCGTAACCTCACACTTACATATCACTCTCATACCAAATGGGCTAAACCCCGTTGGTTGTGCATAAAAAAAATGATACAATGGTTGTTACGGACTTTATGTTGCTTATTATACAAAAAAAAATAAAGAATAAAGTGTTTTTAACTTTTTATACAGACTCATAATTTTAACTTTAAAGGATTCCTTTGTGTTGGGTTTTGTGCGAGGTGAGATTTTTCGTAACTTTACCCAAACCAAAATTCATATTTTTGGAATAATTTTCCATTTCATGAGTTTTTCTTTTGCAAAAATTTCTATTTTCGGGCACGCAAAAAAGATGTGCTCAACATTGGGATGTGAAAAGTATATACAAATGGTATGGATTGGATTTACCGACTTAAATTATTATTTATATTTTATACATATAATAATGTAAACTTCTTTAAAAGTAGTTATAATGGGATTGTTTGTTGCTTTTATTGTTTACCACTAACCAATTATTTTATTTCTTTTGTTGGGAAAAAGTTAGTAGTATGTCTTGTTGGCACTCAATGGGAAAATTCCAGTCTTTTTTTCTTATCTTTTTCATGGACAATTTTCTTTTACTAAAATCCCCTTTGTATAATATAAATAAATATAAGGGTTAATTACAAAAATAACCAAAATATAATTTCATTTCTCAAATTTTACCCAAAGAAACTAATTTAATCAAAGTATCCACTATTTACGTTACCACATTTACGCGACAACCACTATTTACCTTACTTATACTTTTTAATAATTTTTTATACATTACGTTACAAAGGTAAAAAGTAACGTAAGGTACATTACCTTTACGTTACCAAATCTATTTTTAGGAATGAGCACAATGAGATTTGGTAACGTAAAGTAATGGTACTTTACGTGATCATTCACCATTTGTAATGAAATACATTTAAAAAAATAACAAAAAATACAAGTAACGTAAATATTGGTCATGACGTAAATGTGGTAACGAAAATGTTGAGTATTTTAGTAATGTGACTTTTTTTGTAAAACTTGAGAAATAATTGTTTTTTTTAGTATTTTTGTAATTATCTCATAATATAAACATATCATAAAAACATAATACAATAATTTTGTTTAGAAAGCAAAACAAACAGCATTTTTCATAAAAAGGATAATACTTGACCATACATTCACAATCTATGAAAATATTATATACAAGTCCATGATGAAAATTAAATATAATTTCTTTTGAGTTTTACACATACAAAATTTTATTTTGGATTTCATTTTACGTAAAAATTTAATGAAGGATTATAAGTTCTACTGTTCTTAAAAAAATTAATTACAACATTTTATTTATTTATAAATTAATTATAATAATTATCTTGTTTTGTTGCTATTTGTTAAAGTTAGGGGTGTTCATAAAAATCCGAATCCGAGACTATCCGAAATTTCGGATATCCGAAAATTGGATATTCGGATTCGGATAGTAAATTCCAAATTTTCGGATATTCGGATAACCCGATATCCGAAAATAAATAAAAAAATTTAAATTTTTTATATCTTTAGTATTGATTATTTACATAATATTTGAGTGTTTATTATTATTCTAATATATATTTTTGAATTTTATCATGATATTATAGATTTGTTAACTAAGATTTTATAATTTTAGTTTTTTTAATATATTTTTAGTCGTTTTGAGTAAAATAAATCCGGATACTTTTAGTTTGTGATATATTTATCTTTAATATGTATTTGGATATATAAATTTGTATGTTAGATATTTAAAAATCTGATTATATTTAAAAAAAAATGAATTTTCGGATATTCGGATAATCCGATAACCGAATACGAAATTTCGGATTCGGATAGCAAAATTCACTATCCGAAATTTCGGATATCCGGTTTTGAACACCCTTAGTTAAAGGTGTGACTACTTCTTCGTTAACCAAGTGAATATTTAAGTAATCATATAATCATGATATATTTATGATAAATTTCATACATCTACCATATTGCTGATATATACATTTTATTAATGAGTCTTGATATTAGTAGGTCCCACAATATTAGTAGAATGATTGCGTAGGATATAATGAATAATAAAATTAAGAGAAAATGTATATATGTTTAACAACACATTATTTGTATTATATTTGGCAAAACTAGTAAGAGTTACAAGCCGGATTTGTTTGGTTGTTGGAGCTTTTAGGAGATATTAGCTTTGTAGATGTATTTGATAAAAATAGTAGTAGCTTATACATTTAAATGAAATACAAAAACATTAATATTAATTATGAGTTATGGTTTTTAATTATTAAAAGGATAAAAAAATTAACATTGTTCGACCAAAAGCTTACAATACTTATATTTTTGATAGAAGAACTTTTATTTTTCAACTAAAATCGTGAAATTCTATCATCCAAATAATAAAAGTTGTAAACTTGAGTTTTTAAAAACAAAAATAATAGCTCTAAAAGCTTGTAATAACTTATTATCAAATATATCCAATATTTATTTAATAGCATATAATCAAATACATAAATTTTGTAATAGAATACTATATGCCTTTAAGATTTTGTCTCCAATTAATTCTATCTAATATCTAATATATAAATGTGATAATATAACCTAGCAATGTTGATTTACTTCAACTGTATAATTATCATTTATTATCATTCGTTCATATTAAAATACGTTTGTATCTTATTATATAATATAATATATTAATTAAATAGCAAATATTTAAACCATAAAAAATTTAAGGGTGTGTAATATTGTGGTGTAAACCATGAAAATAAAAGCTGGACCAAATAAAATCACTAAGGTGGTGTTTGGATTGCATAAATTTAAAATGATAGGATTTGGAAATCTTTAGGGGTATGGATGGATTATGAAAGGTGGAGAAGTGAGGAATATAAAATCCTAAATGAGCTAAATCCTTTCTTTTTATATTGTATCCAAACATGATAATGAATGAATTCTAAATTCAAATCCTAAATGAGTTGTTTAAATCCTTCAAACCAAACGACACCTAAGGATATCAAACAGTATTGTTTTCAGTTTTAATAATTTTTTCTATATAATTTTCCATTATAAAAAAAAAAAAAAGAAACGAACCGATCCGTTAACGTCCGTTTTAATTTTAATTTCTATTTTTTTTAGAATTTTTGGTTTGGTAGAGTCCATTTCAAACCGGTGTAAACTCCTGACCTTTATATAAAAACCAAACAATGACTTCTCAAACATGTAAAAAAATTATCCATTTAATTGCTATAAATACAATATTATTTAAATCTTTTAACTTCAATTTACTTATTTGTAAGTTAGTAATCACTAATTAATACGGTAAATTTGATTTCAATCCATAAAATTTATTTATATGAGATATCTTAAAATATTTATCAACTAAAACTTTTAATTAATTTATTACATTAAAATATTGTGATTTTAAATAAAAAAATATATAAAATGATGTGCACTACAGCACTAGCAGTGTATGCCTAGAATCGTGAGTTACCATCCATAATCTATGTATTATTTAAAAGGATGTCAACAAACATTCTTGGAATTGGAATGGTTAATGATGATTTATATGAAAAATTTATTGAGTTTTTTAATGACATTTTAATTAAATTATTATAAATTTCACAAGATTTTGTTAGGTTGGAAAAAAAAAAGTCTTGAGTTAAAAAAGACATAAACCCACATTGGCTTTTTCTGCCTTTTGTTTCAACTTTTGTTTCTGTGCTACCTATGCATTTGTCCATGTCTGCCTTCCCTTGCTTCCTCTGCTTCCCCTCTTCCCTCTTTTAACTCTCAAAACACACATCATAATGGGTTAGCAATCAATCATACTCTCAATTTCCTCCCCAATTTCAATCTTTCTTTTCCATTTCTTCTATCCTGTCTTTTATTTGTGTTGTTCTTGCTTTTCTTGATTTTTCCCCATGATTTGACTTCATTTTCCCCAATTTTCTTGTCCCCTTCAAGATCAAGAATCACTTGATTGTTCTTATCTTACAAACCCCACTTCTCCTTTTTTTTTTTTTTCCTTCCTCTTTCTTTTCTTATATCTTTTAGGCTTCAAGAATCACTTGGGAAATTTGTCACAAACTGAACTGAAAACTTGGGATTTTGTGATGGAGATTGATCTGAATCATGCAGTGAGTGGTCACAATGCTGAATGTTTTGGAAATGGAGAGGATTCATCACTTTCATCTTCCTCAAACTCTTCCTTAAAGTCCCCGAATCCAAACCCTTCTTCATCCTCAATTTACATGGAACATTGGCATGCTTGTGCTGGCCCTCTCACCACTCTCCCAAACAAAGGAAATGTGGTTGTTTACTTCCCACAAGGTCACTTGGAACAAATTGCCTCACATTCATCCACTCACTTTTCACCCATTGAAGTTCCTTCTTTGGGCCTCCCTCCTCAGATCTTTTGCAAAATTGTTGATGTTCAACTGCTTGTAAGTTGTTTAATTTCCCCTTTTCTTTGGTGCTTCACTCAATTTCACTTGTTTTTCATCTTTTACCCAATTTTTGATAACAGGCAAACAAGGAGAATGATGAGGTCTACACAAAGCTCACTCTTTTGCCTCTGCCAGAGGTAAAATCTTAACCTTTCTTTTAAAATTTATATTAATCATGGAAAAAGTGAACAACAAACAAAATCCAGGATTTATCCTTTTTTATAGTTCTTTGATGTTTCTGCTAATTTCGGTGTTTTCTAATTTTGGGTATCTTTCTTTTTTACCTTTCGTATGCAAACTTTGTGGTACAAAAACTTGTTTTATGATATTGGGTTAGTCAAGTCAAAGTCTTGTGAAAAAGGAATTTATTTTTAACTTTGGTAAGGTGGATGGCTGAAATTTTGCAGGGAAAGTTGCAAGAAGCGGAGGAGGAGGGTGGTGGGGATACACCCACAAGATCAACCCCTCAAATGTTCTGCAAAACACTCACTGCTTCTGATACATCCACCCATGGTGGATTCTCGGTCCCCCGAAGAGCTGCTGAAGACTGTTTCCCACCTCTGGTTTGATATTTCACTATTTTTTTTTGTTTGTGGTGGTTTTCCATGGAAAATCTGACCAATTTTATTTATTGTATGTTTAAAATATAGTTTATATAAATGCATTGCATTTACTGGTTGAATTTTAGGATTATAAGCAGCAGAGGCCAAGCCAAGAACTAGTTGCTAAGGATCTCCATGGAGTAGAATGGAAATTTAGGCATATTTATAGAGGTGAAATTTGGTCAAGTGATTTGAATTAGAGTATTAATTAGAATTGACTTGGATTCATAGATTTTGATTTGGAAATGGAAATGAAATCATGTTTTTACAGGTCAGCCGAGGCGGCATTTACTTACGACCGGTTGGAGCATCTTTGTAAGCCAAAAGAATCTTGTTTCCGGAGATGCTGTTCTCTTTTTGAGGTATCTCTTTGTAGCATGTATGTGTTTCTTTTACGCTTTACGAACAGCTATAAGCAAGACCACAGCAGTATATATGTAATACGACAAGTCGACTGTATGCCCCCCACGCCCATTGACTGAATGTGTAAGATAGCCTGGCTTTTTGAGCATGAATGTTTGCATCCTAGACTACTACGGGCTCTGATATCATGTGGTGGCGATCCTGTCTGGTATTCAGTAGGGAACCAATAATCAGTTAGAAAATTATTTTGTTTAGATCTCACTAATGCATCTGATGGTTGTTTTAGGGGTGAAGGAGGAGAACTGAGGCTGGGAACAAGAAGAGCTACTCGGCCGAGAAACATCCTTCCTGATGCAACCATGGGCAGCTTGAATTCTTATGCTGACATCCTTTCTTCTGTTGCTAATGCAGTGTCCACCAACAGCTCCTTTCATGTTTTCTACAGTCCAAGGTAAAGTTTAAGGATCATAAACAAATTTTTGCACTCAATACATTCAAAGTTCAAACATGCATGTTACTTGCATAAAGATGATACCCTTATCTCAAAAGCCTAGCCTTCGTCTCACCTGAGCCTTTCTTGATTGAACTATCGGGGTGTGATTCAACTTAGAGGGTGTTTGCTTTTGCGTTATGATAAGAATTATTAGATTCTTATGTTACAATAACGTAAATAATTGGTTTAAAGTGTTTGGATTGCATAAGTTAATAAGTGATTATTTACGTTTAGAGTTAATCCTACCACACTTTTTCATAAGTTAAAAAATGTAGCTTATTTGCTTAGTAAGTGATTATTTGGTCATTTTACAAGTTAAAACGCAAATCCAAACACTTTAAAAACAGGTTATTTGATAATTATAATAGTAAACAGCAGAAGCTAAATCAAACTATACATTTTTTGCAGCACTTTTTGTTATAGCTATTATCTGATTATTAGTTTCCAAAACGCTACATCACTTTATCAATTCAAAAACAAATCCAAACACCCTCTGTTTTTCCCAAATAACAAATGAAATGCAGGTCTAATCGAGCGGATTTTGTGGTTCCATATGCAAAGTACATGAAATCAATCAATAGCATGATATCTATTGGTGCAAGATTCAAGATGAAATTCTGTATGGATGAGTCTCCAGAAAGAAGGTATGGTGTAAAAATTTTGTTTATTTCTTTAAGGTGGATGATATTTGGAAAAGAGTTTCATTTCTTCTTAATACAGGTTCAGTGGAGTTGTGACCGGTTTAGGGGATATGGATCCTTACAAATGGCCCAACTCAAAATGGAGGTGCCTTATGGTACATTCAATGACCTTTTCAACTTCATTTAATTGAACAAGTTTATAAAATTCGTTGTTGTCGGTAGCCTAGCAAAAAGAAAAACACAAACAATCACACAGTGACATGACTCTCGAAGGTGTGATGTGGGGCTCCAATAACCGAATAGGAACTCCTCCTTTTAGTTAAGATTTGAGGCATCCCAACATCTATGATTCAAGCTTGGACTTGAAGAAGGTTTCTTTTATAATATATGGATTGAAATGTATATTTACTTGCTTTCTTGCCTCAAAATCAGGTAAGGTGGGATGAAGATATCGGGAATGAGCATCAAGAACGAATATCTCCATGGGAGATTGATCTTTCTGGTGGGGCTTTCCCATTGTTAAGTATTCAGTCATCCCCACGGCTCAAGAAACTGCGTGCAGGTCTGCATGCAACTCCTTCTGAACACCCTGCAGCTGGTATGAATCTTTCTTGAGTTGAATTTTCACAAGGATCAGTTTTTTTTAGAAACATTAAGTGCTTACGTCCTCTTTATACAGCACGGGGTGGATATGTAGACTTTGAGGAGTCCATAAGATCCTCTAAGGTCTTGCAAGGTCAAGAAAATGTAGGTCCGGTATCACCTCTTTATGGGCGTGATAAAATGAACAACTCGTTGAGCTTCGGGTTACAACCCTTGATGCATCCGAGTTTTGCCCCAAATGGGATGATGATGATGGGGAGGAGTACTAATTTTGTAAGCGAGCTTATGAAGACTCATCATCAGCCACTCCCAACCACCCCTTACTCTGGCTTTCTGGGATCTGACAACACTAGATTTCCGAAGGTCTTGCAAGGTCAAGAAATTTGCTCATTGAGATCATTGACTGGAAAACCTGACATCGGATCTTGGGGCGCAACAAGAACCGATCTTGGCAGCGGTCGTTGCAATGTTCTCAACATGCATAGAACCCCTGAGAATCCCAGTTTCTATCCACTTGGTTCTGAAGGTAGCAGAAACTTTGGTTTGCTGAATACCGATGTTTATGAAGCAAGACCGAATCCAGGTCCAGTCATAACTACAAACTTCATGCGATTTCCCATCATTCCACCTTCTGTTGGAAATGGGATCATGAGGGATAATGTAGCCGAGCTTCAGCTTCCCGTTGAGAAGACCGTTGCTAAGACAATTGAACCTAACTCTAGCAGTGAGAAAGATGACGGTGCTTCAGATAGCATAGGGAGCAGCTGTAAACTCTTTGGTTTTCCCTTGAATGAACCTCCTCCACTGCTGGATGCAAAATGTTTGAACAAGAGGAGTTGTACCAAGGTAAGGTTCACTTATAACTTAACCATATGGGTTCATGATCCCTTTTTATCGTTGTTAATGCATCTATATGCACTTTTTTTTTTACCATAAATATTTCAGTTTTACATAACATGGGATGATTGGTATCCACTCAAGCTCCTTTGTATTCTGGTTTTTTCTTGGAATTTTAGGTTCACAAGCAAGGAAACAAGGTTGGAAGGGCCATTGATCTGTCAAAAATGTCAAGTTATCGTGAGTTGTTCATCGAGCTAGAGATCCTGTTTAACATGGAAGGCGTCTTCAGTAACCCTGATGGTGGATGGCGACTACTGTATACAGATGAAGAAAACGACATGATGGTTGTAGGAGATGATCCATGGGAGTAAGTGCTTATAACATAACTTGAGCATTCCTGTTAACAAGAATTAATTCTAGCATAACACCGAAGTCTACTCCTTTTCGTAAAAAGTCGTACAGTTTGATTCCCATCTCATTGTTGGTGAGGGTCTATACTCGATATAGATGGTCTCGTGTGTTCTGTAGTCTTCTAGAATTAATAACCATAATGCTGAAACGTTGTTTATAAATGTATGCTTTGTGCAGTGAGTTTGCTAGGATCGCAGCAAAGATACACATATACACAGCAGAAGAAGTCGAAAAGCTGATGAGCAGTGGGGTGATCAGTGACAACACAAGCTGCTTGGAGGAAGCACCTACTATAGTCGATACGGCTAAGTCTTCATCAGTCGGCCACCCAGATTAATTATCTGATTCGTCATCGTGATGTTCAACTGTTTTATGGTTTGTTTTAGCCGTATGTTGTTTATGCTTGTGGTTTGTTTTGGGCCCAACAACTATGCAACCTTTGAATTTTAGAGCAAGTTTTAAGTACTTGCCAGACTTGTGTGCGATATGCTATATGCAAGTAAATAAGTTGCAGACTTTGGGATTATTTTTGGACCGATCGTTTGTAGAAGGCAAACAGCACAGGTATGCAGAAACTTTAATTATTCATCATAGAAACACTTGATACAGCTGAAGCTTTGATTGTTCAAAACGAGTGACCCGTGCTTATTGCTGTTTGAAGAGGTTGCGACCCATAAGCATTCTTCTGATCTCATTGGTTCTGCTGGCGATCTCATAAAACTTGGCATCATTGGCCAGTCGGGTACTTGTTCATGTTGAGGAGTTACTCGAAATGCTGCCAAGATATCAGTATCCTTGGTTTCATAGTCAGGAGTATAATAAGTCAATTTATAATCTTTAACATCAGCTTTGAATCCAACACTTGCTTTAGTCTCTGTTTGTGGTGACATAAATACCTCCCTACAACTCATGAACCCATTGCCACCCAGGCATTGAAGCTGGTAAGACATTAGCACATTTTCAAATCGACATGTATTGTAAGGCAATTGAAGCTGGTAAGACATTAGCACATTTTCAAATCGACATGTATTGTAAAAAAACACGATTTTCAAAAATAGTATATTTGACACATTTTCAAGAAAATAATCTTTAAATATATATTTGAAAACAACTTTTTATGGTCATGAGTACGTTTAGATGGTTTGGGTTGAAATTAACACCCCTCACAAACTGTATTTCTGTAACGACTTTTCCATAGTCACAATCGTTGCAACTGTATACACATGCTCTATAGCAGCATTAACAACTATCAATCAATAAACACCGAACCATAATCCAATTAATCAGTTTTTTTTTAACGGCAAATTGTCTTACTCCTATTCCTAAATTACTCCTTTACCACCAGATTTACTTACTCCAACTAAATTTCAACTTACCTCCGACGGGGATCGAACCCATGACCTCTCGCTTATAATTTCACCTTTTGTTTTTGGTTAACTGTTAAAAGTTAAAAGCTAATGGGTCAATAATTTATCAGTTAAATCGGTTAATCACAAATGGATTTAATATATGACTTATGGTTTTAAAAATAATTTTTTAAGAGAATTATAATTCACATATAATAGTTTTCAAGTGTCAAAAAAATCATAGAAGTTTAAAAAATAGTTGTATGAAAACTTAATATATTATAGCAAATAAATTATAATATATGATTAACTCTTTGCAATTACATTATAAAAGCTAGAAAATAATTGAATAAATTATGACAACATTGAACCTTTAATGTTTAAATAAAGTATAATTAAAACTTTTTTATAATAAAAAAACTAAAGAACTAAAAATATAGTATAAAAATAACAAAAACTATAATTCAATATAGATGAGGTGGTTCGGTTAATAATGAGACGTTTATTTGTTAAAACCAAACTGATATAATTGGTTAGCCAAAATTAAAAAACCATCAATTTTCTAAAACTAATTCGATTTATGTTTGGTTTTTAGATGATTATGCTTACTCCTATAGGAAAAACCGTTGAAGACTTGAAGGTGGAAATCAAAATGTTGATTTAACAAAAAGTAATAAATAAATGTAGTTTTTTAGTTGAAAAAGCATTGGAATAATGCTTTTAAAAAGTTATGATTCGGATGGTTTAATAAAACAAATAAACATTTATCGTTCGTATGTTTTAGTTTTTCTTTAAGCCTCATATTAGCATCTTCAATGTCAAAAATAATCGAGAGTCTTGAACGCATTCATTGTAATGATCGATCACTCACAAAAACTACTACATATCCACCGATTTATCTGTCATTATTTCCTTAGTAAAAGAAAAGTACTATACCCTCCTCTTTATCAAATGGGTTAAAGTCGTAGAATAGTTATGTACTTTTTAAAATGTATCGATATGATACGTAAACTATTTTAATTATTCATATTACACATGTACTTTCTGAATCGTTCTAATTTGATACGTGTACTATATTTTTTCATACCAATATGATACCTTTGGTAACCGGTTACTGGATATACCTGTTAAGAGTTTAATTTCTTTTTTTTTATTAATGTTCAAATTTCCATAATTGAAGCATCAAATACACTCTCTCGTCCTTGTGATAACCTGGTAGGAGAAATCACACAGCACAGCCAACTTCAAACACCTACAGACCTCTGTAGAAATCTTCAATGACGATCTTTACCGTCCAGATCGAAGAACTATGTGTTGCAAAGCTTCTCCTCAAATTTCACGCAGATCCAACGGTGAACAAGTTCGTACTGACGATTCTCCCACAAGTGCGCAAAGCTAGACGAAATAACCAGTCATATAAAAGTAAAGGTATCATATTAGCAATATAAAAAGTTCAAGTACTATATCGATACACCTTAAAAAGTATACTGCTATTGTACGGCTTTAGCCCTTATCAAATCAGCCTCTTAAAATACTTTAATAAATAATAAATTTTGATTATATATTCATAAATATAAAGTAACAATGAAAACCAAGCTTTTTCAAGACAACTTTAATTCCCAGGCGGATTTTTGAAAAATATTTTTATAAGATGGATCACATCACCGAAACGGGTTACCACACAAAATTAAAAAATAACAAGTTTTTTCTAATTAAAAAAGTAAATAGCATCTTTTCAAAAATTTGTCCATTAACCTATAGTTTTTTTTTAAGAATTAATAAAATAAGTTTAACAATTGATCAAATAAATTTAACAAATAAACACTTTATATTTAGTCTGTCCATTAACCTAAAATAAGTAAATATTAAGTAAATAAAACATACATTCTTTATATTTCAGTAAATCAAAGTATTAAACATCTACACACAACACTTAACAAATAATAATTAAAAGGAGACTTGAAAAAGACAGATTTTATACCTATATAGAAAGAGAAACAGATAGACGATAAAGAGAGAGAGATCAACACTCTAACATTCTACGTCACGCCGTCACAAAAGCATTTCAAACGGATAATTTAATCATTTTCATGCATTTAATTCATGGTTTGTTATAAAAGGGTCTTTGGCCTGGCGGTAAGAGGGTGGAGTCATAAGCGAGAGGTCACGGGTTCGATCCCCGTTGGAGGTAAGTTGAAATTTAGGTAGAGTAAGTAAGTTTGGTGATAAAAGAGTAGTTTAGGACTAGGATAGTTTGCCGTTCAAAAAAAAAAAAAACAAATTTCCTTTATAGAAATAACTTCAAGGTTTTAGTCTTTTAGATATCAATCTGAATAGTTTTTTCACTAGATTATATAGTTGTTATTGATGTTCATATAGAATTGATCTAGAAACTTTTTCACAATTGTGACTTTGTTAAACATGCAAATAAGAAACCTAATCTCTCTCACACACACAGAGAGCGCGCACATGTGTGTGTATTATGAAAATTACTTGCACAAAACAATAAAAAGACTATATATAAACAGAATTGAGATAATGACAATAGCAACCCTCCAACTATGTAACTATATTAAAAGACTATATATATGCTAATAACGTGGAAGGTAGATGTCGACTGTATTGTTCCCTTTGTTGGTGGGATGGGACGACTGCATCATCACATATTCACATGAAAGACATGGTTCTCATTGTTCCTCAAAGAGTTCACGACCAACAACGATCCTTCTCATATCACTTGTTCCAGCACCGATCTCATATAATTTGGCGTCACGTAGAAGTCGGCCAGTCGGGTACTCGTTAACATATCCATTGCCACCCAGGCATTGGATTGCCTACCAAAAACAAAGTTTAAATAAATAAGCAAAATCTATTTTATGAATGATAGATACATAATGTCCAATTAATATTGGCGAAATTTGTTGCACCTGCAGGGCAACTTGGGTGGCTCTTTCACCAGCAAAAAGTATAACTCCAGCACAATCCTGTAAAGTACATACAAATGTTGACGCACAAGGCACAACACCTAAAGCAAGAATGCACACAGATAAGTTGATCCGCTAGAAAGTACACCTTTGGAACAAGTATTCCATTATCACATCGTCTTGCAACAGAATAAGTGTACGACCTGTAATAATGATCAAGAATTACAATTAGTTAACACGAAACAGGTGGTGATCAAGATTCAAGATTTTATTATGTTTTTACCTTGAAGACTGCAAAGAAGTATACATGTCTGCAATCTTTCCCTGTTTATTCACAAGAAAAAGGAGTCATCAAAAAGAATGCAGAATTAGAGTGTGATCTGAATAACTCTGATTACTGATACCGACATGCATAAGTTGAAACTCCCCAATAGGGCGACCAAACTGTTCTCTTTGACGAACATATGGAAGAACAACATCAAGACAAGCTTGCATGTTCCCAATAGGTGCAGCTGACAGTACAAGTCTCTCTAAATCTAAACCAGAAAACATCACATAAACTCCTGCAGATGCATAACTTGAATTCAAAATCAAGGATTTTCATATGCAACTGGAAACTTTAGTTAAGATTATTTTCATATGAGCACAACCTTTTCCTTCTTCACCAAGGACATTCTCGTTAGGAACAAAGCAATTCTCAAAAACAAGCTCACATCTGAGATTTGCAGCAATTTGAGATGGTATTCTTATTAGACAAAGATATGAATCATAACTAACATGGTCTTAAATTTAACTACAATGTAGATTATAGATACATACGTATCGCTCCCTCGCATTCCTAGTTTGTCCAATTTTTGGGCAGTACTGAACCTGCATAAATATATAAATTGTAAATATGTTAATTATTATGATGATATAATCTATTTTTTCTGACATGTTTGAACACACTTTGAGCAATTTTTGACCCATTTGCAACCTATAGACTGAGTGACTGGACAACATTTTCTCATACTTTTTGAACCATCAGACTTTTGACAAAGAAAAGTAAGGTGTTGTTTGATTGCATAAGAGGTTAATTGTCTGATGTCTGATTCCACTTTTGATTGATGAGAGGTGGTCCTGATAAGATATTAAGATCTGATAAGAGCATAGTTACCTAATTCGCAGTACGATCCGGTACGGGTACGCGGTACGAATCGCAATTCGCTAGGTTCCTAAAATTCGGTACGAAGGGGGGTAGGCTCATTTCGGTACGTTCCGGTACGATGTACCATGTAATGCGGTATGGTGTACCATATAATGAGGTACGATGTACCATATATTATATATTCTTACTTATTAGTTATTAGTTATTACTTTGTTACTATAATTTAAAAGACATAATAAACTTACAAATTAAAACATAAACTTGATTTTTTAATAACAGGTGTACATAAGCAAAAGTACAGAACAGAATCACAGATTCAACAGAAACATAGATAATCAGAAATGCAAAAAGCCAAAAACATAAGCAGAAGTGCTGAACAGAAATGCACAAATCAATTCACCCTTGGTTTTTTCCCTTTCCCTTTATCATTATCTTCATCATCCAGATCTTCCCATCCAACATCTATCATTGTTGAACTTTCTAAGTATGTAGAATCGGGATCCATATCCCAGTCCATGTGTGGTCCTTCTTTATAAGCTTCAGAATTGCACACGAAATGAACACAAATTTCTTTAATTGAAAACGCAGAATTGCACACGATTAGAACACGAATTAAACGAATTGAATTCGATTTGGGTTACCGAATTGGACGGCGATCGGAACGCTATCGAATTGCGATTCGGTTCGTGGCGATTGGAACGGAAATCGCGGCCTCTTGGGCGAATTAGGTAACTATGGATAAGAGAATTCAATAAGTCTGTTTGTTTTATAAATTATCTGATTCTGTTATTTTTACTAATTTTACATATTAATTCCCAAAACCAAACAGATATCATTAATTAAAGTCAAATATCAAGTAAGAATAATATCATTGAATCAAAGTGATCTATGTAAACATTTAATATCATTCAAATAACATTAACAAGATTTAAGTAAGAAACCAATTCAAGTTTATAAGTTATAATCAAGTAACATAAATGCATTCAATAAACATATAACCAACATGCTTTCAAGAATCAAATAACAATTAAAGTTTATAAGTTATAATCAAGTTTATAAGGGTACGTTTATTAACTTCCAAATAACTTAAGTTTATAAGTTATATAGATACGTTATTGAAAAATAATAAATTTTATCAAAAAGTGTTGGAATATTTCTCATTATAATAAATATGGTAAGAGGTAGGGTAGGGGTGGGGTAGGTTGAGGGTGGGGTGGGGTAAATAGGGTAGGGTAATGGTGTAGGGGTAGGGTGGGTAGGTTGAGGGGTAAGGTGGGTGGGGATGGGTAGATTTGAAGGGTAGGGTAGGGGTGAGGTGGGTAGGTTTGAGGGGTAGGGGTGGGAAGAGATAGGGGTAGGGTGGGGTGGGATAAGGAGGGGTGAGGTGGGGTGGGTAGGTTTGATGGGTTAGTGTAGGGGTGGGGTAGAGTGGGATAGGGCAAGTATGGGAGTGGGGTGGGTAGGGTTAAGGGTGGAGATGGGGATGGGGTGGTATAAGTAAGTTAAGGGTAGTTAGGGTATGGTGAGATTAGATGGTTGAGGGTAGGGTATGTTGAGGGTGGGGTGGGGTGGGGTAGGGTAGGGGTAGGGGCAGGGGTAGGGTAGGGGTAGGGGTAGGGGATTTAGGATAAGGTAGGGTGGGTGAGGTAAGGTATGGGGTAAAGGTAAGGGTAGGGTAGGGTGGGGTGGGGTGGGGTGGGAGAGACGTGTATTTTTTTTGGTGTGATAAGTGGTGATAAGAAGCATATCAATTATCAAAGTCTTATCCTGATAAATTGACTTATGTCTTCTGAATATCAAACGCACTTATCAGTATTTCCTCTTACTGAATAAGAGGTTACCTCTGATAAGAGCCTGATAAGTGTCTATCAAACACCCCCCAAGTGTCTGTACCATAGTTACCTAATTCGCGGTACGATCCGGTACGGGTACGCGGTACGAAATCGCAATTCGCTAGGTTCCTAAAATTCGGTACGAAGGGGGGTAGGCTCATTTCGGTACGTTCCGGTACGATGTACCATATAATGCGGTACGGTGTACCATATAATGAGGTACGATGTACCATATATTATATATTCTTACTTATTAGTTATTACTTTGTTACTAACAAACTTGATTTTTTAGGAAATTAGAAATTATTAAATTAGAAATTAATAGGAATTAGGATTTAGGAAATGGCAGCAGTAGCCAATCACTCAATTAGAAATTAATAGGAAAGGAATTAGGATTTAGGAAATGGCAGCAGTAGCCAATCACTCAATTAGAAATTAATAGGAAACCCAGCTGGCAATTAAGCAGAAGGTGAAGGAAACGAGCGGTTTATTATAGAAATTCGAAAAGGGAGTCGAATTCGAACAGTCGATTATAGAAACAAGCAGTCTGTGGCCTCTTGAGCGAAATTCGAACAGTCAATTCGAATTGGGTCTGATCGGTTCGAATTGGGTACACGAGTTTCACTGATTGAACACGCAGAATTGCACACGAAATGAACACGAATTTCTTTAATTGAAAACGCAGAATTGCACACGATTAGAACACGAATTAAACGAATTGAATTCGATTTGGGTTACCGAATTGGACGGCGATCGGAACGCTATCGAATTGCGATTCGGTTCGTGGCGATCGGAACGGAATTCGCGGCCTCTTGAGCGAATTAGGTAACTATGGTCTGTACACTGTACACACCACCGACTTCCAAATCGTGAGATATATAAAGGAGAGAAGAAAGTAACAATCGTGGCTTCCAGATCGTGACATAGATAAAGAATGAGAGAAAAAGGATAATATATTGGCGTCGGCGGTGGGCCGTTAGCAGCGGCCATGAACTTTCTGGTGTTGAGAGAGAGGGAAAGGAAGAGAGCTAACAGATTTTTTTTAGGATTACAAATGAATGAGAAGAGTAAGAAATTGAATATATAAATAGGAGAGATAAATTTTTGTATTTACAAAACTGCCTATTGGTTCTCAAGTTTTCATGAAACTTTAGGTTCTTACAAAAACTCTTCTCTAGTATCTATGTATGTATGTAAACATATATATAGATATGGATATAGATATAGATTGTATCATATACAAAATTTGCTGACAAATAAGCAAGGTCTCATCCTTTTCTGCCTTTGAAGCCATTAAGATGAATGGGAGACATACCCGGGCATCCCTTTCTCAATAATAAATGCTGTTATCCCTTTTGAGCGAGCAGCAACATCTGTTTTAGCATAAACCACCTGATTTGAATAACGTAATAAGTCGACAAAGATACACACACAGATCATTTATCTTACAGTGATTGAAGAGCGGTAAACATATAATAATGCAGAAGACAATATCTTGAAATATATAATGAAATTCCAACACCAAATATTTTATTCCAAGGATGATATATTGAAATACACATAATGGATGGAATATGTCAATAATGAAATGCAGATTTCTCAAACATGGCTATAAGACTTAAAGTTGACATGTTTGGTGAAATGCAGGCAGACAATAATCCTGTTGTGCTAACAAATAAGTCCCAGCACAATGACAGAGACAGTTATGATAGTTTTCAAGTATCTGGAAACGAATGCACGTCTATAACCCGTATGTGCTTTGTTCAGACTCCAAAACGTCAATCACAACATTATAAATACGGTACACCAAAGTCCCTTTTAAGAATCGCAAAATCATATAAAATTCCAAACATCCTAACCTCCAACATTTGTTGCACTTGAAAGCCAATTCTTGATCATTTTGACGGTGTTATAACTTATAACATATTATATAACATCAACAGTGAATGTATAAAGTTATAAAAACCAGAGATGAATAAGATTTTGCTTCCTTTCAATAATTTTAACCATAAAACAAAGTTCTAAACATGTATAAAAAAATACAAGATGGTAAATGTTACCAGGATTTGAGCAATCGGACCATTGGTACACCACATCTTGTTTCCATTTAGAACATAACCACCATCAACACGATCAGCTTTGCATTTCATGCCAACAACATCGGAACCAGCTGGTGGTATGAAAATTAAGAGTTAACTCAAAATAAAGTCTCATTAATTGAGAAAGACTCGAGATAATCTAAAACAGTAAAACCGAAAAATACCATTAGGCTCACTCATTACAAGAGCCCCCACATGCTCCCCACTGATTAGCTATAAGAAAAAGGGAAATTAGAATGAAGCCAGATACTATAAAGGAAAGAAATTTGCACTTTGTAGACCAAGAATACATTCTCAAGACAAGTAGTATTTATTAAATTTAAGTTAATAAACCTTAGGCAAATATTTTTCCTTCTGAGCAGCAGTTCCATTTCTCACCTGCAACATCATCAAACCATAATATTAAACTTGTTAGGCATCTGTGATGTGCTTAAAATTTAAAACGGCCAAGTTCTTTAAGGTTTTACCAACTGAGTAATGCAGAGGTTGGAATGGGCACCATAGGACAAGCCAACTGATCCTGATGCACGACTAATCTCCTCCATGGCTATGCAGTGATGTAAAAAACCAAGACCTAGTCCTCCGTATTCCTCTACAGAAGAACAATGCATTCATCAGATCCTATTATATCCATGGTTTCAAATTATGAGTAAATTTGAAAATAGTAACTAAAGTATTCAATTGGCAGATTAACAAGGAACTAAGAGAAGTAGAGAATGCAGGTGTACCCGGCGCAGTAATTCCATGAAGATTGAAGTCCCCCATTAGTTTCCATAGGTTTACATCCTGTACCGTAAACAAACATACAGAGTCAATTTTCAGAACTTAGCATATATATATATATATATATATATATATATATATATATATATATATATATATATATATATATATATATATATATATGTGTGTGTGTGTGTGTGTTATGTATAGAAAGAAAACCAACAATGGATTTCTCTTAGAACCTCTGGGAAATAGTTGGTTCTGTCTATTTTTGTTGCATGAGGTGCGATGTGCTCTTGGGCAAATTGTGCAACACTTTCTTTGAACTGTCATCAATGCAATAATAAATCATCAGATAATAACCAAATGTGTAGGAAATAGTAGTTTTAGGTGGTAAAATCTAAAGAATGTGAAACCTAAGATACCTTATAGGATCCTACAAATTATCACACTGTCAACCGAATGTTATAATAATAACTAAAACTACTGATCGATATCAGAACAAGCATGATAATTTGATAGATTCAGACAAGACAGGTTATGGAAATCGTTTGGAGAGGAATAGACCGTTTAACCTTGTTTGGTGATGATCTGGAACTATCATCAAATACCCAAGCTTCCCTTTCCTTTGTGTTGTTTTTATCACAAACGACATGATAATTATTTTTCAGTTAAGAATTTGGAAGTGAAACTTTATATACTTAATTACTTATTATATTGACTAGTTTGGTTAGAAATGTGAACAACTCAAAGCTAATGCACGTGGTTGGCTCTCACATATCTTTTGTTCTTACTTGGATTGGGATTGGGATAGTAGAATCACAGCAAAAAAAAAAAAAAATTTATTATTTATTTGGGGGTGATTACCATATAAACAAAAAGCACAGATGGAGGTCACTTGAACATGAATATAACAAAATTTTCTACTATAGCAGTCTACAATTGTTTCTACATAATACTTAATTTTGATCTTATTTAAACATTGAACTTATAACTATTAACCCAAAAGGGCATTGGGTGACCTGGTGCCCTTATCTTTCTTAACCAAAATGACCCAATAAACTCCTCATACTAACGCAATTTATACTGCAATACAAGGAGAAAAAGTAGTTCAAGGAAGAATTGTGGAAGAAAGAAAGAGAAAGGGAGAGGTGAGGAAATAAAAAAAAAAATCTTTAAAAGGAGGAAGATGAAGGAATTTGTCGAAAAAAAAGAGTGGATTCTTTGTCTCCGAAAATGATTAAAAAAAAACAAATAAGATGAAACAATGAGAAGAAACAAATGAATCAAAAATATACGTTCTTTAAAAAAACCTTATTTTTGACATTTTCTTCTCCACCTTTCTTTCCAGAGAGAGAGAGAGAAGATCAACCAAGACATTTTGTCTGTTTTGGGGCGACCAAACAAAACTATGTATAAATGGTTTGTCATCAACTCCAGCTTAAATCCTTGAAAAGAACAGATAGAGTTGAAGCAGGCCTAACAGGATGGGGGTTGTGGTTGAATTTATTGAAGTTGCAAAAGCAAAGAATTAGTGAAGAAGAGATTTTGCGTGATAGAAAAGTGGGAAATGGGGTAATGCATATGCATTGCAGAAGATGATGGATATGATAGAAACAGGTAGTCGGGTTTCAGGTAGCATATTGGGAGGGAATAATAAACAAAGAGAAGAGAAGAGAAGGGTTACTGGGTTAGGGGAAAGGCAGCTGGAACCTGTATTTGTGAATCATCGAACAACATAGAAGTTGAAAAAAAGGCAGCAGCAAAGGAAGTTTTAACTGATGATGATGATGATAATGATCTCACCAATCTCTGCATCATCATCGTTTCCGAAGAGAGAAAAGCACACAACAGACTGCAGCAATTGGAAAGAATGAAGGGATTAATATTAATAGAAGGGGAATCGATTGGATTAATGATGGGTTTGACTATGACACAAAGACAACGTATTAATCTTCTCCACGTCAATCACCGAATGGTTGTTTTGGTTTTTGTCTTTGAAAATACGTTATCATATATAATAGTTACTCACTTTAACTTTTGTTTATGTTTTAATCATATGTTCTGTAAGACCTTGAAAATTAGAGTAACAATTATAAATGTAACCGTCGAATCTTTAATTATAGTTTACGAACATGACTTATAATAAAAGTGAGAAATATATATTGGATCACATATTATTATTTCTCGTAAGAAACAGATAAAAAAATAACTATAATAGTGCATTTTAGCATTTTTGGATGCCGGGTGATAACATCACTCGCATCCTAGAAACATAAAACAAATAAAATGAATGTTTGTGTGTGTGTTGTGTTTCCCATCCCATTTTATCTTCTAAACTCATTTTAATTTTTTTGAACGACAAACTAACTTACATCTACTCCTAGATTATTCCTTTGCTCCAAGTGGGGACTTCAAAACTTAATTAATCCATCTAAATTTATCTTGCTTCCGACGGAAGTCTAAACTCATTTTAATGTAATTTGGTTTTAAGCACTTAATGATGGCCATGAATATCTAGTGGATATTGAATGACATCTTATATGATTTAAATATTAGGTGTGGATGTGGGTGTGATGAACGAATAATCTCTCATACGTGGAAGAAGTTCAAGAAAAAATCAATCATTCTACAAGTTTTCAAACATTCATTTTCTTGAGGTATAATTCAATGTTAAACTTTAATAAATGGTTAGAGATATATTTGATATGTTTCATAAACAGTAATCTGTTCGGAAAATCTACCATTCTTTTAAGAACTCGAGCTTCAATGGTTAACAATGGTGGTTTTAACATTGATGTCGGAAACTAAATGAACGAGTGGAAATCGTTTCAAAGGTGATTTCCAAGTTTTCTTCAAAGTTTCAAACCATATGGTTATGTTTTGAACTTGTTATGGATTTCTATAATTTTATGCATAAACGGTGATTTTAGTAAAAAGGTGGTGAAGCTTTGAAATAAGCGCATAGACATGTTACCATGATGATTTTGTAACTTTTTACCAAGTTTAAACAAAAATGTGTGATTTGATATGTATTTTTATGATTAAATGGTCATTTTTGGTAAAATGAAGCTTTGGAAGGATTTAATGCTTATGTTTACTTTAAATGGTCGAAAGCAATGTTTGTAATGTTAGAGGAACCACGTCTTTCCGTGAATTTTAAAGGTCATGTGCTATAAATTTAAAATGGGTCCTTAAATACGAATTTTTTAAACGTATAAAAAAAATTACTAACACAAATAATGGTATAATTAAATAGAGTTTATTACGAAAAAAACCAACATGTTTTCACGTTTTTTGCGTTTTCGTCCCTCCGTGTTATTTTTTTCATATAAGTCCTCGAGTTAAAAAAAAATTTGTTTAGTGAAATTTGGACATCAGAAACTGGTTTTTCTGTTTTTAAAAATCCGGTTATTTAATCATAACCGGGTTTTAATGTCCAAATTTCACTAAACCAAAACAAAATTAGCTTAAGTACTTTTATGAAGAAAAAAATAACATAGAGGAACGAAAACGTACAAACATGAAAACATATTGGTTTTTTTCATAATAAATCCAATTTAATTATACCATTATGTGTGTTAGTAATATTTTTTATTATTCTTTAATTATTATAAAACATACTATTAACTAATAATAAATTAAATGAAATTTATAATAGCAACAAGAACAACAATAATAAAAGAGTTAAATATAAAGCTAAAAAATTTAATTTGAGTGACTAAAATAACATGAATAATAAACTTGGGCAAATTAGTCATTTAACAAATTAACAAAATTGTATTTTAACTTTCAGATGAAAAACCAAATATGAAAGTAATCATTTATAGTCATTTGTGCGTTAATAAATAATTTTAATTTTTCAAAACGCAACTTTTATAAGTTGATCAACAAACAATTAAATTTTTAAAGCAAACCACACAAAGCTTTATACTACAAATATCTATTCTTTAACAAGTAATCATTTAGATAGTCATTTGTGTGTTAATAAATGATTTTGGTTTTTCAAAACGCAACTTTTACAAGTTGATCAACAAACCCTTAAATTTTTTCAATATTACTAACAGCTTATGTTATGTTGATAGTTATTAATAAGTAATTGGTTACATAAAATATGTATAAACTTAATATTAAACTCTATAAATATTAATTACTATAGAAAATACAAGAATATTATTGTTATTTAATATAGTTATTACTAATCTATCTTTTTAGATATACGTAAAAATTAGTTATTTTTAATATTATAATATTTTTTTATTTCTAAATCGTTATACATTTAATTGAAATAATTTGAAAATTTAATTTTACATCAGACATAATATTTACATATATATATTTTATCACTATAAATAAAATGTTATACAAATTGTTATAAAATATTATTTTATTAGTATTGAATTTACTTTTTAAATATTTATAATCTGTATCTATTTTTAATATATTTTCATAAGTTTATAAACATGCAATATTTTTTTAATTAGATATATAGATAAGTATATATAAGATTAATTTTTGGATGTGAAATTAAATTTTTTTCTAGATTAGATTTATAATAATCTTATTTTTCTTAATATTTTATTTTAGGCTTTTATTACATATTTTAAATTTATATAATTTAAAGTATTTTATTTTATAAAATTATTTATAGTTTATAGGTACGTTGTATAATCTTTTAAGTTTAAATTAGACTAACTAATAAATGTCAATTTGATAATAATGACAAATAGCATTACCAAAAATAAATGATAGAGTTAATTATTTATTAATATTTATAGATCTTAAAATTAATGAAACCAATTTATGTTTTTTATTTTTTAAATAATAAATTATATATTACATTTTCTGGTGAAACTGATTAAGTTAAGTCATAAACTAATAAATTGACAAATGTCAAAAATATAATGATGACAAGTCATTAGATAATGAAAAATGATGGATAGAGTTAATTATTTTAAATTTTAAAAATAACAAATTGTGGTTATATTTTATTCTATTTTTTACGTTTTGTTTATCTATTATGATTAAATGTGGATGTGACACATGGTATTATATGTTCTTTTTTATTATATGTAGAATAAGACAATATTAGATTAGACAATATTAATAAATGCCATTAGAATTTCAAACCGCCAACTTTTATAAGTTGATCAACAAATCCTTTTAATAATTTAATATTACTAATTAAATAGTAATTTTATTAAAGTTATCAACTATAATATAAATTTATTTCCTTTTGCACATAAACGACATTTGATAAATTTTTTTCTTTTTGCTTTTTTGCTTTTTTTTTTTTTAAATCATAACCTCAAAATAGCATATTAGCATACCACCTTAACACGATTCAATGCTTAGGAAAAAAAATGCATAAAGACTTGAAAAGGTAAACATAAAGCATGTTGGCAAAAAATCTTCATAATATCATAAGATTGTTTAAATCCTAAAACTATGTTTGTCTTATTCAAAAGTATATATCTTTGACCGGCTACTGAATTTGTGGGTAAAATACAACTCATAAAACAAAATATTTAAGGGCTTTATCACTAAAATATAGAAAGATTGTGGGTTTTTTTCCCAACATTTCTAAGGTTACTTGTTTGACAACCAATCAAACATGTAAAATATACACTTTTGAATAAGACAAAAATAGTTTAGTGACTTCAACAGTATGAAAAAAAGTTTAGTGGTTTAATCGTGAAAATAAAGAAAGTTAATAGAGTTTTTTGAATATTAACCCTAAATTTTATATTCTTTTGAACATAAATGAAATAAGATAACTTTTATACTTATTTAACATTATACAGAGGACAAAGCAAAATCATCTTCCAGTATTGATTAATCTAGTTTAAAGAGGTGTACGTGTCGATGTCTAACACTTTATGTCCAATGAGTAACGCGGATTCCAAATCACTAAAACAAGTCGTGTAAAGGCTAAGATAGTTCAGAGAAAAGTGTGGGGATGGTGAAACATATAAATCCCTTTCATATTGTTGTGGGAATGTTTTAAGTTGGGGTTATATAAAAAAACATCTCGGTAACAAATGTGCAAAGGTATTTCAAGTTGTATGCATGTATGCATGGTTTCGATATGGAGCTTATGAAAGTGGAGAAATAAGATAGTCTTTGCGGCAACGATCAAGCGATCTCAAGTTCTTGATGTTAGAAAAATCATGGGTATAAGAGAGAAACGAACTTGCGAATCTAGTGATCATGTATCTTCACTTTCCAATAACAATTATTTACCCTAATTAGGTAACCAAATCTTGTTATGGAATAATCACAAGAAAATGTGTTAGCCTTAACTGAATAATTTGGTTTTTTTTGTGTGTGTACATTGCTTTACCAATGAATCAAGTGGATAAGATAAGTAAAGTTGCGTTTAGTTAACGAAAACTAGTCATTTTCAATTTATAGTTTTTTTTTTAAAAAAACAAGGGTTTCTAAAAAACGAAAACTTGTTTAGATAACAGAGTTTTGATTTTAAGAAAAGTAAGATGAGTGATTATAAAATAAGAAAAACAAGATGAGTGATTAAAAAAAGTAATAGAGAAAAGGAGTATTACAAAGAAATACGGTGTATGTAATAAAAAAAGTAAAAGAAAGTATAAAAAGTGATATTTTAAAAAGTGAAATGAAAATCTAAGAAATTGTTGTTAAGTAAAAACTGTTGAAATCACTACTATCTTAACAATGACATTACTGATCGGGTCATTTTATATAGAGTTTAATGTGTCTAAATAATATTATTTTATTTATAAAGTCTTGATAGAATGCTACTTTTAATCGTTTATTTATCAATTGAAGGATTAACTCCTAAACTTGTTGCATTCCAACCAAAACTAATAAATTTGGTCAATGAATGACACTATAACAACACTTAAAGGAGGATATATTCCCAGACATTCAGATAAGTGTTTGATTATAGATTAAAAATAAAAGTAACAAGAGATGGACTTGGTCGAGATGGATACCAACGCCATGGTTGATGAATACTCGTTGATAGTTGTGTCTAATGTTTTGGGATATAATTTTTTGGGAAAAAATTTCATACATATCTTGTAAATTTTAAATAGACTAAATTACATATGGTTTATATGAAATTATGGTTTTAGTCCCTGAAAGAATTTTATTACACCACAAGTCTCTAATATAAAAAAGTTGTAATATTTTGGTCCCTGAAACTAACGGCGGCTAACTTTAACCGTTAGTCTCAGGGACATTTTTGTCTATTCGTTTTTCAGGGACCATCTGTGTAATTTTCAAACCTTCTTTTTTTTTTTCTCTTTTTTCTTTATATCATAACTTATTTTCATATATATCTTTTGTCTTTCTTTTTTTATCATTTAATTATCTAAATGTAACACTTTATTTTTATTCTTTTATTTTAATTATTAATTGTAAATTTATTGTCATTGTTAATGCTATCTTTTTTTATATATTGCAATTATTATTTATTTAATATTATATAATCAAAATGGTTTGTAGTTTTTTCATTGAAAATATTTAATCAAAATTGTTTGAAAAAATCAAAAATTGGAATGGTTCGTCACATAATTAAAATCTAATTGCTTCGTAGTTTACTCGTCTTTTTTTAATCTTCTTTCAATTAAAATCAAAATTGTTCTTTTGTTTGAAAAAATATCAAAATAAAGATGTTCTGAAGTTTTTCTCATTCAGAAACATTTATATCTAGATTGGAGTTCTATTGAGAACTTTTGTGCATCGAGGCACCATTGAGAACTTTTGTGCATCAGACTATCTACCAAGGGTGCACAAAGGGCATTTAGGAGATATTAAATGTATGGAAATTATTTTTGAATTTAAATGTTTTAAAGATAATTAATAGCTAAATTTGGTATGAAAATCACAATTAACTTCTTTCCTAAAATCACTCCATCTTTCTCTCTATCTCCCTCTCTCTCCTCTCTCTTAGCCCCCTCTTGATTTTGGAAGAGATGAACGATATGCATGATTTATGTTTGTATGAACGATTCATGTTTGTATTTTGATATATTTTGATTTTGGAAGAGATGAACGATATGCATGTATTTTGATGTATTTTGAATTTGTATTATTGTTGTTAATTTTGGAAGTGTAATAATTAAATAAAGATTGTATAATTCCTGTTTTACCCCTCTGCGAATTTCATTATGTGCACTTGATGCATAAAACTTTCTATTTAATTACCCTTTTGCCATTTGATCTAACCCACACATTCTTTTCATCCAAGGGCCAGTTGAGGTTCTTTTGTGCCTCGATGCACAAAAGTTCTCAATGGAACCTCCCTCTTTATATCTAAATGATTTATCGTTTATTCCTCGTAAATGTTAAAAGTACGAGTGTTTAATTGTTTTTCCGTTTAAAAAAAGAAACAAAATATATAATTTTTCATTTTTTGTATGAGAAAATTAAAATCGAAATGAGTCATTTTTTGTTCGAAAAAATTAAAAATCTGAACAGTTCATTATTTATTTTTTAACCATTTTAATTTTAATCAAAAGACAACCAATTTCGATTTTAGTTTTTTCGAACAAAAAACTGATAAAATCATTTTGATCTATATTTCTTGATCAAAAAACAATGATTTTTTTCAATAAAAACGACGAAGCATTTAAAATTTAATTTTCTTTAGCAAAACGCGACGAACCATTTTAACTTTTTGATTTTTTCGAACGATTCAGAATTAAAAATTTTGATTAAATATTTTTAATGAAGTACAAACCATTTTTCAACACGTTATTTTGAATTTTTTGAATGGAGAAAAAAATTATCATTTTGATTTTAGATTTTCTGAACGATAATAAACTAAAACTAATTTTTATTTTTTCTAAATGAAAAAAAAGAATGGAGAAAAATTAGGATTTCAATAACTAATTAAAAACAAAATGAATCAGGTATATCATATCATAATCTTAAATAAGTAATTATGATAATATATTAAAAAAGTTAGCATTAATAATAACAATAAACATACAAATAAAAATTAATAATTAAAATAATAGAAATAAAAAATAAAATGTTACATTTGAATAATTAAAAGATAAAAAAAGAAATACAATATATATATATGAAAATAAATTATGATATAAAGAAAAAAAAAAAGAAATAAGAATAAGAAAGTTTCAAAATTACACCGATGGTCCATGAAAGACAAATGGACGAAAATGCCCCTGAAACTAACGATTAAAGTTGACCACCGTTGGTTTCAGCAACCAAAATGTTATAACTTTTCGATTTTAGGGACTTGTGGTTTAATAAAATTATTTCAGAGACTAAAACCGTAATTACATACAAGCCACAAGGACCATTTATGTAATTTAGTCAAAATCTATAAATATCATGACATGATAAAATACTTGTAGACCTTACATGATTTCTTTCTTTTGATTTCACCATACCAAACGCATCTTAAAAATTCAGTAATAAAGGAATGCATGAAGTTTTGATTTTTATTTATAACTGAAGTCATGTTTTGCGTATAGGATAGTGATCGTTTATTTACTTATTAATAGAATCTTTAAGGATTCATTCAAAGTTACAAATATCCATAAATTCTAAGCCCCCTAATATTACTTGTACAGGTTGAGACCTATGTTGTGTTCTGGGGGTATGTTTATTTAAAAAAATACGAATGGTTTTCATTGTTCCTCAAAGAGTTCACGACCAACAATGATCCTTCTAATTTCACTTGTTCCAGCACCGATCTCATACAATTTTGCGTCGCGTAGAAGTCGGCCAGTCGGGTACTCGTTAACATATCCATTGCCACCCAGGCATTGAATTGCCTACCAAGAACAAAGTTTAAATAAATAAGCAAAATCTATTTATGAATGATAGATACATAATGTCCAATTAATATTGGCGAAATTTGTCGCACCTGCAGCGCAACTTGGGTGGCTCTTTCACCAGCAAAAAGTATAACTCCAGCACAATCCTGTAAAGTACATACAAATGTTAATGCACAAGGCACAACACCTACAGCAAGAATGCACACAGATAAGTCGATCTGCTAGAAAGTGCACCTTTGGAACAAGTATTCCATTATCACATTGTCTTGCAACAGAATAAGTGTACGATCTGTAATAATGACCAACAATTACACTTAGTTAACACGAAACACGTGGTGATCAAGATTCAAGATTTTATTATGTTCTTACCTTGAAGACTGCAAAGAAGTATACATGTCTGCAATCTTTCCCTGTTTATTCACAAGAAAAGCAATCATCAAAAAGAGTGTAGAATTACAGATTTACAGTCTGATCTGAATAACTCATTGTTGATACCAACCTGCATAAGTTGAAACTTCCCGATGGGGCGACCAAACTGTTCTCTTTGACGAACATATGGTAGAACGACATCAAGACACGCTTGCATGATCCCAATAGGTCCGGCTGACAGTACAAGTCTCTCTAAATCTAAACCAGACATCATCACATAAACTCCTGCAGATGCATAACTCGAATTCAAAATCAAGGATTCTCATCCCAACTGGAAACATTAATTAAGATTATTTTCAAATGACTATATGAGCAGTACCTTTTCCTTCTTCGCCAAGGACATTCTCGTTAGGAACAAAGCAATTCTCAAAAACAAGCTCACATCTGAGATTTTCAGCAATTAATATGAACCAGAATTAGCATGGTCTTAAATTTAACTACAATACAGATCATAGATACATACGTATCGCTCCCTCGCATTCCTAGTTTGTCCAATTTTTGGGCAGTACTGAACCTGCATAAATATATATATGGACAAAACAACTAGTCAGAGGTGTCCTTCGTACTGAATGAACAAATTTAATTGTGGTCATGATGGAGGTCTGTTATAGAGTGAAAACATAGATAGCACCAGCCACTTCATCTTACATTATGTTCCAAGCAGACTTCACTATTTGGTATTAAATTGTTTAAATGTACACCAATGGAGATGCAAACACACACACACACACAAAGAAAAACAAATCACCCCCATGATGTCATTCAAGAAGCAGCCATCATAAAAAGGGAAAATCTAACCCATCTGTCAATCGTCTAGATACGATGCCGCCGACGATATTCATAGAATTGTGCGCCGTTTAGCACAGAGGACCACTAGTCACATGCTAGGCCAATAGCAGGTGTCTGTGCCTAAAGGGATATGTAACAAAAGGTGAAAGGAGATGGCAAATGTGGCAGATTACACAGGTTTGGTCATGGATAAAAATAAATAAACATTGGAACGTATTAAAACAGTCCGGGAAAGGGTTGGCCTGTAAACATTTTCTTAATTATATAACTTGTAAATATGTTGATTATTATTATAATATAATCTATTTCTTCTCACACCTGTGAACACACTTTGAGCAATTTTTGACCCATTTGCCACCTATAGACTCAGTGACTGACAAAATATTTTCTCATACTTTTTGAACCATCAGTTTTTGAGAAAGAAAAGTGCGCGCACACACGCACATGTGTACACACATATATAGATATAGAATTAGATCGTATCATATATAAAATTCGCAGACAAATAAGCAAGTTTTCATACTTTTCTGTCTTTGAAGCCATTAAGATGAATGGGAGACATACCCGGGCATCCCTTTCTCAATAATAAATGCTGTTATCCCTTTTGAGTGAGCAGCAACATCCGTTTTAGCATAAACCACCTGATTTGAATAATGTAATAAGTCAACAAAGATACACACACAGATAATTTATTTTAGGGATAATTGCGCAAAACACCTTCAACTTGTCAGATTTTTGTGATTAAAACCCCAAACCATTTTTCGTTGCATAGAAAACCCCGAACTAACTAAAAATCAGTAAATCAATGTTTTATCAACGGGTAACCGGATGAAACCGGTTATTAATACTACGTGGACCGGTAAATAACCTATGTGGAATAAATTTTAATTGTTGAAACCGGTTGTCAAGTATTACACATCATTTAAACCCCTATTTATGATGTAATCCCGTTTAAAAATAACAATTAAAAATTATCAGCGGGGGTTTAAATGATGTATAATATTTGGCAACCGGATTCAACAATTAAAATTTATTCCACGTAGGTTATTTACCGGTTCACGTAGGATTAATAACCGGTTTCAACTGGTTACCCTCTGATAAAACCTTGATTTACTGATTTTTAGTTAGTTTAAGGTTTTCTATGCAACGAAAAATGGTTTGGGGTTTTAATCACAAAAAGCTGACAAGTTGGGGTTTTTTTGTGCAATTATCCCTTTATTTTACAATGATTGAAGAGTGGTAAGCATACAATAGTGCAGAAGACGATATCTTGAAAGATATAATGAAATTCCAACACCATCTATTTTATTCCAATGATCATATGATGAAATACACATAATGGATGGAATACGTCAATGATGAAATGCAGTTTTCTCAAACATGGCTAAAAGACTTAAACTTGACATGGTTGGTGGAATGAATGCGGACAATAATCCTGTTGTGCTAACAAAGAAGTCCCCAAGTACCAGCACAATGACAGAGACATTTATGGTATTTTTCAAGTATCAGGAAACGAATGCACGTCTATAATCAGTATGTGTCTTGTTCAGACTCCAAAATGTCAAGCACATAATAATAAATACCATACATCTAAGTCCCTTTTAAGAATAGCATAATCATATAATATTCCAAACATCCTAACCTCCAACATTTGTAGCACTTGAAAGCCAATTCTTGATAACTTTGACGGTGGTATAACTTATAACATATTATATATAATCAACAGTTAATGAATAAAGTTATAAAAACTGGAGATGAATAAGATTTTGCTTTCTTTCAATAATTTTAACCATAAAACAAATATCTAGACATGTATAATACATACAAGATGGTAAATGTTACCAGGGTTTGCGCAATCGGACCGTTGGTGCACCACATCTTGTTTCCATTTAGAACATAACCACCATCAACACGATCAGCTTTGCATTTCATGCCAACAACATCGGAACCAGCTGGTGGTATGAAAATTAAGAATTAACTCAAAATAAAGTCTCATTAATTGAGAAAGACTCGAGATAATCCAAAACTGTAAAACCGAAAAATACCATTAGGCTCACTCATTGCAAGAGCCCCCACATGCTCCCCACTGATTAGCTATAAGAAAAAAGGGAAATTAGAATGAAGCCAGACACTATAAAGGAAAGAATTTGCACTTTGTAGACCAAGAATACATTCTCAAGACAAGTAGTATTTATTAAATTTATGTTATTAAACCTTAGGCAAATATTTTTCCTTCTGAGCAGCATTTCCATTTCTCACCTGCAACATCATCAAACCATAATATTAAACTTGTTAGGCATGTGTGATGTGCTCAAAATTCAAAACTGCCAAGTTCTTATAGGTTTTACCAACTGATTAATGCAGAGGTTGGAATGGGCACCAAAGGATAAGCCAACAGATCCTGATGCACGACTAATCTCCTCCATAGCTATGCAGTGATGTAAATAACCGAGACCTAGTCCTCCGTATTCCTCTACAAAAGAACAATACATTCATCAGATCCTATTATATCCATGGTTTCAAATTAAGAGTAAATTCGAAAACAGTAACTAAAGTAATCAATCAGAACAGAGTAGCATGTGATTTACTGTATCGGGATTGGAGTTAAGAAAACTAGAATAACCTCTTTTTTTTGTTTATAAGTAGGTTCATTTTTGGCTCAAAACAATTGGCAGATTAACAAGGAACTAAGAGAAGTAGAGGATGCAGGTGTACCCGGCGCAGTAATTCCATGAAGATTAAAGTCCCCCATTAGTTTCCATAGGTTTACATCCTGTACCGTAAACAAACATACAGAGTCAATTTTCAGAAATTAGCATATATATATGTATCATGTATAGAAAGAAAACCAACAATGGATTTCTCTTAGAACCTCTGGGAAATAGTTGGTTCTGTCTATTTTTGTTGCATGAGGTGCGATGTGCTCTTGGGCAAATTGTGCAACACTTTCTTTGAACTGTCATCAATGCAATAATAAATCATCAGATAACAACCAAATGTGTAGGAAATAGTAGTTTTAGGTGGTAAAATCTAAAGAATGTGAAACCTAAGATACCTCAGGATCCTACAAATTATCACACTGCCAACCGAATGTAATAATAATAACTAAAACTACTGATATCAGAACAAGCATGCGAAGTTGATAGATTCAGACAAGACAGGTTATGGAAATCGTTTGGAGAGGAATAGACCGTTTAACCTTGTTTGCTGATGATCTGGAACTATCATCAAATACCCAAGCTTCCCTTTCCTTTGTGTTGTTTGTATCACAAACGACATGATAATTATTTTTCAATTAAGAATTTGGAAGTGAAACTTTATATACTTAATTACTTATTATATTGACTAGTTTGGTTAGAAATGTGAACAACTCAAAGCTAATGCACGTGGTTGGCTCTCACATATCTTTTGTTCTTACTTGGATTGGGATTGGGATAGTAGAATCACAGCAAAGAAATTTATTATTTATTTGGAGGTGATTACCATATAAACAAAAAGCACAGATGGAGGTCACTTGAACATGAATATAACAAAATTTTCTACTATAGCAGTCTACAATTGTTTCTACATAATACTTAATTTTGATCTTATTTAAACATTGAACTGATAACTATTAACCCAAAAGGGCATTGGGTGACCTGGTGCCCTTATCTTTCTTAACCAAAATGACCCAATAAACTCCTCCCACTAACGCAATTTATACTGCAATTACAAGGAGAAAAAGGAAGAAAGAAGGAGAAAGCGAAAGGGAAGGAAATAAAAATGAGTGGATTCTTTGTCTCCAAAAAAGATTAAAAATAAAAAGAAGAAACAATGAGAAGAAACAAATGAATCAAAAATGTATATTCTTTGAAAAACTTTATTTTTGACATTTTCTTCTCCATCTTTCTTTCCAGAGAGAGAGAGAGAGATCAACCAAGACATTTCGTCCGTTTCCGGGCGAACAAACTTAGGATGAATGGTTTGTCATCAAGTGCAGCTTAAATCCGTCAAAAGAGCAGATAGAGTTGAAGCAGCCCTAACGGGATGGGGGTATTGGTTGAATTTATTGAAGTTGCAAAAGCAAAGAATGGGTGAAGAAGAGATTTGAAGTGATAGAAAAGTGGGAATGTCGGGTAATGCATTGCAGAAGATGATGGTAGTCGGGTTTCAGGTAACATATTGGGAGGGAGGGAATAAGTTCGATGTAAAATCAAAAAGAAAGAAAATGAAGTAGAATGGTTGAAAAATCATAAATAAAGAGAAGGGTTAGACTTAGGGGAAAGGAAGAACCTGTATTTGTGTATCATCGAACAACATAGAAGTTGAAAAAGAAGCAGCAGCAATGGAAGTTTTAACTGATGATAATGATAATGATGTTGATCTCACCAATCTCTGCATCATCATCATCGTTTTCGAAGAGAGAGAGAAGAAGAAGAAGCACACAACTAACAGATTGCATCAAGTGGAAAGAAGGAAGGGATTAATATATATATATATATATATATATATATATATATATATATATATATATATATATATATATATATATATATATATATTAAATAGGAGAATCAGAGGGTGAGTTTGGCATCCACGTGATTCATGGATGGGTTTGACTATGAAACTCGCACAAAGATAACGTGTTAATCTCATCTCCTCAAATGGCCGTTTTCATTTTGCCTTGCCTTTGAAAATTTGTAATCATCTTTGGTTTAACTTTTCTCATCATACTTATCAAATCTGCATTGCGATATGTACCTATTTCTTTTTTTAATTTTTATCAATCATAAGTCTTTCTTTACTTACACCCTTTTTTTTTTTAAATAATGATTAAGTTTAATCTCCTACTGAAATTCCTCTTATCCAATAATCACTTTTTAGAATTCTTGAATTTACGTTTTAACTTGTAAATTATCAAATAATCAGTTATTAAGTAAATAAGTTTATTTTTTAGCTTTTAAAAAGGTATGATACGATTAATTCTAGACACAAATAATCAGTTATTAACCAATACAATCCAAACACTTAGAAAACATTATTTACGTTACTATAACAATAGTCTAATAATAGCTCTTAATAATCACAACCAAACTGTTGCACACAAAATTGAAATAGCTCACACACACTCAGTAATTGTGAAGTACTGGATAGTTTTATTCAATAAGCAAAGGCTCTTTAAATAGCCATACAAAAGAAACAGATACAGCTAAAAAGGTGGAAACTATTCTGCAGAAAAAATAGGTCAGCATAGAAGAAATCAAACCCACGTGCCTACTAACTAGGACTTTATTTTAGACTAAAAGTTAAATAAGAAAAAGTACTAAGTCAATTCCAACAATGCCTCTCCTAAACTGAATGTGATGACATTCAGTTTACACCTTCACATACTCCTAGTTCTTCACGTAGCCTGGTAAATGCTTCCAACTTGAGGGGCTTGGTCATGATGTCAGCTAGTTGATCTTTTGTTCCACAGTGAATAAGGTCTACCACTCCTTCTTTTGTCAAATCTCGTAGAAAGTGAAAGCGCACGTCAATGTGTTTGCTACGACCATGAAAAACGGGATTCTTGGACAACTTTATAGTCGAGCTATTATCGCACAACATTATTGTACTTTGAGAATGCTCCAACCCGAAATGCTCGAGAATCTTTCTCATCCACACACACTGACATGCACACTGTGCTGCAGCGATGAACTCCGCCTCGGTTGTTGACAAACTTACAACTGGTTGTTTCTTGGATGCCCAAGATACTGCTGCACCACTCAGCACAAATACATATCCACTTGTGCTTTTCCTGTCATCCAAATCACCTGCATAGTCGCTATCACTGTATGCAGTCAACTCTCCTATTTTCCCTCTCTTGTAAAACAAACCAGATGACAAAGATCCCTTCAAATAACGCAAGACCCTCTTTGCAACCTGCATGTGTTGGCGTGAAGGATCAGCCATGTATCTACTTAACAAACATACCACGTACATCAAATCAGGCCTTGTGACCGTGATGTACAACAAGCCTCCGATCAGTTGCTTGTATAAGTTTGCATCCACTTTAACATCATCACCTCCTTTTGTTAGTTTTGCACCAGGTACAATAGGATTCTTCACCGAATTTGCATCTTGTAAATTAAACCTCTCTAGTAATGTTTCAGCATACCTTCTTTGGTTTATGAATATTCCTTTGGAATTTTGAGTAACCTCCACTCCAAGAAAATATTTCATAGTTCCTAAATCTGTCATATCAAATTCTTTTTTCATGGCAGATTTAAACCTTGCAATCATGGCTTGGCTAGTTCCGGTAAAAATCAAATCGTCAACATATAAGCTAACAATTAAAATATCAGTACCTCCTTCAGTTTTGACAAATAAGGTATGTTCGTGACTGCATCGTTGGAAACCTTCTGCCAAGAAATGTGCCTCGATTTTGCTGTACCATGCCCGAGGCGCTTGCTTCAATCCGTATAGTGCTTTATCCAGTTTGTACACCTTATCTTCATCACCCACTTTTACGAAACCCAGCGGTTGTTCTACGTAAACATCTTCTTTCAATTCTCCATGTAAAAAGGCACTTTTTACATCTAATTGGTATACCGTCCACCCTCGTTGAGCTGCCAATGCAAGAAGTAAATGAATGGTATCCCATCTAGCTACCGGTGCAAATACCTCACTATAGTCTATTCCATGTTGCTGTGAATACCCTTTCGCCACTAATCGAGCTTTATACTTATCAACTTCCCCTTTTTCATTGACTTTCGTCTTAAATATCCATTTAACACCTATTGCATTTGTACCTGAAGGTAGAGTTGTTAAGTGCCATGTTTTGTTCCTTTCAATTGCTTCAATTTCTGCACCCATAGCTTTCCTCCATTTTTCAATTTTGACAGCTTCGTCATATGTTGCGGGATCCTCGGTTGCGGTAAACATTAGCAGGTTAGTTATTTCTTCTTCCTCGTCCGAAAAACCTTCCCCTGATACATAGTCTTGCAAGTGTGCTGGTGCTTTACGACTTCTCGTGCTTCTGTCTACACGTTCGTTTCTTTCATCAGCTACGACATTTCTTGCATCACTATCATTTACGGCTTCTTCATCACGAGCTGATTTTTCGTCCTCATCTTCTTCCCAAACTAACCCTTTCTCTTTGCTCGGATTTTCCCAATTCCATCCCTTATCCTCTTCGAAACTTACATTCCGACTTATCACTATTTTACTAGTTTTTGGATTGTACAAACGATATGCTTTGGACTCATCGCTTACCCCTAGTAGTACACAAGTCATGCTCTTATCGTCCAACTTCTGTCGATTCTGTTCAGGCACATGCACATGACCTAAACAACCGAACACTCGAAAGTGGCTTACCGTAGGTTTCTCTCCGGTCCACATCTCTTCGGGTGTCTTTCCTGGTACGTAAGTTGTAGGGCTTCTATTCAACACATGTGCAACCCATTTAACAGCTTCAGGCCAATAACTTTTAGGAACCTTCTTGTCATCCATTATGCACCGAACCATATTCATAATGGTACGATTTTTGCGTTCCGCCACCCCATTCTGCTGTGGTGTGAACGCCACCGTGAGTTGTCTGTTAATACCATTCTCTTTGCAAAACTGTTCAAACTCATTAGAAGTAAACTCACCTCCTCTGTCAGTACGCAAGCAACATAAATCGGATTGACATTGTTTTTCAACCAGAAGCTTAAATATCTTAAAGTATGCTAAGGTTTCAGACTTTTGTGTCAAAAAATAAACCCATGTTTTTCTGCTAAAATCATCTATAAAAGTCAACATGTACCTTTTGCCACTGTTTGAAGAAGGTGTTATTGGTCCACACAAATCTGAATGTACAAGTTGCAACTTCCTTGATGCACGCCATAGGCTTTTCTTTGGAATGGGTGACCTGAATTGCTTTCCAATCAAGCAGCTGACACATGTATTTAATTTTCCTTTTAAGTCTGGTAAACCACCCACCATGTGCTGGTATTTTAGCGTTCTCAATCCTTTGTAATTCAAGTGTGCGTACCTTCGATGCCATAACCTGACTTCGTCATCGCTAGATGCTTGAAAACAACTGTCATTTGCATTTTCTTCATGGCTTTCAGCAAGCAATGCAAACATACGATTGCTCGTGATCCCTGTTTGTAGAACTAAGCCTCTCCGTGGATGGAATATCTTACATTCATCATGCTGAAACATGATGGTTAAACCTCTTTCTTGAAGTTGGCCGATACTAAGAAGATTGCTTTTCAACTCTGGAACATAGTACACATTTACAACGACATGATTGTACCCATTGATCTTCAAGCGAACACCTCCTTTTCCTAGCACTTTCATTGAGTTTCCATTGCCAAGCTTTACCAAATGAGTAAAGTTTTCATCGAGGTCCATAAACCACTGTTTATTCCCGCACATATGGTTACTGCAACCTGAATCCAGGAACCATAGTTCTTTCCTTTTAACATTTCTTGTCTCAACGTATGCCATAAGTAGCATTTCCTCTTCATCATCCGCCTCTGCATAGTGTGCCTTATTGATTCCTTCTGGACACTCATTTGCAAAGTGTCCAAGTCGATGACACTTGAAACATTCTATTGTTGCTCTGTTCAGTGACCTTCCTCGGCCCCTCCCTCGGCCTCGTGACCAAGATCCTCTGCCTCTGCTTCCTCGGTCTTCATCAAACGTAGATGCCTTTAGCACTTGTTCGTCTTCTCCGCGCTGAGTTTTTTTGAACTTCTGCTCATGAACCAGTAATGAGCTCTGTAAGGCATCAACAGAAAGTGCATCGATGTCTTTGGATTCCTCAATTGAACACACAATGTAGTTAAAATTCTCCGTTAAAGTACGGAGAATTTTTTCTACGATCTTGACATCAGGCATGTCTTCTCCACAGTTCCGCATGTCGTTAGCCACCACCATCACTCTTCCAAAGTAGTCGGTCACTGATTCACCGTACTTCATTTCTAACAACTCGAAGTTCCTTCGTAACGTTTGCAACAGTGCGCGTTGCACTCTTGCATTTCCTTGATACTTGACCCGCATTGAATCCCACAGCTGTTTGGACGTCTCTTTCTGCGTAATTGTCTTCAAAATACTTTTATCGATTGAACTGAACAAATAATTCTTGGCCTTGAGATCCTTAAGCCGTGCTTCATCCAGGGTCTTCTTTTGCACAGCAGTTAGTGCACCTTCATCGGCTGGAGCAACAAAACCATCTTGTACGACACTCCAATATTCCTTTGACCTTAAGAGATTCTCCATTAGAAGACTCCAGTGATCATAGTCTCCATCGAATTTTGGGATACACGGCTGACTGGTGCTGGATTCTGCCATCTCTGGATCTGCTCTCACCTTGGACACTCTCTATCAGGCCTCTAAGAGTGGCTCTGATACCACTTGTTGCACACAAAATTGAAATAGCTCACACACACTCAGTAATTGTGAAGTACTGGATAGTTTTATTCAATAAGCAAAGGCTCTTTAAATAGCCATACAAAAGAAACAGATACAGCTAAAAAGGTGGAAACTATTCTGCAGAAAAAATAGGTCAGCATAGAAGAAATCAAACCCACGTGCCTACTAACTAGGACTTTATTTTAGACTAAAAGTTAAATAAGAAAAAGTACTAAGTCAATTCCAACACAAACATTCCGATCAAAAAAAAATTAATTTTTCATAATAATGTTTAAATTAACATTACACATGATATGTAAATTTCACAGAACTGCGAATTGTACATAACCTTTATTTTAATTTTTCTTTTAAAAGTTAAAATTTATGTTTATTTTTCTAATAAACGTAAATCTTATATTTTGTGACATTTGGATGTTTTTCTTTATCATATACAAAGATACGATAAATTTTGTTGGACCGTTAATAATGGGTGATATATTAAACGAAAATTTATGAAATATAGAGTATCATTGAAAACGATCAACTGTAAGTTTGAATTATTTGTGAAATAATCATTTAATAAATACACATTGTTAAAGATGCGTAACACGGAATATTTTATTGTATTTAATTATCGCAGAAAACTTTTAAAACACACCGCACTTGACTGGTAGATTTTGTGTCAATTAACAAACAAATTAATGTAATATTGTGAAATTAATAACAATAATTAGATATAAAAGCATTATATTGAAAATTTAATAAGTTTTTAATTAAACTAAAAAAGTAATATATTCAAATGTAGAAAAGAAAATCAATAATAAATTAAATGAAATTAATTATAATAGTAACTATAACAACAATAATAAAAAAGTTCAATATAAAGCTATAAATTTTAATTCTACTTTTTTTTAACGACAAACTAACCTACTCATAGTCCTAAACTATCCTTTTTGCCTCACATGAGGACTTTATAACTTAATTTCACCACCTAAATTCAAAATTGCCTCTGTCGGGAATCAAACTTGTAACATTTCACTTGCATGTCATCCCTCATACCAGATGGACTAAACCCAAATGGTAATTAATCTATATCTATTAATAAAATAAAACAATTTGTGACACGTGTCACCTTCTCAGCTCTCCTAATTTTTGTTTTCCCGCTCATTTTGCCTAATATAACTCTTTCAATTAATTTACATAATTGATTTTAAAGAAACTAATTGATTTTAAATAAAATAAAAGATTACTCATATAATTAATGATTTAAATACTTCCTAATTTAACCTCTAATTTACCTAACATGTTTTTAACAAGAATTATATAATTGATTTATAAAACAAATTTTTTTAATATTCAAATTTTAAATTAAATGTTACATGTTTAAATCCTAATTATAATTTATGATTTATAAATAATAATAAGGGTTTATTATGAAAAAAACTAACATTTTTTCATGTTTTTTTTTTGCGTTTTCGTCCCTCCATGTTATTTTTTACATGAAAGTTCTCAAGTTATTTTTTTCTTTTTGGTTTAGTGAAATTTAAAAATTAGAACCCGGTTTTTCAGTTTTTAAAAACCTGGTTCACAAATTATAACCGGGGGTCTAATATCCAAATTTCACTAAACCAAAAAGGAAAAATTAACTTGAGTTTTTTTATGGAAAAAAATAACATGTTGATTTTTTTCATAACAAACCCTAATAATACTTCCTAATTTAACCTCTAATTTACCTAACATGTTTTTAACAAGAATAATATAATTGATTTATAAAACAAATTTTTTTAATATTCAAATTTTAAATTAAATGTTACATGTTTAAATCCTAATTATAATTTATAATTTATAAATAATAATAAGGGTTTATTATGAAAAAAAAAAACTAACATTTTTTCATGTTTTTTTGCGTTTTCGTCCCTCCATGTTATTTTTTACATGAAAGTTCTCAAGTTATTTTTTTCTTTTTGGTTTAGTGAAATTTAAAAATTAGAACCCGGTTTTTCAGTTTTTAAAAACCTGGTTCACAAATTATAATCGGGGGTCTAATATCCAAATTTCACTAAACCAAAAAGGAAAAATTAACTTGAGTTTTTTTATTGAAAAAAATAACATGTTGATTTTTTTCATAACAAACCCTAATAATAAATGAATAATTTTACTTATTTCTCGTGATATCATGTGTCATCACCAGCAATTTACACGTGTCATATCATATTCAAGAATAACAAATAATATTTTCATCATGTCTTTCTAAAACTACATCTAATATAATAAGATTTAAAATCAATTCAAACCAAAAATTCATATTTAAATATTTGATAACCAACCATAATAGAAAGTTTAAATATGATAAAAAAACATATTATTATTCACATATATTTAGAATTCTAAAAAAATTATAATTTATGTCAAATAATAATATAATTCTTATATTTTTATAATAAAATTAATATTTTTATGTTTTAATTTTTAGCTTGTAGTATGTATTTAATATAAACAACTATATATTAAAACATCCACGTAATACGCGGGTGACAAACTAATTCTAATGACTAAAATAACATGAATTATAAATTGAGGGACCATGACAAATTAGTTATTTAAAATAATTAACAAAATGGGTGTTAGCTTCAATGAATGAGCATTTATATATTCATTTATGTGTTAATAAATGATTTAGTTTTTCAAAACACAACATCTATAAGTTGATCAACAAACCATTAAAACTTTTAAAGCAGACCACACAAAGCTTTATTACTAAAAATATTTATTATTTAACAAGTAATCATTCATTTAGTCATTTATGTGTCAATAAATGATTTTAGTTTTTCAAAACGCACTTTTATAAGCTGATCAACAAACCATTAAAAATTTTAAGTATTACTAACTAGCTTATGAATCCATTATTATGTGGATAGTTTTTAATACTAATTAGTTACATATAATGTATATAAATTTAATATTAAAATATTAATTGTTATCAAATATTAGTTACATATTATTTATTTTTTGTTTCGTGTACTCTGCATGTTTGCTTTAGGTGAGACTTTCATTATGTCAAATATTAGTTTACTCGAATCGAGTAACAAATTCGGTTTTTTCAAATTATAAATACGTTGTATCTCAAATATATAAAAATATTATTGAATAAAAAGTTAATATGTTTTTTGACTTGTTTAATTTTAGCACAAATAATATTTATGTATTGTTTATATAAAATTAATAATATTAATGTATCTGCAATGCGATGGTCACTACTATCAATTTTAATTTGAAACCCAATGAATGGTGTAGCTGCCTTATTTTAAACTTTCTTATATAGTATATAATTGATTTGTTTTTTTATTATAAACTAGTTTATTTCCCGTGTATTACACGTCATATTTAAGTAACTGATTTTTTAACTTTATATAAATTTAATAAATTACTATAGAAATAACAAATATATTACTGTTAAAGTGATTATTGAATATATATATATATATATATATATATATATATATATATATATATATATATATAACATGTAAAATGCATAACTAAAAATTAAATAATTACGAAGAAATGAAAAAATTATAGATGCTAAGACCTGGAATGTAGACTCAAATTCAAAATAGAATTCCAGGATAATAGACAGACGTTTTATTTCTAAATTAATTCAATAATTTTTTAACATAAAATTGTAGACTATTACATGTGTTGTATTCAGGTTATGCGGTTATGCCAAATGGCATTTTAGCTAGGTAGCAAATGACATCTATTTAATCTTTTAATAGAATAGATAGATTGATTGATAAAAAAATTTTATCAATATCCTATATAATCTAAAATTCTTTTTAGTTGTTTATTAAACAATTTTAATAACACTTTCTAGAAAGAATCTAAAATTTAAATACTATGATATTGAAATGACAACCTCAGAATTAATTGTTATCTATACATTTAAGTTTTTACATATTTTATGTAAACATTAATATTTATATTTTTAGTTCAAAGTTTATATATAATCTATGTAAATAATTATATTATTAAAGTTTTATGTAATAGGTGAGTTGATAAACTAACTGCTGGTATAATTGAAATTATATAGATTGTGAAGAATTATTTTAATAAATAACATTAATTTTGAAACAAAATGAAAATAAATCATGAATATGAGTACAAATAAAATATATCAATAAAAAATTCAATTCCTATTTTCTTTCACGTCAAACAAAGAGACGCAGGTTCATGTAGCAAGCCAAGGTAACAATTTATCGCCACCCCTCCAATCCTCTCAATTTTAAGTGATCATCTTTTTTAGAAAATGGAAAATTATATTATCATATTTAAAAATAGGTTAATGTTAAAAAGACTAATTTTATTTCTATATTTTTATGATACAAAGAAAAAACAAAAAAACAAACAAAAAAAAAAAAAGATGACGTAAATGCAAAATAATTGAGTCAATGGTAAAAGGTAATGACTCTAAGTCAATGTTTAAGTAAAAAAAGTCGGTTAAGATGCGATTCAACATATTTGAATTATTGATTTAAAATATATTTTATGGTACTTACATATGTGATTCAATTCAATTATCATCTTATTATTATTGATTTAAAAATGTCGAACCTTCATTGTGTTTTATTTGTTATTGTGCTATCATCAATCCCATGAATATCAACAAAATAATCATTTTATATATTAAATTTTTATAAAGTATATTAATTTAAATTGTATAAATTTGTTAGGGACTTTAAATTAAACTATATATAAGTTTTCTTATTGAAGATGTTTTAATTAATAATAAATTTTTATTGCCTAAGTGATTAAAGCTTGATATAACAAATCCAGCGTCAACTTAAAAAATAAATTTGTTATTAAGATTATTTCAAATTAAGTTATTTTAAATATTAATTTTGCAACCTTTATTTTTGAATTTTTAGAAAATATTAATACAAAATCTTATTAAAGAAAATACATTTAAAATTTGAATGATTATTTTTTTTAACATGTGTCAAAATTTCATACTTAACATACAAAGATTTGATAACAAATTTTTTTTCAAATTTATTGTATACTAAGGTATTTAATTGTTATTTCATAAATTTATTTATTCATTCGGACATTTATATTTAAAGTTTATTATTTTATTGGTCTTTTACAATTTTTAATTTTTTATTTAAAATGTTTATTTTACTAACTTTTTTAAAGTTATTTATTCTTTGGTGATTTAAACTTAGAAGTTTACTATTTTATTGATTTTTTAAAACTTTTTGTTTTAACTTGTTAATTTTGAAAACTTTTAATAAGCATTAATTATAGTTTCAATTAGTTTAGCAAACAAAAATAATAAGTTTTAATCATAAATTTTAATTAAATCAATTAAATGATATGTAAGTTACTTAAATTAATGTTATTTTTTATTTTTAGAAAAAGGACGGGAAAATAAAAAAGAAGGATATTAAGAGGATGACATGTGGCAAAAATTTGTTCTCATTTATTATAGTATATAGATATAGATTTTGATATATTATGTTATTTAAAATTCAAATATACCATTATTATGTCATTTTTTATTTACATTGGATACACAGTTTATCATAATCGCATTGTTTTTATATACATTATGATTTATCATAATCTAATCTATATTTAGATTGACAGTAAAGTTAAAAAAAATTAAAAACTTTAAAAATATATACATTTATTTTATTATTTTGTCATAATTGTTTATATATTTTGACAAGTATAATCCCTGATAAAAAAATCTTATTAAGATTAGAAGGTATTGTCGATATCCACTTATTTTATCGAGGTTTTAAATTGTGTGATACTATATATTTATTTTTGTTTCATAAAAATTGTATTGGATGTCATTCTCACCGCAACGCGCGGATAAAAATACCTAGTTAGTTACTATTTTCAGTCATCGTATATGAATTTTGTAATTTTAACCTTTTTTCAAATGTATATAATATAAAATTATATTAAACTGAAGTATTATTTTTTATTATGGTAATTTCAATTAATAAAAAGTATCATGAACCGGTTTGACCGGATATGAAAACCTGGACCCAAACTGGATCTAGAAAAACTTTTTTTTTAAATGTCAAATGTGCACCTCTAGGGCTCTAGGTGACGCCGTGAGGTCACGGTGTTTTCCATATTCTATGTTTTTTTAAATCTTTCTTATATTTGATTATACTATATACAGATAAGAACAGATGTGTATAGAATCTATACTATATATAATAAGAAAACCATTTGGAGTTTCTGGACCATTGGATGGAATAAAATCAATGGTCCAGATTAATGACAACTCATGATTATTTATGAAATGTCTCTTATACCCTTAACTAAAATCAATAATTATACATATGCCATTTTTTTAATTCATTTTCTAAATTTACTACCTTAACTTAATTACATTAAATTTTGATTTTAATTTTTTCATTAATGGATTAATATTTACCTAAAATAAATATGTGTCATTATTATCCTTAATGATCATAATTAAATTCAAATATAAAAATTTGGATTTAAATGTAGAAGTGTAGTAAATAAAGTTAAAAATTTTTGTTAATATTTTGCTAACAAGATCTAAAATTTAATTGATAAAACTTTAATTGTGAATATGATAAACTTTGATTGTTGATTTTCAGATATTCCATTTTTATATTTTATCATTTTCAAAATATATACATATTCACTTAATTGAAGTTTTTTGTTTCTTACATTGATTATTCATATTTGAAGTTAATAAAATTTAAAAGAAACATTTTTTTCTTTTGCAAACACATAAAATCTGTTTTTAATAATACAAAATAATAATATTTTTTATTTAATATCAAACAATTAAGCATTTTTTTATCTTTAATTTGACTAGCTTTTAATTTTTTTATTGTAATTATATATAAATTTTATAATAATTAATTAATATATAAAAATTTGTGTATTTTCTAAATCAACTCATGTAATAATACATGGGTTGATTAACCTATATATTATAATAAAACAAAACAATTAATGTCATATGTCACTTCTACAATACAAAAATATTTTATTTCTCCAACTCTTTTTCCAAATTTAACACCTTAACTTAATTGCATTAAATTTTGACTTTATTTTTTTCATCAATTAATTAATAATAATTAGATTTTGTAACATTTAAAATTAATGTTTACCTAAAATAAATATCTATCGTTATTATCCATAATAATCATAACTAGATCCAAATGTAAAAATTTGAATTAGTTGTGGAAATTATTATTATGTATAATAAAGGAAAACATCAAATGTCACGTGTCACCTCTACGTTCACCAAAAAAATAATTATAACCTATAAAAAATAAAAGATAAATACAATTTAATATTATTAAAAAAGATAAATATACTCTATTTTTAATCTGTAAATAATAAAAAATAAACACAATTATTATTTTTGTATGTTTTAATTTTTACTCATATACATTTTATATAAATAAATTTAATTAAAAATACCCACGTAATACGTGGGTTATAAACTAGTTTTTTTATTAATATATGAATGATTTATTTACTACCATGTTTAAAAATGCTTTTCGTAATCCTTTTTATATTTGATTATACCACATACACAGATATGTATAGGTTTTTCTTATGTGTGTAATCTTTTTTATATTTGATTATATATATACAGATATGTGTAGGTTTCTTTTTATTAATGTATAGTTCCACTTCCATATTAAAATATCTTTTTTTCCAATCCTTTTTATATTTGATTATATATATAATCATATAGGTTTTTTTAATGTTTTTTCTTGATCTAATCTTTTTTTTTTTATATTTGATTATATATGCAGATATATATAGGTTTTTTTTTAATTAATATACCGATCCATGTTTTAGTTTAAAAGGGAAAATCATTAAAAAAAATTTTATGTCTAAATCTGAATCTTATCCTATCTATACTTATCTATATATCTAGTTAAAAATTTATTTTAATGTCTTTATAGGTTTATTAAAATCTATATCTAAATATTTATAAAATTAAATAATACTAAAAACATATTTCATAACTCATTTATTTTAACAAAGTATATAAATATTATGATGTAAATTACAATTCCAATTATATCAATTTAAAGTAAAATATAAACGACAATTAATTTGTCAATTAGGTTTTAAAAATCTTAAGTAAATAAGTTTTATTAAAAATGTCCACATAGTTACTATTTATATTTATTTATAAAACTAAAAAATAGCTTCACACTAATATAAAAAACTAGAAAAATAATATTTATGATAACTAAGAAAATACTATTCTTATATGTTTTAAACAATTAATAATTTTATATATATAATTTTCATCTTATATCCATTTATGTAAATATTTTATATTAAAAATATGCACGTAATACGTGGGTGAATAAACTGGTATATCAAAAATAGATATACACATTATAAATAAAATATATTAACTTCTTAAAAGGTAAAATCTTGATTGGTAAATATATATTCATTAAAATTTTAATTTTATATCAATTCAAAAATAAAAAATTTTAATGATTCATAAAAAATAGTTACCATTCATATATATATATATATATATATATATATATATATATATATATATATATATATAAAATAAAGGACTGCACAAAGTTCACATGAAGTCATCACGTTTTAGATAAATAAATAGGGTTTGTTATGAAAAAAAAAACCAACATGTTTTCATATTTTTTTGCGTTTTCGTTCCTCCATGTTATTTTTTTCATAAAAGTCCTCAAGTTATTCTTTTCTTTTTGGTTTTGTGAAATCTGTACATTGGAATCCGGTTTTTTAGTTTTTTAAAACCCGGTTCACAATTATAAACCGGGGTCTAATGTCCAAATTTCACTAAACCAAAAAGAAAATAATAACTTAAGGTTTTTTATAGAAAAAAAAATAACATGGAGGGACGAAATCGCAAAAAACGTTAAAACATGTTGGTTTTTTTCATAATAAACCCAAATAAATATTATTATTATTCAAATTAAATAAATAATAGATAAGTAGAACTTATTATTTTCAATATCTATTAACATTAATAAATAACTAATGATATCCACTATTTGACATTATCTAATAATGTAATTTATCATTATTATCTATTTGACATTTGTTAATTTTGAGGTAATCTAAATCTAAACTTTATAAAAATCAAAAAACTTTAAATTATATAAATAAAAATATATATTATAATACTAAATAAAATAAGATTATATTTGAAAAGAAAAAATATATATTATTAATCGACTATTACATTCCTCTCAGGAATTGACTATTACATTCATCTCAGGAATTAACTAGATGCGTTTGGAATATAAATAGATCTAGAAATTTATTACATAAGTTTGTGAAATGGTTCGAAATGACAAAGGGTTCGTATCGACATAACGTGTGTTTGTGCATAAATGGTAAGATATGTTAAAGTTGCAATAATTGTTTGTATAAAAATCCATTTTTATAACTAAACAATTTAAGCTTCAAAAAAAAAATTGTTTAGCCAGCATTTTTCTTGTCCAAAGTCCAAACACATGAATGCTAGCTATCTAGAAACTTAAATTAACAAGCCTTCTCTTAACACAGAAATAGTCAAATTAGAAATGCCAATCACACTAATCTAACTCGTAGACAGTTGCTACACATGTCGAGTAGCTCTTCAACGAACACATAGATTGTAATTCGGAATGTCAATTAGGCTTTTCTAACACATGAGTAGTCTTCGGTCATGTTAATCATCCATCTACATTTAAAACAATATATGTAGATAAGATCTGTTTCAAGAGGATGCGAGATCTGTCTTTGTTGGTGTCTTATAAACTCAACGCTTCAACATGTGAAATGTCACTCGCTGTTTTCTTCATCAAGAACTGGAAGAATGCCCAGGGCTGAAGAACCCATATGCATTCCTCGAACAATGCCGCCATAGTCGGTCTTGATCTTATGGCATAGAAGCAAGACAGCATCCCAAAGTGCTGTTCTTCCCTGCATTTCACATAAACAATAATTCGATCATTTGAAGTGCAGACAAAATGAGGTCTTAAAATCTTTGAAAGTATTCTACTGAAGAATTCTCTTTATAAGCAGTTAGCTAAATGTGAAGTCATTAACAATATACTCTACTAGCCCCAAAATAAGCAGAACTTTTGATTCCAGACATTTGATTAATACCCAAACATCTGAAATACCTGTCCATGGACCATGATGGTAGAAGGGATCACAATCAATGTTATTAATATTTTGTAGTAATTACTTGCGAGAAAAGAGGTGACTTTGACTTCAAATAGAAAAGAGTAGCTTTTTCTTGAGAACAGAGCAAGTATAATATATGAGTGTGAAGCTTGATAGAAGAATAGCCAACAAGATCCTGCCCATATATGAACCATTGACTTTTCTACCCATCACGGTCAAGTTTTTGTTGCAAACAAAAGTCTGCTTGCTTGCAAAGGAAAAAAAACACTATGTTTTACAAGAAAGAGTGATGCTGGAATGGAAAAGAAGTGGCAGGCAAGACACTCATTTCGCATTTACTTTTCCACTGGGTTCATTCTTGAAAGGGTTCAACAAGTCAAATCACTCCTTCATTCTTGAAAACATAAGGCCTTTTTGTCATCCTTTTTCTTTTTTGGCAAGAACATAGGTTAGTTTGCAACAGGAAGCCAAGTTATAAGAGTTCAAAAGGTCAAATCACTCTGTCATTTTAACATACCTCAAAAGAGAACTGGGGCTTTTTATCCCAATACAAGGCGAAAATTGGGGGGGTTTGTTTGCCAACAGCCAACAAGCAAGCTCCAGGATGAAGCACAGAGGGGACTCCAGAAATTACAGCCAAGTACTTCTCTGGAAACCGCTCTTTTGGTGGAAGTACACCTAAAAATAAAGGGTTCTTGCTAGACTGTACACCAGCAAGAGATGTTGGATCCACATGTAGCATCCACTTTGGGTGTTCCAAGAACGCACAAAATAAATACAACAGCAAATGAGAGTCAGTAGGAACTTCAGTCCATTTCTTAATCAAGCTGTCTCTGTTTGTTACATACTCGAAGTTCTTAACACATGTCCCAACAGCAAGCTCTGCAAAAATATCAACACATGGGTGCTCTCAATTAATCTATCATGCATCAAACAACAATGCCTAATTACATTATTGTTTTAAAAATTGAAAGCTATCAAGAAAAAGGATTACCTCGGATTCTCTGTACTGTATAATCTGAGCGAATACTGCTCTGCGGTAGCAAACCCTTTGCCCATTCTCCTTTCACCAAAGCAAGAAGCTTCTGGTGTTCAGATATGACGTCTATACAATCCTGTATGACAGGGATCGAAGGGTTCTGTACTGACATCTGTTGAAGACCACCTAGAGGCAACCTAGCTACAAAAACATTATAAATTACATTTATAGCATAAAAATACAATTACATTTATAGTAACCCCATAGGAGTGTCTTAGTCGTTAAGCGTGAGAATCCCACAAAGAAGGTCCTGAATTCGACTCCCACAGGTTTCAAATCCTTAGGGTTAACTTGCCGCTCAAAAAGGAAAATTACATTTATAGCAGATCTGAGCCGTAAGAGAAATATTTTTCAACTTTAGACCAGAAAATAGTCCATTTGAATATTTGGTCAACGTAGAAGCCTTTATCAGTTTATCTAGAGCAAAAGAAGTCGAGAACAAAGCGACATACACATGGAAGCATCAAGAGTCTGAACAAGTGTAGTGCGCAGCTGAACAAGAAGCCCTTCTTCATCAAGGGTATATGCAGGCTGCCAATCATTATTTTTCTCAATGGAAGAGACAGTTGCAGTAGCTCCTATTGTCGAATCAATTCCAACTTTGCTGATCGTAACAGAAATACCAAGTTTAGCAGCAGCCTCCATAACCTATTCAATCAAACATGAACCATCATAAAATATGTCTGAGGAACCTCCATGGAGGTGATTGAGACATTGAGTAATGATTGGCAATTTGGCATGGAGATAAGAACATAGAAAGGTTTAAGTCCCACCAACTTGAACTTCCTGCCTGGAGGATACCTGCTGCTATCCTTAATTCTTGGATAGTGGTTTGCATGGTCCCATGGGTATGTGGGGTATTCATAAACCCCACGTTTGTCTGTCAAGTGTCAAGTCAACAAAAGTTGCCTCGGGTGAAATTTCCCTAGTCACCCAAAAAATACTATATTTGAGCCAAACAAACTATCATCGAAAATATTGGAAAGTTGAATCTTGTGCATAAAACATCATTGAAAATGTAAAAGAACATTGCAATTTGACCATGGAAGATTTCCTTCATATTTACTAACCGAAATGCCTGAATTTGATGTAACATGACAAGTTTTGAAGAGCACAAGCCATTGATGAAGCAGGCAGCCCCTTTACTCACATCACTCGAATGCTTAAGGCCTTAAGTCTTAAGATAAACCTATTTCCCTGTCCAGGTAAGCACGTGGAAGGGAATTCCCAGTTCCACATTAATGAGAATGTTTTACACTGCAAATCCCCTTAAAAAGTAGATATGAGTACTAATTGAGAATCATTAAGGTAGATTTAATTAATTGTGATCTACATGATGTAGAAATATATAATCCTTTCTCTTTTGTGGCATCTTGTCATGCGAAACCCACTATTTTAACACTCTTCAACACAAAACCATCAACTTAATATTTGACCAAGCAAAAAAAACATGCACAAAGACACAATAGTTATATTTTTGAAAAGTGAACCCAGATACATGACGGGAAGCATTCACTGCCTTGTATTGCTATGCTATCGCGATATAGCATATAGGTAGATCGTCGCTATCGTCCGCTATTCGCAATCAACAACTATGCACTGGGTATTGAACGTCAATAAGAAAAGACGCAAGTGTAAAATGCTTCTACTTAATTGCCATGATTTTCATGACTACATCCATGGTCAAAGCTGGTGCTATCCACCTAAGAGAGAAGACTTAATAGATGTCGATAGAAAACAAGGGGAATAGGATGTAACTAACCTAAGGAAATAAGACATAAATCGGTATGATGTATGCATTTTAACAAATAACTAAAATTAAGTAGAGCACGGATTGCACGAACCTTTATGTGGCTGGTTTCAATTTTTGCAAGCAAGGGATTCAGGAGAACTGAAGAAAACCACTGCCTGAGATGATCGCGCCACTGCTCGATTTGTGGATAGACGCCTAGGCGCTCAAAAGCTTCAATTGAATCTTTCATGGACATGGGTGCAGGTAGATCACCCTCGCCTTTCTTTGGTGGAGTACTGAACTTCTGGGAACCAGGGGACATACGAACAGGCCTTAGGGGTGTGCTTCTAGTGGTACCAGAAGTGTTGGTATTAGGGCTAGATATACCAAACCCACTTATCGTGGGAGGTGGAGTAGCCATTTTCCCAGCAGACATAGAAAACTTCTCATCAAAATCTGCCAAGAATGTTTCTAGCTGCTTTTCCGTGGATATTTCTCTGGCAGATGATGCTCGTTTACTTGACCAAGGAGAAGAAACATGTTGCTCCAGGCCTGTTTGAGGCTTCAAATTTGGTGACTGTGAGAGGACAGGATAGAGTGACGGAGAAACTGGTGGTTTAGATGGGGTGCTGAAAGTATGCATCTTATTTCCACTACCAGTGGTTGATTTGTCACTGTTTATACGAGATGTATGGCCCAAATCCATAAATGCTTGGTGGACGGGGAAAAGCACATTTGAATATGATGTGTTGGCTTTAGGTTTCAGTGGTTCCTTTGAAGATTTTGATTCAACCTGCTCGGACTTTGGCTTTATTCCCAACAACTCAAGTTGGCGGTTGGTCAGATTTTGTCGCTCATTGTTGCCATTAGAGGTAGATGCAGCTGTAGCAGCTCTTGTTTTCCATAACGAGATGGCTTTGAGTAGGGCAAATAAAGACCCAATCAAAACCAAAGCCATGACAGCCTGCATCACTTTCAAAAAGATATCTGCAAACAAACATAAGAATTAAGGGGAATATCCTCCATACAAATTTAAAAGAATTTAATGCCAGAAGATCCATTATGAAAAGCATACTCACAGATGACATCTTGAGTGACATATCTGAGCTTGGAACCGTCAATAATATCATTTTCCCTTAAATAGTACACGATAAATCAATTATATTAGCCACACAATTCAAGAAAACCCCAATCGTGGATATTTTTTAAGCATGTGGTATGAAATTTTAAGACTTTAATGTACTTTTCATGAGTGGCATCTTATTTCACCATGCCAATAACATTACATAAAGAGCTAACAGAGAATTTGCTAGCAGGTTTGAAAACAAGCATTGCAGTAATAGCAAACATTCTTCATGATATAAGAACAACCATTTGTCTCGGGCCACTGGCCACATTAATATGAATTTAAGTTCAAAATTCAAATTCACGGCTAACAAATTCACAGAGAAACAAACGTGCTAGAAAACAAAATATACCAACATACAAATGTTTCATCCAAATAAAAATACGATCCATACAAGAAACTACAAGAACCGCACATTTTGTTGGGGAATGAAATCAGATACGAAACAAAAATTATATATATTGAGGTGGTAAGTGAGAGAGCAGGGGTATGTAGAGTACCTGAGAACGAAGGAGACGAGAGAGAAAGCAGAAGCAGATAAAATAGAGACAATGAAGAGGAAAGTAGACTTGGAGGGACGGAGGCTGTTGTTTGTTAGGGCAGCGGAGAGAGCTGGGTTCTGATACACCGCAAACTTTGTAACGGGAGTAGATTGGTCCTTTCTTCCTCCTCCCTCCATTGGTATGACTATTTCTGTAGATTTGCGATTTGGTGTGAAGGATTTCTACTGTTCCGCCATTGATAAACCTTCTGAACCTCCCGGGTTCAAACACGGTTCTACCTTTGCGAAGTGACGAGGAGGGACTGAGGCATCAGATTTTACAAATATGCTATTTGCTTAAGTAAATTACAAAAATAGTCCCTAGAGTATTTCTAAAAGTTCGTATCCTATCTTTATAAAAAAGTTTTACATAGCCAGGGCTTTTGGCTAAAACTAAAATGGATCTAGAATTCAAACCATATGTTTGTTATATAAAACCGGACACCAGATATAATAATTAATTATACACTAGCTGCTGGACATGAAACCATATTTTTTGTTAATATAATTAAATTGTCAGACTTCCAATGTCGAAGAATATATATATATATAATACAACGTGTGAAATAAAACTATATGTTTGAATTACATGATAAATTAAATACATTCATGAAAATAAAATGTACATTCCAAAATTTATAAAATATCAATATTCTAAAAAGTGTATCATTTATAACCACTGTTATGAGAATTACAAATAAGTATTTCTTCTTTTATTATCTTAAAGTATTTTAATCATCATTTATTTGTTTATAAATTACTTAAACACAAATTATTTTAAACTATTTAGCTAAACGGATCTCTTGTAATAGCCAAAGAAATCTCACAACTCACGATTTAAACACAAAAATTTCTTTTAAATGTTTCCGTCTTGACTCATGCAAAAACCAAATACTTACATAGATTTTACAAACTTTGAAATATGATTTAGCTCACACAAAATAAGGTTTCTAGTAGGCTCTTGTCAAAAACATAATCCACCTCAAGTTATTATGAAAACACAAATTAAACTCAACTTTTTACCATCTCTAGTCAAAAGATTTAACAAACCAATTTACTTGGTTCATTAAAACAAAGACCAACTATTTTGAACTCTCATTATGAAAATAATAAATCATTAATGGTAAGATTTAACAAACATAAACATAACAACATATTTTCATTCAAAGCAAATAAATCATAGCATATCATCTAATCATCTAAAAAAATGGACCATCCGATGTTTAGGTTTGTTAACCCCATATGATTATATTACAAAGCTACTCTATAATCATGGAGTAAAACATCAACTTAGCACGGTTTCAGTTTTTTTTGTCATCCCTACATCAATGTGAGAGTGTTCACCGTCTTTGGCGAATACCACCTCCAACAACCACCATATCAAAAAACCAAAGCATCGGAAATCAATTGACCAAAGTAATGTAGCAAAATTAGGGGACCAAAAGCTAATCGAAATGGTTGAAGAAACCAAAGACCAAGTTACCAAATTCGAAACCAAAAACCCAATCGAGTTGGTATCTAAAACCTGATAAAAAAACCAAAACAAATTTGATCAAAAATTTTAATATGTAATCAAAGAATATGAAACCTAATCTATGAAGGCAGTAGATGTAGTGAGGCAAGGCGAACTTTTGGCATCAAATATGGTGACCTTCAATGGTGTGAGGTGATATTCACTCGCAAATGTGTGACGTGGATCAGAAATGAGAAATTAAGGCGGCTGTGAATCAACCTTTAGTGATGTAAGATAAAGTTGGGTAAATGAAATTAGAAAACTGTAAATGGAAACAATAAAAGAAGTTTTCAAGACCACCTAGTAAAAGAAAAGAAGTTGAAAGTTTTCAGATCCTATAATGTTATTTGTTGTAAGATATGATCAAAATATAAATACATATACAAGGAACATAATACGCTTGTTTTATATATCTATTTATTTAGTATATACAATAAAAATGAAATATTAAATGGTAAAACGAAAGACATATAATGTACAACTTTTTTTCCTTCTTGTGTCTTTATTAAATTCTATAAAGTATGTGGATGATTTATATTTAATTTATTTTCTTGATTGAGAAAAAATAGTTTTTGCAGCAACATCACACCATCTTCCTTGACCTTGGGCGTGTTTGACTTTTTCTTCCTCCCCCTATCAAGGGATTAGTTTTACATCTTTATCTTTCTCACTCATTTAATTAGAAAAACTACTTCTAAAATTTGCATCACCACATAGATAGATGATGGCGATCAAATATGAAACCTCTCTCGATCCCCTTTATCTCTCCCTTCGATCGATATCCGATGTTCATCGATGGCAGAAGAATCAAAACTGCCGGCTCCTCTCACTCTCACAAGTTTTACTTGCCTTACAATATCACTCGATCACTATATATGAAAATGACAAGTGCATCATGGAGCCCGTGATCTGACACTTGCTACTTACGGAATAAGTATATTCTTCTTCAATCTTGTATCTATTTTTTATATATACATATTTTACTTGTTATTGATTCCTAGATGTACATACAAATTACCATGCACTTTCCCAACGGTTGCTTGGTGAGTAGGTGGTTGTCAGATTACACACAGAAACTAAAGAAAGTGAAGCGTTTGTGTATTATTGCATTACATTACTTACATTATTAAACAATTAAAATGCAATAATTCTTTAATTAAACATAATACTCATGCTATATAAATAAATTACTTAATAAATAATAATAAGATAAGTTGTACATTTAGTTCCTCCTACCTCAAACCTAGCGTTAGCCTTGTGTCTAGTATTCATATGTACATGAGTCTTGCAGGCCATATTTTGCTCATTCTATGTATCAACATTTTATATGGGACAATGAAAAATAAAGAAATGAAATTTAAATATTTCTCTGGATTGTTAGACACTTATGATGAAAATATAATTAAAATTGATTTTCGCTCCACCATCCAGTTCTATTAAAAAAGAAGAGAATTGAAAATTATGATATTATTAAATTTATTTAACCAATGATGAATCACATATGCTACGTTTAAAATGATGGACTATAAATGACAAATGTCAATGTGTTTTTGGACATGTCATTGCAAAAACAAATTTAAAAATTTAAAATAGTTAGAGTGAACATATATATTCGATCTCCAACCAAATTAATTATCATATAATGAGTTCCATTCCTTCACCCAATACTATTATATTTCTATGTCATTTTCATTTTTTTCTCTTTAAGGCCAATTTTATTGTTTAGAAATGGATCTATTGAATTCCAAAAACTGATGGGGCCAAATAAACCATCATGGTCTATATCGAACACGGAACGTATCATGCAATTTCACAATAATACATTTTTTTGTCCATATATTATTATTTTAGTTGCTTCTTTTATTTATTACCAATCTGTCATGATACTAAAGTTTAAGCAAGCCCATTTAATACATTTTTTCTGGTCATCAATCACTTCATTGATATTTGAACTTGGATGTTGTCAAGTCTTGTTTTGCTTATGATTTTTTTCATTGTTGTGAGCTCTGTTTTACTTTCAAAATGAAATTTGAAAAAGTTAAAATTTAAACTATTGTGTTTGAAACTTTATATTATAAAATAAATAGTTAAGTTTTATTTATATTTAATCAAAAATTTGTTTAAAGAATTTATCATTCCTACGACTTATAAGTGAATTTAGATTCTAAGTATTCACCGTTTACACTATTAGCGAATTTTAAAAACGGTATTTACCCTTTTCATAAAACCCGCAGAACTAAAAAGTGATTTTAATTATATTAAATTTTATTCTGCAAGTTAAACGGATCATCATTTACAAAATGAAATCATAAGAATTTAAATTCACTTATAGTGTATTTGAAACTTTGTATTACAAAACTAATGAATTAGAATTTTTAAAAGTACATCAAAAAACTATATTTGAAGAAAATTTTCATTTGTATCTATTTTTATGGAATTTAGATTACCACATCTCACGACACACATTTTTAGCCGATCATAAACCCTAATCCGTACGCCACATTATTAAACATAATAATTGAAATTCAAAATTTAATTCTTTTAACTTTGTTTCACAAGCCAAACAATGACAAGTTTTATGATAATTTAACACTTCACACGCTCATAAATGAAATATATTTTTGGTTGGTTGGTTGTATAATATACTATTAATTTATTAATAAACAATTATTTAATAAATCTAACTATTTTTCAATGTAATGTGCATCATTCACCGTCTCCACACATAATATATGTATGTGTATAAATATGTTTCCTTAGTAGGTGTTTGACATTGTTTTTTAAAAATAGCTTATAAGTATTTAAAACTAATAAGTAGTGGTTATAAGATGTTTTGTTAATATATTGTGTTTGAGTTTGCTTATTGGTTTTGAAAATATATTTGAGAAACTAAGTCGACATTTGGTTCGCACAATGTTTACTGAAGGAATAGAACAAGTCAAATGAATGGAATTTTGGAAGAAATGATTATGCACGAATTCAAATATTATCACTTGTGTAGTTGGTAGGAATGAAACGAAGTTATATTCAATTCATTGTTGTTTTTTGTTTAGTTTGTAAATCTATCAAAGAGATTTGATTTTGATTATTAAAAATTACAAAAATACCCTTAAGGTGGAGTTAGGATGAAGTGCTTATAGCATACAAATATGATATGATGTGGTATGATTAAAGTGGGGTTGATATAAGATATGATAGTTAGAGATGAAGTAAGTTGTTAGCATGTAATGTAAGGATAATAAGTGATGTGATGGTTTTGATTGGTGGCCAGGATACGATAGGATAGGTGGAGTGAAGTGAAGTTGGGGTAACGTATGATGGGGGAGGGGGTGGCGCAAGGGATGTGGTAGGATAAGGTAGGGTGAGTAATTGTAACATATGTATAAAAATGGGATATGGTAGGGTATATTCCGTGTAGGGATGAGATGAGATGTGTGGGGTATGACTGGTTAGGGTGGGTATGGGTAATGTGGAGTTACGACGGGTAAGATTGGGCTAAGTAGGGTAAGGGTAAAAATATGATAGGGTAAGATAGAGTGTATAGGTTTAATATAAGGGTGTGATTTGATAAGGTGACATGAGATGAGATATGATATAGTGGATGAGTTTAATGTAATATATGTGATTAGTTTGATAAGTAGGTAGATTGGGGGTAGGGTAGGGCAGGGCAGGGTGAGGTACTAATGAGGTGAGGTTGTTAAGGTATAGGTAGGTCGGGTCGGGTCGATATTAGGGGTGTAAACGAGCCGAGCCGAGCCCGTTTAAGCTCGAGCTCGGCTCGTTTCGAGCTTTGTATGTAAAGCTCGAGCTCGGCTCGTGAATAATTTTTCAAGCTCGAGCTCGGCTCGGGCTCGACTCGTTTATTATATATTTTAATTTTAAATTAATTTTTAAATAATCTTTTTAAATAATATATATAATTGTTATTTTAATAATATTTATTAATTTAAAAATATATTTATATAGGCTCGTTTAGGCTCGCGAGCTCGATATGTGAAGCTCGGGCTCGAGCTCGGCTCGGGCTCGTTTAATTCGAGCTTTTTTCGAGCTTTTAACGAGTCGAGCTCGAGTAGCTCACGAGTAGCTCGGCTCATTTACACCCCTAGTCGATATACTAGACTAGGATGAGTATGGAAGATATGTCTTGAGAAAAAAGGTGAATATGAAAGACATGTCATGGAAATGAAATCTTCATTCGTTGACCATCTCTATTGGAAAACACATTCATCAAATGAAGAATGTTTTATTTAAAAAGTATTGACATTTTATGGAATTTGACAATCAAACATGTCATGTAAATTGGACGTTGATTCGGAATGTGTAATATATGTTTACCAATTAAAAAAATGAAAGGAAATTAAAATATAGGGATATAATTGATATTAATGAAACTTGACAAGGATAATCTCGTAATTAGACAAGTCATCTATACCTAAGGCAAGCAATACGAAGGCAAAAAAGGAAGGAGGCTGGCTAGGGCATCACAAGATGGATTCCACGGCTGATTCCAAACCCTAATACCACAACCGTCAGATCACTTAATCCAACGGCTGTCAAAAAACCCTAATCTCATCGCTTCTTTAGTTCACTTATAAAACCTCTCTTTGCTGCTCGCTCCTCCTATTCTTCTTTTTCCTCCGTCTATTTTGAGATCTTGCCTGCGGAATCTTCGTTAAGGTCAGTCCTATTTTTTAGTTTTAGGTTCATAATTCTAGTCGATATGGTCTTTATGCATATGTGTTACTTGGATGTGGCATGCAATCTTCTCAATTAATTGTATGTTTAGATGTTTTTATATTTGATTATATCTGTATGACATAAATAGTCGCTTTGTTGATTGATTCTCATGGATCTTGTACCGATGGTCGAACTTTCAATTGAGCTATCACCTACAAGTAACAGCTTGGAATTGTTGAATCAAGTAGTTTAGATTTGTTGATTTTTCACGGATTTTGGTACTTTATCCACGTATTGCTTTAGATCTAATTGATCGTGTCTATAGCATGATGTTTCTAATCTTAAACCACTCGATTTAAAAAGGTTTACTTTAGATCTGTTTTGTTGAAAGAATTTTTTCTGCTTTGTTTTATTCTGAGCTTTTGTTGAAACTTGCTGCATATTATTTCAATCTTTTATATTTTAGTATTCTTTTGCGATTGATTGTTGCGGTTTCTGTTGTCTACTTACTTAATTCAGTATCTTTATCGTTAGCCTGTTAGTTGTTGATTCATTTAGTTGATGTAATAGAATCGGGATGCTGATTTTGTTTTATCAGTTTACCGGGTTTCTTACCTATTATCCAAATTGTTTGTGATATCATCATATCAGCATGTTGGTTCTGCACCTTGTGTTTTTAAGTATATTGTGTATAGTTGTTGGGATTGTGGCTAACAGTTAGTTTGACATATCAGGATGGGTAAGGAAAAGATTCATATTAGCATTGTCGTTATTGGACATGTCGACTCTGGCAAGTCTACAACCACTGGACACTTGATTTACAAACTTGGTGGAATAGACAAGCGTGTGATCGAGAGGTTCGAGAAGGAGGCAGCTGAAATGAACAAAAGGTCATTCAAATACGCCTGGGTGCTTGACAAGCTAAAGGCTGAGCGTGAACGTGGTATCACCATTGATATTGCATTGTGGAAGTTTGAGACCACCAAGTACTACTGCACGGTTATTGATGCTCCTGGACATCGTGACTTTATCAAGAACATGATTACTGGTACCTCTCAGGCTGATTGTGCTGTTCTCATCATTGATTCTACCACTGGTGGTTTTGAAGCTGGTATTTCCAAGGATGGTCAGACCCGTGAACATGCTTTGCTTGCTTTCACCCTTGGTGTCAAGCAGATGATTTGCTGTTGTAACAAGGTAAGTTGAGTTTCATTATTTTGTTAGACATTGTTGTATATGTATTTGAACTCATTCAGTATTTGTTTTAATGCTTGCTAATTGCTTGACTTTGATTGTCGTAGATGGATGCCACCACACCAAAATACTCTAAGGGAAGGTACGATGAAATCGTCAAGGAAGTTTCTTCATACCTGAAGAAGGTTGGATACAACCCAGACAAAATCCCATTTGTGCCAATCTCTGGTTTTGAAGGTGACAACATGATTGAGAGGTCAACAAACCTTGACTGGTACAAGGGCCCAACCCTCCTTGAAGCTCTTGACCAGATTAATGAGCCCAAGAGACCATCAGACAAGCCTCTTCGACTTCCTCTCCAGGATGTGTACAAGATTGGTGGTATTGGAACTGTGCCAGTGGGACGTGTTGAGACTGGGATCATCAAGCCTGGTATGGTTGTCACTTTTGGTCCGTCTGGGTTGACAACTGAAGTTAAGTCTGTTGAGATGCACCATGAAGCCCTTTCTGAAGCTCTTCCTGGTGACAATGTTGGGTTCAATGTCAAGAACGTTGCTGTCAAGGATCTCAAGCGTGGTTATGTTGCATCCAACTCCAAGGATGATCCTGCTAAGGGTGCTGCCAGTTTCACCTCTCAGGTTATCATCATGAACCATCCAGGCCAGATCGGAAACGGTTATGCCCCTGTTCTTGATTGCCACACCTCCCACATTGCTGTCAAGTTCTCTGAGCTTTTGACCAAGATTGACAGACGATCTGGAAAGGAGCTTGAGAAGGAGCCCAAATTCTTGAAGAACGGAGATGCTGGAATGGTGAAGATGATTCCAACCAAGCCCATGGTTGTGGAAACTTTTGCCGAGTACCCACCTCTTGGTAGGTTTGCAGTGAGAGACATGCGTCAAACGGTTGCTGTGGGTGTGATCAAGAATGTTGATAAGAAGGACCCAACGGGTGCCAAGGTGACCAAGGCTGCAGCCAAGAAGGGAGCCAAGTGATTGGTTTGATGTTTTTTTGTTATGGAGTCTTTTTTCTTAATCTTTATATTTACCGTCTGTTTCATTTACTAGTAGTTTTGAACTTGGTTTTGAAATATCTGTTGAAGAGTTTTTGGTATCTTGGACCCTGGAAGCTTTTACCGGGGCATCAGACTTTTGTTGTGGGTTAAATTTATAGTGCTGTCCAACTTTTTAATTGTTTCTTTGAATATTTCTTTTATTTTTTTAAGTAGGGGGGTGAGTAGTTTTTGGCAATGGTTTTTTACTATTTGTCTGAAAATTCATTTTTCTTTCAAAACCTGTGGTATAGTCAATTCACTAGACTGCACTAAATTGAGTTGCATAAATTTCACATTTAAAGTTCAGTGGATTTGAAAATTTAAAAACTGTGTTATAATAACGAAATCTCACAACCAAAAAAAATTATAGGGATTTTTCTGAAAAAAAATGAAAGGATAAAAATGTATAAACATTTACTAGATTCTTTATCATAATAATTAATAAACCCTCGTATAAGTATTAATCTATTATTTACAACTTTTTTGTAAATCATTAGCTCATTATCTTGGACGCTAGGCAATGACAAGAAAGAATGATCTATGAGAGCAATGACCGGTAGACATGTTGTCTGTGACTCTGTCTCTGATTTCTCTTGCTGACAAACACACTCACAAATACATACAAAAACTAAAAACTCCATTGTTCTTTAATCTTTTAGAAATTGAAAAAAAAAAAAAAAAAAAGAGGAAGAGTAGGAGTCTTGAATAAAGATGAAGTTGAGAGATTGACGCCACATGAAGAATATTGATGTTTATGGCAATGAAATAGAAAGAGAAGGGGTGAAGAAGTCAGCGAAAATTATGAAATTGATAGTGAAGGATACAAAAAGAAATATGCGATTGTAATTGAAATAAAGGTTCAGTTTTTTTCCCTCAGTTAATGTTGGGCATTATGTAATTGAAATAAAGGTTCTATTTCTTCACTGGAAATGGAATTTTAATGTGATTAAAACATATTTCTTCGTATCTTATCTTCACATTTTTACTTTTAGAGTTTATTATGAAAAAACCCAACATGTTTATTCGTTTTTGTCCTTACATGTTTTCTGATTTATGAAATCTGACTATTAGAACTCGTTTTTTAGTCTTTTTAAAACGGATTTTAAAAGTCAAATTTCATAAAACTTTGAGACCTTTTTCGGGGTGTGAAAAAATATTGAAGTAAAAAAAATGCAAAAAACTGTAAAATAAGAGAAAATTAGAAATTGAAAAAGACTAATTGACAAAACTGAAAATTATCTTTTGTTTTTATCCATTATAATAATATTATTTATTTTTAAATATTTATAACATCCATTTTTATATTTTTTAGCAATTACAACAAAAAGTAAAGATGCTATACTGGGAAAGAGATACGAAGTTGATATTCTTTATAATGCATAGGAGTGTCAATTTTGACCCAACGGGCCAAACGGATCGAACAATTAAATGAGTCCATTGTATAAAACTAAAATAGAATATAATTTTTTTTAAATAAAAACTTATAAAACCATATATTAAAAAAATTGTTCTTTAAAATTTTTTTCAATATTATATAAAATTTATAACTTTTGGTCATCAACCCGTTTGCTAGAAAGGGCTGAAATTAACACTCCAATATAAAATATAAACGTTGATATTAATAATTATAAAAAATTAATAGTTATTAAAAATAAAAAAATAAATAATTTTACTAAAACAATGTAAAAATAAAAAGTTAATCGAAAAACATCGTTCCAAGTTGGGTTAGGGTTTTCTTTATCAACAACGGGTGCTTTCCCCCTCCACTGAACCAGTGCAACTCTCTTCTGTTGAGATTGTTTCTAAAATCGATTCTTTATTTTCCTCACCATTCTTCTGCTTCCACTCTTCTTCTTCTTCCTTCATATATTTGTCTTTGATTTGGATTTCTTGATTTTGGCTAGGGTTTTTTATTTAAAGACTGTTTTCTTGAATCATTTCTGATTTCTGCTACTGTATCGCCATCGCCTGCCTACCTTAATCCACCACCCTATTCTACAGACATACAAATTGGATTTAGGTTTTTTCTTCTAATGCTGAAAGTTACAACCACATTCTACATACAATGACTATGGCGTCCAACTCCATACGTTCTTTGAAGCTAATCTGTACTCGAATTCCTAAGTATTCGACTCAACTTCATCGCAGATACATGTTACTTTCCTTCTTTTCATCATCATCCTACAGGAAGAGAGTCAACAGAAGAATTTTAGCTGCTTCCAGGCCGAAGCTAGACGATTTCCATTTTCATCGACTCGTTTCACAGCTTCTGCCTCGGTTTAAACCTCAAGACCTCTTCAATTTGATTACTCTACAAGAAGATCCACTGGTATGCTTAGAGTTGTTTAACTGGGCGTCTAAACAACCTAGGTTTACACATGATGCATCCACGTTTCATGTTACCATTAGGAAGCTCGGTGCTGCAAAAATGTATGATGAAATGGATCGCATTGCCAATGAGGTGATGGCGATTCCTTCGTTTGGTTCCGAAGTTCTTTACAACACGATGATATACTTTTTCACAGAGGCGAGGAAGTTGAGTAGGGCTGTTAATGTGTATAAACACATGAGAAGCCTTAAGAAATTGGATTGTAAGCCTACGATCAGAACCTATAATCTTCTGTTTGCCGCTTTATTGAGTAAGAGAAGCAATACTTACATAAATCATATGTATATGGATACAATGAGCATGTTGTTCAAACAGATGGTTGATGATGGTGTTGATCCTGACATTTTTGCTTTGAATTCAATGATCAAGGGCTACGTGCTTTCGCTTCATGTCAATGATGCCCTTAGGATATACCATCAGATGGGTGTGGTATATGATTGCCGTCCAAATTCGTTTACCTTTGATTACTTGATCCATGGTCTATGTGCTCAAGGAAGAACGCTTAATGCTAGGAAGCTTTGTGATCAAATGAAGGCTAAAGGTTTTGTTCCAAGTAGTAAATCGTATAACTCACTTGTCAGCTCACTTGCACTTGAAGGTGAAATCAATCAAGCTGTAAGTTACTTGTGGGAAATGACGGAAAATCAAAGGTCTGGTGATTACATTACCTACTGGACCGTGCTTGATGAGTCTTGCAGACAGCAGAGGTTTGGAGATGCAATAAGTTTGCTCAAAGATTTGCAAGACAAAAACTTGGTGGATGCACATACTTACAGGAAACTTCGACATGAACTTCAAAACAAATATGGGAATCTGTATGATCGGAATGGGTCACCAAGGGATGTTCTACCTGATATTTGACAGTTCTGATTTCTGAGCCTTTTGACCTTATGGTATATTTTCTGTTTTCCTTTGATTTTATAATGAATATCCAACAGATCTTTTTGACCTTATGGTATATTTGATCATTTTTTGAAGTTTGTGTTAATTGCTATATTGCCTTGTCAGTTGTCACTGGTGTTGTATGTTGATATTCAAGTCATCAAGAGTCTGTCACATACTCGTCTCCCAGAAGAACACTTGAAAATAAACAAAACGAAGTCTTAAATGGTGAAGTTTTGGAGTATTACGTGTGGTTTAATTTAGACTCTGCAACATAACATTGTTGCGATGATATCCCATCTCTTCACTACTATGATTATATTGTAATCTGGATTAATCTTGGATATGTGGTCTTTGTAGTAAAGATGGATGTGTAACTCTGCTGGACTTCTGAGCAGAGGAGTGAGTTGATCAAACTCCCTCTACAATTAGTACAATTGATTAAAAAGATAGGTGGAACCATACTAGGTTGTCTTTATACACTTCTATCATCCAGATCCGCTTAACATTGCAAGGTATTTTAAATGCTTATAACTTGTCTTGACAGTAAAAATCATCAATAGTATGGATTGTTGAACTGCCATGTTTATTTAGTTACTAATTCTATTGGGTATAAGAAACTGAAGAACAAAAGATATTGCATGATTAGATGTTCTTTTAGGAGCAATGGCTTGCTGCTCAAAAGGGGGAAAAATCATGTTTTTTGACGTTCTTGTTTCTGCTTGTGTTTTTGTTATGGATCACTTTTGGCACATGCGTTCTCATGTACTTACTAGCATCTGATACACATTTTTTGGCTTAAAACTGTACCCTTGCAGCCTTATGCATTGTCAATTTGTTTACTCAGCTATGGACAAAGGAAATGCAGTGCTTCACCCATGGTCTTTCTTTTTCTTGAAGATTCTGCAGTGGCTGTTGAAAAGACAATTCTTTTGGGTTCCTAACAAACAGCATTTGTTGGGAGTTCAAGTCCAGTGGTGAAAAATGTTTTACCTGGAATGTTGATTTCTTTTTTAATCGACTCCGTAGTAATATGGGCCATTGTTCTTGGAACATTGGCATTGTTAAGTGACTCGAGTTGAAGGCAGAGAAAGGAGCCAATGACAATACTCTGTTCAGATAGGAGTGTTTCTGTAGAAGAGTAAAGATACCACAGCTGAGGGATTGGAAACTTTTCTGCCCATCTGCCAATGTAGTGATCTTGGTGATGGTTGTTGTTGACATGGCTAGTTGTGTATATTCTTTTGGGTGTTAGCACTGGAACTTTAGTTGCAATTTGCATGTAAGTCTTAGATCCTTGGGTGACGTTTAGTTCACGGAATGTAATTCGAAAGAATTGAAATTTGAATTTTGGTTATTAGTATGGTTGGTGGTGAGGGTAAAATATAGTTTTTAGTATTAGTTAGGATGTAGATTGGAATCTAATTTATGTATGTGTTAGAATTTAATTCATGTATGAGTTGAGAGGAATGTCAAATTCCCATAAACAAATAATTTGATGGAAAATACATAAAATTTTAAACAAGGTAAATTTCTGATGGGATTCTACTAATAGAGTATTCTAGAAAGGGTATATTAGTAATAATTAGTAGTAGTTAGTTAGTATTGCAATCTATAAATAAGAGATGGAGAGGGCAAGGTACGTGGGCAGAAATATTGTTAGATATATTGTTAGACTCATTGCTTGTGCTTTAAGGGGTCTCCAATCTTGTGATTATGAGATAGGGATTATCCCTGGAATTGTTTCTTCTTCCTGTTCTGTAATTCAGATCTATTCCTCTGTTTTTCATCAATACAAGTTTCTGATTCCGTATCATTGGTCCGACCTGCCGCATCTGTCTCTACCGTGCCTTCTCTGCCTTTTTCTTCTCCCTATATCCATTGTTTCTGCTATACTTCTGTACTGCTGCCCTTGTTCGCGAAATGCCTACTGAAACTAGATCGGTTCAGAGTCGTTTGGAGCAGAATGAAGATCAGATTCGTCAATTACAAGCTGACGTTGCTGAAATCAAATCATCACTGAAGCATTGGAGATCGATCGATTGGAGAATTGTGAATTTCGCAAGTTGATGCTGAATTTCATGAAACAACAAGGTAAACGCCCTGTTTCAAATGATGAAGGAGAATCTGGAGTTTTTTTTGAATCTGGTGGTGGAAGTGGTGGAGGTGACGGTGACCAAATTCTTATCAAGGGTGCTACGGTCTTACCTTGGGCTGTAAAGAAGGTCAAGCTTCCTGAGTTTTATGGATTTGACCCACAAGGATGGATTCAGAAGGCTAATTTGTTTTTTGATCTCAACAACACTGCTGATCCTCTTCGACTCCGATTAGCTCAATTGAGTATGGTTGGAGTTGCTCAACACTGGTTCACCATCGTTCAGCAGGTTCACCCTTCTATTTCCTGGGATCAATTTCAAGTCGAATTGTTGCAACGATTTAGTGGGTTAGAGATCCAAAATCCGTTTGAACAATTGGCTTCCATTAAGCAATCAGATTCCATCCTTGATTACATTGACGATTTCGAATACCTCCTGTCATTAGTTCCGAGATTACCTGAATCATAGGCAATCGGTTATTTTGTTGCTGGTCTGCGAGACGATGTGAAGCGTTGGGTACATCTTCATCGTCCTCAATCTCGGCTGGATGCGATGTATTTGGCTAAGGATGTGGATGCCATGCTACGACCTTCAACTGGGAACGAAGGTCTTTCTCGGTTTCGTTATCACGTTCAGCATGGGCCTCAGGAAACTATTCAACCAATTTCTTTTTCTCATCTGGGCCAGCCCAATTCTCGTGGGCCTGATTTACTTTCGCCTGGAGACAAGGGTTTTTCTGGGCGTACTAACACTAGTCCACCATGAGCTGTTCAAACAGAGGTTCCTCCACCAATTCCTCGTGATCGAGGAGTACGCTCGTTGACTCGCTCAGAATGGGAAGATCGACGTAAGAAAGGATTATGTTTCCGTTGTGGCCTTCAATTTGGTCCTACACATAAATGTCCAGAAGGAGATCTACGCGTTCTACTTTTGGGAGATGATGACAGTGAGGACGGGAATGGATTTCATTGTCAAATGGAAGACGTTTGGGTTCAGGAAGCAAAATTAGCTTCAGATAAATGTTGAATGCCTCTGTGCCGTAAGAATATAGCAAGTCTTGAGGTCAAGACTTTCTTAAGGAGGAAGTAATGATGGGATTCTACTAATAGAGTATTCTAGAAAGGGTATATTAGTAATAATTAGTAGTAGTTAGTTAGTATTGCAATCTATAAATAAGAGATGGAGAGGGCAAGGTACGTGGGCAGAAATATTGTTAGATATATTGTTAGACTCATTGCTTGTGCTTTGAGGGGTCTCCAATCTTGTGATTGTGAGATAGGGATTATCCCTGGAATTGTTTCTTCTTCCTGTTCTGTAATTCAGATCTATTCCTCTGTTTTTTATCAATATAAGTTTCTGATTCCGTATCAATTTCAATTTCAATTCCATCGAATTCAACTCCACGAACCAAACTTCACCTTAGTGGTAATAGAATCCCTGCTAACTTCTGGCTGGGTTCTCTCACTGTGTTACCAAGGTGAGTTTATAGTTGTCTTACAAATGCTTTCTAAACTATCAAAATGTTTCTTGCCTTTTTCAAATATCTTAATATACATTCCCTCTTTTTTCCTCCCTTCATAATTTATTTGTCACTTGCACCAATATATGATTAAATTAAAAACGGTAAACGGAGAAGGGACCAAATTTGCTTAACAGAAAAATACTGTGCTTGCAAAACAGTAGGAATACAAAAATCAACCAAACAGGAGTGGGGGATAAATAAAATGCATATAAGTTTGTACCATTCCTGCATAACTGCATTTGCCGGCTGATCGTCAATATGGTTGTACAACTACCAAGTAATGTCACCCAAATAGTGTCTCTGCTTCAGTTCATAGCATTCACAAGGTTAGCCAGTAACACCAACACATTCGAGGTACAAGGTTTGGAAAGTTGACAATGTCGACACAGAACTTATCTTGACACACCTGAAAGGTAGATCATAAATCTTTATCATCTTCTAGCTGTGCATTCGCTGCTGCTTTTCTGTTTCTTCTAGAACAAATGCTTTCAGCGACTCAACATCCCTTGTACCTGAAGTTTTTTCACAAATGAACGGTTAACAAGAGCATACACTCAGAATTTCAAATAAAAAAGAAGTTAAAACACAATGCAAAACATGATTATTGACTAGCAAACATTTTTTAGATTCATCATACGCCTACTAGCATAAAGCACCAAATGACGAATGCAATAGTGAATAGTTAAGGGCAGTGCTGGAATCTGAATGTCAGTTGGCCAACTATCTGTTATTGAACAAATTGGAACAACACATTCATATGGATTCGACCATATGATATTATAATACATCTAAAATGAATAATTCAATATTGTTACTTTGAATGCCATCAGAGTTTAATATCATAACACTTGTACTTTTAAAACACTGAACATGATACCACTGATCACAGTCAAGAAGGTTGTGCTTTCACTCAAACTGTGTTATTTCGACTAAAGAAGACCTGTATCACATGTTTTCTTCAGTTTTCTTCGACAAAATTGGATAATCTGGCATAAAATGCAAACATAATATGTTACTACTTATTTTCCATTGTCTTTGACACCTTCGGCCAGCTATTAGTTCACAGGTTCATGAAGTAAGCCACTCCACATGGACTGAACAAATTTTAGGTCCATGAAGTTGCAAGACAAAGAAAGAAATGTGGAATTATATGTTTCACTTCCTAGCGAGGCTAAACCTCAATTTATATGCAAACACAACCTGATATGGAAACTGCATAAAAGCAACCCTAAGTTACAATAAACCCATACTGCATAACTGCTACTAAGTTTTAATAGAAGTAAACCCTCCAACGTCCAAATGGACCGGGCAAACTTTAGGCCTTTTAGGCATTCGGGTGAAGCCTCAGGAGAGTAGATACTTGATCGCGAAACTGAGACCTGTTTACCATGTTACCAAGCATTAACCACCAGGCCAATCCTTGGGGTTTATCACCAATTTAATGAATAGCAATCACAATTTCCTAAGAAATTTGAAATGTATCTTGAATCAACAGGAAAAAGAATAATAAAAAGTTTACAGCAGGGTTCATATCCAAAACGTAGAATCAAGCAACCCAAGTATTATTTATATGACCAAAGTTGCTGATCTTGTGGCTAATATCCAATGCCCTCCACGACATTATATTCAAATCCCATCATTATAGCAATGTTGATAAGACAACCAGTAAAGTACATAAATCAACCACTTCTTCGTTGTCACCCCCTTACGTATAGACAAGCTATAAGGAAGCAGATCAGCAAAATTACGATGCAGCTGAGACGGTATTCGGTCGTTCCAACTTAGTCATTATGTCAAAAGCCCTATAGTAGGTTGTTCTAACTTATAAAGATTGTTACAGAGTCTAAATTTCTCAAGATAAATGGCTATAACTAATAAATTTGTTAATCAGTTATCCATGTCTATGTCATCATATTATCGGGTCAATTGAAGTCAACTACTTTGCTTCTTCTACCTGCATAACAAGACCTACAAGTGCCATGTGATACTCTTACCACAATGCTCATTCAATGAGGGGACATAAACTACACTAACATACAACTAATTGTTAAGAACCCATATGCAATCCCAGGGCTGAAGAACCCATATGAATTCCTCAACCAATGCCGCCATAGTCAGTCTTGATCTTATGGCATAGAAGCAAGACAACATCCCAAAGTGCTGTTCTTCCCTACATTTCACATAAACAATGATTTGATCATTTGAAGTGAAGACTAAATGAAGTCCCAGCAGTTAGCTAAATGTGAAGTCATTAACAATATACTCTACTAGCCCCAAAATAAGCAGAACTTTTGATTCCAGACATTGTTCGATTAAACAGATGATGTAAAGTCATTAACATCTGGCAAGAATGTTTCTAGCTGGTTTTCCGTGGATATTTCTGTGGCAGATGATGCTCGTTTACTTGACCAAGGAGAAGAAACATGTTGCTCCAGGCCTGTTTGAGGCTTCAAATTTGGTGACTGTGAGAGGACAGGATAGAGTGAGGGAGAAACTGGTGGTTTAGATGGGGTGCTGATCTTATTTCCACTACCAGTGGTTGATTTGTCACTGTTTATACGAGATGTATGGCCCAAATCCATAAATGCTTGGTGGACGGGGAAAAAGCACATTTGAATATGATGTGTTGGCTTTAGGTTTCAGGGGTTCCTTTGAAGATTTTGATTCAACCTGCTCAGACTTTGGCTTTATTCCCAACACCTCAAGTTGGCTGTTGGTCAGATTTTGTCGCTCATTGTTGCCATTAGAGGTAGATGCAGCTGTAGCAGCTCTTGTTGGTAAGTGGTAACTTAAACCTGATAAAAACAAAAAAAAAACAAAAACAAATTTTATCAAAAAATTTGATATGCAGAGGCTGTTTGGATTTACGTTTGAAAAGCGTTTTGGAAACTAATAATCAGATTATAGCTGTAACAAAAAAGTGTTGCCGGAAATGTAGTGTTTGGTTTAGCTTCTGCTATTTGCTATCGTAATTATCAAATAATCAGTTTTTAAAGTGTTTGGATTTGCGTTTTAACTTGTAAATTGACCAAATAATCACTTATTAAGCAAATAAGCTATATTTTTTAACTTATGAAAAAGTGTGGTAGGATTACCTCTAAACGCAAATAATCACTTATTAATGTATGCCATCCAAACACTTAAAACCAATTATTTGGGTTATTGCAACGTAATAAGCAAATAATCTTATTTATAACGTAAAACCAACCACCCTCGTAATCAAAGAATATGAACCTAATCTATGAAGGCAGTAGATGTAGTGAGGCAAGGCGAACTTTTGACATCAAACATGGTGACGTTTAATGGTGTGAGGTGATATTCACTCGCTAATGTGTGACGTGAATCAGAAACGAGAGATTGAAAAGTAGGATAAAGTTGGGTAAATGAAACCAGAAAACTGAAAATGGAAACAATAACAGAAGTTTTCAAAACCACCTAGTAAAAGAAAAGAAATTGAAAGTTTTCAAAACCTATAATGTTATTTGTTGTAAGATATGATCAAAATATAAATACATATACAAAGAACATAATACGATTGTTTTATATATCTATTTATATAGTATTTACAATAAAAATGAAATATTAAATGGTAAAACAAAAGACATATAATGTATAATTTTTTTTCCCTTATTGTATATAAAATTTTATAAAGTATGTGGATGATTTATATTTAATATATTTTCTTGATTGAGAAAGAATAGTTTTTGCTACAGGCAGTAACATCACACCATCTTCCTTGACCTTGGGCGTGTTTGACCTTTTCTTCCTCCCCTTATCAAGGGATTAGTTTCATATCTTTACTTTCTCACCCCTTTAATTAGAAAAAAAAAACTACTGAAATTTGCATCACCACATAGATAGATGATGACGATCAAATATAAAACCTCTCTCGATCCCCTTTATGTCTCTCTTCGATTGAAATCCGATGTTCATCGATGGCAGAAGAATCAAAACTGTCGGCTCCTTTCACTCTCACGAGTTTTACAGGCCTTACAATATCACTCGATCACTATATATGAAAATGACAAGTCTATCGTGGAGCCCGTGATCTGACACTTGCTACTTACGGAATCAGTATATTCTTCTTCAACCTTGTATCTATTTTTTATATATACATATCTTACTTGTTATTGATTTCTAGATGTACATACAAATCTTGGTTTGTTTACAAATTACAATGCACTCTCCCAACTGTTGCTTGGTGAGTAGGTGGTTGTTAGATTTAGGGATGAGCATTTGGACCAAATAAACCCAAAAACGGCCCAGACCAAACCGTTATTAATGAAATTGATCCGGTTTTGGTTTCTTTAAAATCACTGTTTTCGGTTTTCCGGGTTCAGTCTACCGGTTTTCGGTTTTTAACCCAGCCCAAACCGGAATTTAAATTTTATGTTATCAATGTTAAAGTTTATGTTATATTGTTTTTTTTTTTGTAATCAATAAAGAAACAAAATTTCTAAATATTATTTCTAAATATTATAAAAAGTATATCTAATAGTTATTGAGTTCTTTCGTAAATATATAATCATGTAAAAGTATTTTTAACGATGTAAATATTTTTTATAGAGAACTTAATATAAGTAATGTGTGTTTGATATTTTATTTTATTCAAAGAAAATGTGATAAATTTGATGATTTCACTAAGAGAATAGTTGTGGAAAAAATATAATTAAAACATTAAAATATCTATAAAACTTGTACAGGTTTCAACCGGTCCGAGAACCAAAAAACCGAACCGGACCAAACTCGTATGACAAACATTGGGCCGGTTTTCGATTTCTTATTTCCCTAATTTCGGTTATCTGTTTTTCTCGGTCTGAGCCGGTTTGGTCCAAATGCTCATCTCTAGTTAGATTACTTACAAAAACTAAAAGAAGCGAAGCGTTTGTGTATTATTGCATTGCATTAAATGACATTATTAAACAAATAAAACACAATCACATCTTCTTTAATTAAACATAATACTCATGCCATATAGGTAGGTCGGGTCGGATCGATATGATAGATAAGAGTGAATATGAAAGATATGTATTGAGAATGAAAGTGAATATGAAAGCCATGTCATGAAAATGAAATCTTTATTCGTTGGCAATCTCTATTGGAAAACACATTCATCTAACGAACTGAATGTTTTGTTTAAAAAGAATTATCATTTTGTGGAATTTGACAATCAAACATGTAATGTAAAATAGACATTGATTCAGAATGTTTGATATATGTTTACCAATTAAAAAAATGCAAGGAAATTAAAATATAGGGGTAGAATTGATATTAATGAAACTTGACAAGGATAATCTCGTAATTAGACAAATCATTCATACCAAGCAAGCAATACGAAGGCAAAAAAAGGAGGAGGCTAGGGCATCACAATTAAGGGTGTTTATAATATTTTGAAACCGAAAACCAATAATAAAAACCGTATCGTTTTTAGGGTTAACCGAACCAAATATTCTGTTACTTTCGGTTTGGTTAACCGAATCGGGAAAAAATTTTCGATTTCGGTTTAGGTTCACGATTTTGGTGACGGACGGTTAACCAAAAAATCAAAAAAATTTAATTTTATATACTTTAAAGTTTAGACCTATAACTATTAACATTTATCTCAACAATAATATAAAATTTTAACTCATATATTATATTCCACATTAATTTTTAAATAAAAAACAACAAAAATAACAACACTACTACAATTAATTTAGAAAATATTATAATTTTTTTAATCTATCAAATTATGAAAAACATTGTTCAATCGCTTAATGATCTTTTATAAATGATTTGTAGTCTTATTCCTCGCATTTATTATCTTGGATTTTTGAAGTTTTTATAAACAAATTATTGGAGTTTATTAATTTAAAAAGTAATTTATTAAATAAAATTTGGTTAATTGGTTAACCGAACCGAAAAAACCGGTTAACCGATTGTCAATTAACGGGTTTATTCGGTTTAGGTTCACGAAATCGTCGAACCATTATATCCGGGTAATCATCCGGATTACAATTTGTGTTTCGGTTAACCATCCATGAAAATCAATCCTAGTATGGATTCCAAGGCTGATTCCAAACCCTAATACCACAACCGTCAGATCAGTTAATCCAACGGCTGTCAGAAAACCCTAATCTCATCGCTTCTTTAGTTCACTTATAAAACCTCTCTTTGCTGCTCGCTCCTTCTATTCTTCCTTTTCCTCCGTCTATCTCGAGAGCTTGTCTGCTGATACATCTTTAAGGTCAGTCCTATTTTTTAGTTTTTTGTTCATAATTCTAGTCGATATGGTCTTTATGCATATGTGTTACTTGGATCTGGCATGCAATCTTCTCAATTAATTGTATTTTTAGAAGTTTTTATTATTGATTATATCTATATGACATAAGTAGTCGCTTTGTTGATTGATCCTCATGGATCTTTTACCGATGGTCGAACTTTTAATTGAGCTATCACCTACAAGTAACAGCTTTGAATTGTTGAATCAAGTCGTTTAATTATGTTAATTTTTCACGGATTTTGGTACTTTATCCATGTATTGCTTTAGATCTAATTGATCGTGTCTATAGCATGATGTTTCTAATCTTAAACCACTCGATTTGAAAAGGTTTACTTTAGATCTGTTTTGTTGAAAGAATTTTTTCTGCTTTGTTTTATTCTGAGCTTTTGTTGAAACTTGCTGCATATTATTTCAATCTTTTATATTTTAGTATTCTTTTGCGATTGATTGTTGCGGTTTCTGTTGTCTACTTACTTAATTCAGTATCTTTATCGTTAGCCTGTTAGTTGTTGATTCATTTAGTTGATGTAATAGAATCGGGATGCTGATTTTGTTTTATCAGTTTACCGGGTTTCTTACCTATTATCCAAATTGTTTGTGATATCATCATATCAGCATGTTGGTTCTGCACCTTGTGTTTTTAAGTATATTGTGTATAGTTGTTGGGATTGTGGCTAACAGTTAGTTTGACATATCAGGATGGGTAAGGAAAAGATTCATATTAGCATTGTCGTTATTGGACATGTCGACTCTGGCAAGTCTACAACCACTGGACACTTGATTTACAAACTTGGTGGAATAGACAAGCGTGTGATCGAGAGGTTCGAGAAGGAGGCAGCTGAAATGAACAAAAGGTCATTCAAATACGCCTGGGTGCTTGACAAGCTAAAGGCTGAGCGTGAACGTGGTATCACCATTGATATTGCATTGTGGAAGTTTGAGACCACCAAGTACTACTGCACGGTTATTGATGCTCCTGGACATCGTGACTTTATCAAGAACATGATTACTGGTACCTCTCAGGCTGATTGTGCTGTTCTCATCATTGATTCTACCACTGGTGGTTTTGAAGCTGGTATTTCCAAGGATGGTCAGACCCGTGAACATGCTTTGCTTGCTTTCACCCTTGGTGTCAAGCAGATGATTTGCTGTTGTAACAAGGTAAGTTGAGTTTCATTATTTTGTTAGACATTGTTGTTTATGTATTTGAACTCATTCAGTATTTGTTTTAATGCTTGCTAATTGCTTGACTTTGATTGTCGTAGATGGATGCCACCACACCAAAATACTCTAAGGGAAGGTACGATGAAATCGTCAAGGAAGTTTCTTCATACCTGAAGAAGGTTGGATACAACCCAGACAAAATCCCATTTGTGCCAATCTCTGGTTTTGAAGGTGACAACATGATTGAGAGGTCAACAAACCTTGACTGGTACAAGGGCCCAACCCTCCTCGAAGCTCTTGACCAGATTAATGAGCCCAAGAGACCATCAGACAAGCCTCTTCGACTTCCTCTCCAGGATGTGTACAAGATTGGTGGTATTGGAACTGTGCCAGTGGGACGTGTTGAGACTGGGATCATCAAGCCTGGTATGGTTGTCACTTTTGGTCCGTCTGGGTTGACAACTGAAGTTAAGTCTGTTGAGATGCACCATGAAGCCCTTTCTGAAGCTCTTCCTGGTGACAATGTCGGGTTCAATGTCAAGAACGTTGCTGTCAAGGATCTCAAGCGTGGTTATGTTGCATCCAACTCCAAGGATGATCCTGCTAAGGGTGCTGCCAGTTTCACCTCTCAGGTTATCATCATGAACCATCCAGGCCAGATCGGAAACGGTTATGCCCCTGTTCTTGATTGCCACACCTCCCACATTGCTGTCAAGTTCTCTGAGCTTTTGACCAAGATTGACAGACGATCTGGAAAGGAGCTTGAGAAGGAGCCCAAATTCTTGAAGAACGGAGATGCTGGAATGGTGAAGATGATTCCGACCAAGCCCATGGTTGTGGAAACTTTTGCCGAGTACCCGCCTCTTGGTAGGTTTGCAGTGAGAGACATGCGTCAAACGGTTGCTGTGGGTGTGATCAAGAATGTTGATAAGAAGGACCCAACGGGTGCCAAGGTGACCAAGGCTGCAGCCAAGAAGGGAGCCAAGTGATAGGTTTGATGTTTTTGGTTATGGAGTCTTTTTACTTTATCTTGATATTTACCGTCTGTTTCAATGACTAGTAGTTTTGAACTTTGTTTTTAAATTATTTCTGTTGAAGAGTTTTTGGTATTTTGGACCCTGGAAGCTTTTACCGGGGCATCAGACTTTTACTATATGTTGAAATTCCATTTTTCTTTCAAAACCGGTGGTATTTTCTATTCACTCGACCGTACTAAATTGAGTTGCATAAATTTCACATTTAAAGTCCAGGTGATTTGATGAAGGAAAAACCTGAATTTCACCTTTATCTTTGAACACATAAATTCTCATTTATCATTCATTCAACATATAATTTGCTTGGATTATAACTAATTACTTTCCAATCATTTAAATGTCATGCGTAAAGTTTTATATCATTATTTTATGTTAATCTGCAATATTATTAACTAAACAGTTGGTACAAATTTACTAAAAAAGTCGAGTCATGTACCAAAATAATATAATTTGTTTTTGTATTTTTGCAGGAAATTAAACGAACATAATACAAGAATTTTATACGTGATATCGGTTAAAGTTTTTTTAATAACGTGCATTCAAAATTATTTGACCCAAAGAATCCTTTTTATTTGAACCGGATTATATATTTTCGGGACCGTATTTAGTTTTTGTAATTCTTTTAAATTGATATTTGGTTATTATTTGGTCCGGTTCATTATTCTTAGATTTGAACGTGTTCTGTTTTTTTTTTTAACGGTAAACTATCCTACTTCTAAACTACTTCTTTACCTTCAGACTTATTTACTCTACCTAAATTTCAACTTGCCTCCGACGGGGTTTGAACGTTTTCTGTTTTTCTTGCAGGTTCATTTCAGCAAGCTCATCTATTTTTGAAAATATTTTATCTAAGAATTAGATAAGATGAGATCTTTGTTAACTTTTGTCTTTTTTTTTTTAATTTGTAATTTTACTTTAGTAAAGAAACTAGATTAATACCCATGTATTACATGGATTGATGGAAAATATTAATTTTAGTTTGAATTATTTTAGGTAACAAAAATAATAAGTTTCAACAATAAAGTTTAAATTGAACCAATTAAATGATACAAGAATGTTACTTAAATTAATGTTAAATTTTATTTTTGAAAAAAGAGCGGGAAAATGAAAAAGTGGGGTATTAGACTGTTGACACGTGGCAGAAATTGTTCTCAATTATTATAATATATAGATTAAAAAATATGATATGCCTTGTTGTGGCATCATGAAATGAAATTATATTTCTTACAAGGATTTTATTTCACATATATGAATCAAAGAGAAAGACCTTTGGTTGAATTTCAAATTGTGCCACTCTACTATTGGTGTTCACACACATTTATCTCTTTTTTCTCATTTAACTGCTGTCCTATATTTTGTTTCTCATCACTTACATCCTTCATAAATGAGTGTCAATAACAATCCCTTATATGATGACCAGATGAGGTAGCCTGTTATTCTTACTTATCATTTCATTTCTTACTTTTTGTTTGACTTTTAGATCCATCAAAATAAATATAATTGATTATGTTAAATTTCAAAGTGCTCTTGATTGGTTTAAAGTTCAAAACACATTTATAATGTCAAGGTCAGGCGGCGGGGTCGAATGATATATAGCTAGAAAATCTAGGGCCGCCATTAGGGTGTGCAATACGGGCTACTGCTCAGGACCAACAGTCAAAGGGGTCCAAAAGTTTTTTTCATCTGATATTTAGACTAATACTAGTAGTTTACTTGTTTTGCTAGTTGTTATTGTTTCCTTTCTTTAACTATTATATTACATGAGGGCCCTTTATAAGTTTTTGTCCCGGGCCCCCAAAACGATAGGAACGACCCTGGATAAAAATCTTTTCATAGTGTTTGCTTATCGGTTTATCTTCCAATGTAAAGAAATCATATTTTCAAAGCAGAATTAGAAGACGAGATGAAGGTAATGAGTGAAAATATATTTGTTAAAATTCAATCATTATCCTTTTCTTTTGATATCTAGTAGAACTGTAGAAGTAAACGCATTTTGTGTAATTGGGTGGATAGATGAGTTGTAAGGCTAGAGACATGTTTGTAACTTTTGGAGTTTAATTTTAGTTTTTAGATCTCCTGTTAGGAGATTAAACTTTCAGGTGTTTTGTGTGTGGTTTGACGGTTATAAAATTCATTTTTACTTGCTAAAATAAGAAGTATGTCATTGTCATTATATAACGGGTTAATCATGAAAAACAACATGCTTTTATGGTTTTTATGTTGGGTTTAATATGAAAAAAACCAACATGTATTTCACGTTTTTGCGGTTTAGTCATCCTGTGTTATTTTCTACCAATAAAATCCTTAAGTAATATATTTGTTTATGATTTTTAGAATTTTTCTTTATTTTTTCAAAAACGTTTTCAAGTTTGTGTGCTTTTCGGAGAAAAATTGTGAAAACATGTTGGCTTTTTATGAAAAAAGACAGGGTTGACTATGAAAAAAATAGAACTTCTCCGAAAACCGGACTAGAAACAATAACCTGAGAACTTTCTTAGTTAAAAAAAACACGGGAGGACTAATCGTAAAAAACACGAAACATGTTATTCATATTAAATTCTTTTATATTTTCGTCACTTCATGTTATTTTTTCCAGGAAAAGCATCAAGTTAATTTTTTTTTTGTTTTGTGAAACTTAAGCTATTAGAACCCGGTTGTTTTTAAAAATTTAAAAACCGGGTTCTAATAGCGAAATTTCACAAAACCAAGAAAAAAGTTAACTAAAGGACTTTTCAGGGGAAAAAAAACAGGAAAAGATAAAAACGTAAAAACATTTTGATTTTTTTTTCATAATAAACACTCGTATAATTATTAAACTATTATTTACAACTTTTTTGTAAATCATTAGCTCATTATCTTCGACACAAGGAAGACCAATGAAAAGAAAGAATGATCTATGAGAGCAATGACAACCAAGATGTTCATCATCTCCGGTAAGACATGTTCTCCATCTCTGACTTCTCCTATTGACGAAACACATACCCACAAAACCTAGAAACTCCATTGTTCTTTAATGGGTTTATTATGAAAAAAACTAACACGTTTTCATGTTTTTTGCGTTTTCGTCCATTCGTGTTATTTTTTTTCATAAAAAACCTCAAGTTATTCTTTTCTTATTGGTTTAGTGAAATTTGGACATTAAAACCCGGTTTTTCAAGTTTTTAAAACCCGGTTCATAAATTATAACCGGGGTCTAATGTCCAAAATTTCACTAAACCAATAAGAAAAGAATAACTTGAGGTTTTTTTATGGAAAAAAGGACATGGAGGGATGAAAACGTAAAAATCGTGAAAACATATTGGTTTTAGTCAACTCCTTCTTTCGCTTATGTCAGGTAAATTCCTTCTATCCCAGTGAGGAGTATAGCTAAATTCTTGCCTTCTGAGCATAATAAACCCTTCTTTAATATTTTAAAATTTGGAAAAAAATTTTTTAGGAAGAGTAGCAGTCTTGAATAAAAATGAAGTCGAGAGATAAATGACACATGAAGAATATTGATGTTGGTGGCAATGGAATAGAAAGAAATGGGATGAAGAAGTCGGTGAAAATTATGAAATTGATGGTGAACGAGACAAAAAGAAATATGAGACTGTTAACTGAATCAAAGTTTAAATTTTTTTTCCTCGGTTAATGCTCGGGCATTATGATATTTTACAAATTAATGGCTTATATAAATTTCTATATCTTCACTGGAAATGGAATTCTGATTTACTTGAATATGTGATTCAAACACATATTATAGGTATGTTAAACTTTACAATTTTATTTCTTAGGATTTATTACGAAAAAAACTGAGATGCTTTTTTTTTTTTTAAGTTTCTGTTCCTACATGTTTTTATATTTTTTTTTGAGTTTATAACATCTATTTTTAGCATTTACAACAAAAAGTAAAAATGCTATAAACTGTAAAAGATAAGAAGTTGATATTCTTAAAGATATAAAATATCCACGTTGATATTATTAATTATATAAAACTAGTATTATTAGAAATAAAAAAATAAATAATTTTACTATAAATAACGTAAAAATAAAAAGTTAATCGGAAAACATCGTTCCAAGTTGGGTTTTGGTTTTCTTTATCAACATCCACTGAATCTGAACCAGTGCAACTATCTTGAGAATGTTTCTAAAAATCAATTCTTTATTTTCCTCATCATTCTTCTGCTTCCACTCTTCTTCTTCTTCTTCTTCCTTCATATATTTATTTCTCTTTGATTTGGATTTCTTGATTTTGGCTAGGGTTTTTTTATTTATTTAGAGACTGTTTTCTTGAATCATTTCTGATTTCTGCTACTGTATCGCCATCGCCTGCCTACCTTAATCCACCACCCTATTCTACAGACATACAAATTGGATTTAGGTTTTTTCTTCTAATGCTGAAAGTTACAACCACATTCTACATACAATGACTATGGCGTCCAACTCCATACGTTCTTTGAAGCTAATCTGTACTCGAATTCCTAAGTATTCGACTCAAGTTCATCGCAGATACATGTTACTTTCCTTCTTTTCATCATCATCCTACAGGAAGAGAGTCAACAGAAGAATTGTAGCTGCTTCCAGGCCGAAGCTAGACGATTTCCATTTTCATCGACTCGTTTCACAGCTTCTGCCTCGGTTTAAACCTCAAGACCTCTTCAATTTGATTACTCTACAAGAAGATCCACTGGTATGCTTAGAGTTGTCAAACTGGGCGTCTAAACAACCTAGGTTTACACATGATGCATCCACGTTTCATGTTACCATTAGGAAGCTCGGTGCTGCAAAAATGTATGATGAAATGGATCGCATTGCCAATGAGGTGATGGCGATTCCTTCGTTTGGTTCCGAAGTTCTTTACAACACGATGATATACTTTTTCACAGAGGCCTACGATCAGAACCTATAATCTTCTGTTTGCCGCTTTATTGAGTAAGAGAAGCAATACTTACATAAATCATATGTATATGGATACCATGAGCATGCTGTTCAAACAGATGGTTGATGATGGTGTTGATCCTGACATTTTTGCTTTGAATTCAATGATCAAGGGCTACGTGCTTTCGCTTCATGTCAATGATGCCCTTAGGATATACCATCAGATGGGTGTGGTATATGATTGCCGTCCAAATTCGTTTACCTTTGATTACTTGATCCATGGTCTATGTGCTCAAGGAAGAACGCTTAATGCTAGGAAGCTTTGTGATCAAATGAAGGCTAAAGGTTTTGTTCCAAGTAATAAATCGTATAACTCACTTGTGAGCTCCCTTGCACTTGAAGGTGAAATCAATCAAGCTGTAAGTTACTTGTGGGAAATAACGGACAATCAAAGGTCTGGTGATTACATTACCTACTGGACGGTGCTTGATGAGTCTTGCAGACAGCAGAGGTTTGGAGATGCAATAAGTTTCCTCAAAGATTTGCAAGACAAAAACTTGGTGGATGCACATACTTACAGGAAACTTCGACATGAACTTCAAAACAAATATGGGAATCTGTATGATCGGAATGGGTCACCAAGGGATGTTCTACCTGATATTTGACAGTTCTGATTTATGAGCTGGCTGAAAATGGTAATTTTCTGTTTTCCTTTGATTTCATAATGAGAATCCAACAGATCTTTTTGACCATATGGTATATTTGCTCATTTTGTTGAAGTTTGTGTTGATTGCTATATAGCTTTGTCAGTTGTCACTGGTGTTGTATGTTGTATTCAAGTCATCAAGAGTCTGTCACATACTCGTCTCCCAGAAGAACACTTGAAAATAAACAAAACAAAGTCTTAAATGGTGAAGTTTTGGAGTATTACGTGTGGTTTAATTTAGACTCTGCAACAGAGCATTGTTGCGATGATATCACATCTCTTCACTACTATGATTATATTGTAGTCTGGATTAATCTTGGATATGTGGTCTTTGTAGTAAAGATGGATGTGTAACTCTGCTAGACTTCTGAGCAGAGGAGTGAGTTGATCAAACTCCCTCTAGAATTAGTACCATTGATTAAAAAGATAGGTGGAACCATACTAGGTTGTCTTTATACACTTCTATCATCCAGATCCGCATAACATTGCAAGGTATTTTAAATGCTTATAACTTGTCTTGACAGTAAAAATCATCGATAGTATGGATTGTTGAACTGCCTTGTTTATGTAGTTACTAATTCTATTGGGTATAAGAAACTGGAACAAAAGAGATTGCATGATTAGATGTTCTTTTAGGAGCAATGGCCTGCTGCTCAAAAGGGGGAAAAAATATGTTTTTTGCCGTTCTTGTTTCTGCTTGTGTTTTTGTTATGGATCACTTTTGGCACATGCGTTTCTCATGTATACTAGCATCTGATTCGCATTTTTTGGCTTACAATTGCAGCCTTATGCATTGTCGATTTGTATATTCAGCTATGGACAAAGGAAATGCACTGCTTCACCCAAGGTCTTTCTTTTTCTTGAAGATTCTGCAGTGGCTGTTGAAAAGACGATGCTTTTGGGTTCCTAACAAACAGCATATGTTGGGAGTTCAAGTCCAGGGGCGAAAAATGTTTTACCTGGATTGTTGATTTCTTTTTGAACTGACGCCGTAGTAATATGGGTGATTGTTCTTGGAACGTTGGCGTTAAGTGACTCGTGTTCAAGGCAGAGAAAGGAGCCAATGACAATACTCTGTTCGGATAGGAGTGTTTCTGTAGAAGGGTAAAGATACCACAGCTGAGGGATTGGAAACTTTGCTGCCCATCCGCTAATGTAGTGATCTTCGTGATGGTTGTTGTTGACATGGCTAGTTGTGTATAATCTTTTGGGTGTTAGCATTGGAACTTTAGTTGTGTATATTTTTTTCGGCGTTTGGTTCACGGAATGTAATTAGAAAACATTGGAATTTGAATTTTAGTTATTATTATGGTTGATGGTGATGGTAGAATATAGTTTTTTTTAGTATTAGTTAGGGATGTAGATTGAAATTTAGTGGATGTATGTGTTAGAATTTAATTTATGTAAGAGTTGAGTTCCTATAAACAAAGTATTTGATGGAAAACCCATAAAATTTGACTCTTTGTCTTAGTTATCAAAAATTTTAAACAAGCTAAATTTAAATTCCAATTCCATTGAACTTAATTTCACGAACCGAACGTCTCCTTAGTGGTCATCGAATCCCAGCTGCAAACTTCTGGCTGGGTTCTCTCACTGTGTTACCAACGTTAGTTTATAGTTGGTCTACCGTCTACAAATGCTTTCTAAACTGTCAAATGTTTCTTGCCTTTTCAAATATCTTAATATGCATTCCCTCTTTGAAGTTTGATTCTCCCTTCATAATTTATTTGTCACTTGCACCAATATATGATTAACTTAAAAATGGTAAACGGAGAAGGGACCAAATTTGCTTAACAGAAAACTACTGTCCATGACAAAACTGTGCTTGCAAAACAGTAGGAATACAAAAATCAACCAAACAGGAGTGGGGGATAAATAAAACGCATATAAGTTCATTGTTGTAAAAAACTGATGGTAGTACTGTCGCTAAAAAGTTTGTACGATTCCTGCAACCCTAAAAAGTTTGTACCATTCCTGCATAACTGCATTTGCCGGCTGATCGTCAATATGGTTTTACAACTACCAAGTAATGTCCTCTGCTTCGGTAATTTTCAACACGACCTCCTGTTTCAGTTCATAGCGTTCACAAGGTTAGCCAGTAACACCAACACATTTGAGGTACAAGGTTTGGAAAGTTGACAATATCGACACAGAACTTATCTTGACACACCTGAAAGGTAGATCATAAATCTTTATCATCTTCTAGCTGTGCATTCGCTGCTGCTTTTTCTGTTTCTTCTAGAACAAATGCTTTCATCAACTCAACATCCCTTGTACCTGAAGTTTTATCACAAATGAACGGTTAACAGGAGCACACTCAGAATTTCAAATAAAAAAGAAGTTAAAACACAATGCAAAACATGATTATTGACCAGAAAACATTTTTTAGATTCATCATACGCCTACTAGCATAAAGCACCAAATGACGAATGCAATAGTGAATAGTTAAGGACAGTGCTGGAATCTGAATGTCAGTTGGCCAACTATCTGTTATTGAACAAAGTGGAACAACAAATTCATATTGATTTGATCTTATGATATTATGATACATCTAAATTTCCTTCTGCTCCAATGAATAATTTCAATATTGTTATTTTGAATGCCATCAGAGTTTATTATCATAACACTTGTATTTTTAAAACACTGAACAGGATATGATCCTTGGTAACAGATCACAGTCAAGAAGGTTGTGCTTTCACTCAAACTATATTATTTCGAATAAAGAAGACCTGTATCACATGTTTTCTTTGGTTTTCTTCAACAAAATTGGACAATCTGGCATAAAATGCACACATAATATATTACTACTTATTTTCCATTGTCTTTGACACCTTTGGCCAGCTATTAGTTCACGGGTTCATGAAGTAAGCCCCCTCCACATGGACTGGGCAATTTTTAGGTCCATGAAGTTGCAAGACAAAGAAAGATATGTGGAATTATATGTTTCACTTCCTAGCGAGGCTAAACCTCAATTTATATGCAAACACAACCTGATGTGGAAACTGCATAAAAGCAACCCTAAGTTACAATAAAACCATATTCCGTAACTGCTACTAAGTTTTAATAGAAGTAACCCCTCCAACGTCCAAATGGACTGGGCAAACTTTAGGCCTTTTAGGCATTCGGGTGAAGCCTCAAAAGAGTAGATACTTGATCTTGAAACTGAGACCTGTTTACCATGTTACCAAGCATTAACCCCCAGGCCAATCCTTGGGGTTTAACACCATTTAATGAATAGCAATCACAACCTCCTAAGAAATTGGAAATATATCTTGAATCAACAGGAAAAAGAATAATAAGAAGTTTACAGCAGGGTTCATCAATGCACTAAATCACCATCTACCGAGGCTTCAGCTGATGCCTGATGATGGTTTCAAGTAGCTGGCGGAGATTTGTCTGCTTTTCTTCTGGGGGGTGTGGAAAATTGATTTGATTGTTTGGTTTTAAAAGGCGCGAAGATCTTTATTACAAAATCTGAATTACTTGGAAAATAATCAAGGAGGCACAAATATTCTTTTTCTTTAGGATAGATTTAATGAAACGATAAGAAGGCGCTCGCAACAGGCCTAGTTTTGCAGGGCCTGAGCCTCACTGCGCTTGAGGTGGGTGCGCCTTTTAAAACACAGTTTGAGTGAGCACTCAGTGAAGATGCGAATGATTGTTTGTTAGTCGAAAGCAAATGTACTTTAAAAAGAGATTAGCAAAATACCATGAACGAGAGAAAACATTTCTATTTTGGTCAGCATTCCTTTTTCTGAAAAATACCAATCCAGATTTTACCTATTTGATGCGCATTAATAATCACTATTAGATTTTTGTGAGATTGATCGTTGTCCACAATTTTTCTAATTGGTGTCTTAATTAAAGGATATTGTGGGTAGTTGTCAATTACTCAAAGACTTTCGTTAAACTACGTGCTAAGTCTAACTTTGCCTTTCTTTTTGGGGGACAAAGTGTGTAGTCGTTGATAACTGCATTAGGAGCCACTACTAACTGATAAAACAATTAGGAAAGTCTTTAACCAAAAAAATTGGTGAGAGACAATGGAAACCCGATTACTGTAATTAAACCAATACTTCTGCTCGTACTTGAACCATTTAGAGTCTCAAAAGGTAGAAGCAAGCATCCCAAGGATTATTTATATGACCAATGTTGCTGATCTTGTGGCTAATATCCAATGGCCTCCACGACTTTATTTTCAAATCCCATCATTGTAGCAATGTTGATAAGAAAACCAGTAAAGAAGTACATAAATCAACCACTTCTCAGTTCTCACCCCCTTACGTACAGAGAAGCTATAAGGAAGCAGATCAGCAAAATTACGATGCAGCTGAGAGGGTATTCAGTGGTTCCAACTTAGTCATTATGTCAAAAGCGCTATAGTAGGTTGTGCTAACTTATAAAGATTGTTACAGTCTAAATTTCTCAAGATAAATGGCTATAACTAATAATTTTGTTAATCAGTTATCCATGTCTACGCCATCATATTATCGGGTCAATTGACATCAACTACTTTGCTGCTTATACCTGCATAACAAGACCTACAAGTACCATGTGATACTCTTACCACAATGCTCGTTCAATGAGGGCACAGAAACTACACTAACATACAACCAATTGTTAATTGCAAGTTCAAAGATATAATAGAAACTTATATCTCTAAACCATTTACTAAACCTGTTACCCGACACAGTCGTATAGTTGGGAGGAATTATACATGAGAAGCAAAGTCTTCTAGCAAAGATTAAAGCAAAACAGTACCTCGATATCTGGCGACTTCTTCTCCATTATAGAAAATCTTGAATGTGGGATATGATCCAATTTTAATTTTCGAGCAAAGAGGTTTATTAGTACCACAGTCCACTTCACCAACCTCTATCGCATCCTCTCCTTCCATTGCCTTTCCAAGATCCTCCCATAATGAACCCAAGTTCTTGCTGGTAATGTCAAAACAATTTGTAAGATCTCAAACCAATCACAAGCTGATTCATGTAACAGTATAACACATGGATAGATGGAAATAATTACTCACCAGTGCTTACACCAAGGGACACAGAATTTCACAAACCAAGCAGTGTCTTTCTCTTTTACCTATATAAAGAAACAACAATAACTAAGTACACACAAGCATAAAAAAACACGTTGAAAAAAAGATGAAAGATTATAAACCATCGCTCACTCCATCCTTAAAAAGAAAGGAATTTTTAGGTCAAGTCACAAAGTGGACTATTTCCTAACTTCATCAATAGTTTTAAGAGAGACTTGAGATTACATTTCATTAAAAAAAAAAAGCGACAAATTATTGAGTTTGTTAGGCCTACTGCTAGTGAAAAGTATCACAGGTGATCGTATTGATGATACATTCAGATTCAAAAACAATTTTTTTCCCAAACGAGAACCGAGTATGAACTAGGGCACTGATACCATACCAAAAAAAAAAAGCAGAAAATACGAGATACTAGGGAAAAAACAATCACTATCAGACATAAAAAACTAACGATGGGAGATTAAGCAAGAGATCAGGAATTACCTTGTCAGAGAAGGTACTTTCGGTTAGGGTTATGACTTCAGCTCTTGAATCATATACCAAAGCCGAAAGAAATAGTGATGAGATTAGAAGTGTAGCAATTAGAAGCGATCGATGATCGCCTTTCATGGCAGCTACTTGGAATTGGAAGTAAGGTGTTCGGAAGATTTCGCCACCGCCAATCGGTTTCCGATGGATTTAAGGGTAACGTAATTCAGGTAAACTATCAACTTCCTTCGTTCGTCAAAAATCAAAATAGATAGATTGCTCCCATCTTATTATTATTTATTTTTATTATCTAATCAATTTAAATTAATTTTTTATTTCTCTTTTTAGAGTTATTATAATATATAAATAGTATTCAACTCTTTACAATTTTCTTAATTAATATTGTAGAAAATACATTTAGATAATATTTCTTTTATAAGACATCATCTTTGATTTCAAGATGCATTTAATCTCAAAACAAATTGGTCGAACGAGGTAAATAATATATTGGATACATAATCTTACGCCGAATATCATTTAGGGATGATGATCATCCGATCCGAAACCGTTTCAATCCATTATTGTTGGATGCATATAAACTTAAATGAATGAATATTGGATATGGATTGAATACAAGTGATTATTTGATAGAATATGAATAATGATTCGTTATCCACTAATAATATCAATTTGCCCATAATTAATATTCTTTTATCTTTTATTTCATATATTTATATAAATCTATATGTGCATGTTGTTATTATTATTTTCTAGCCAACTAATTAAAAAGAAATAAACATAAGTACTTGTTTTATGTTTATGGCTAATTCAGTAGTAACATAATTATCTAACTTCACGAAACTATTATCTACTTTATATATGGATCTCTATAACAAAATGTCACGTCAAAGACATTATTTCATTTGATACCCTTTTTGCTCTAACCTCTCGGAGGCATCCTCCAAGCATTTAATTCTAAATAAAGTTCATCTACTGCTCATGAGAATGATGTTTGACATTTACATACACATAAGTTAATCGATTTTGATTTACAATCTAACGAATTTATTTTTCTTAGTTGATCCACAGTTTCATCTCTTGTTTATGAGATTTTAGATTTTTTGTGAGTTTGATTGGGACTTCTATAGACGACGATAGTTACAAGCTAATTCATTTTTCGAGCGTTTACAAACTATGTACTATAATATTTTAAATTGACATAAATATGGATATGAGCAAGAGAAAAATAAATGGATACGGATACGGATATTGCATCATCCGATCATTTGTCATTCCTAACATCGTTCTTTAGTAATTAATTAGTTTATTAATTTTTACTTATAAATAATTACTTACATAGAACATATAAACTTTTAGTTTAAAACTATAAAAACTAGGGTTTGTTATGAAAAATCTAACATGTTTTCCCGGTTATTATGAAAAAAAAAAAACTAGGGTTTAGAATATAAGTATATAACATGGAGGAACCAAAACGTAAAAAATATGAAAACATGTTGGTTTTTTTAATAATAAACCCTAAAAACTAATAATAATGTAAAAATTATAAATGGAACATATACTTATATTGTATATTTAGCATATAAAATTGAAATATATATTTTTAAAATGTAAATATATAATTTTAACCAATATGAGTTAATAAAATTCCTTAAATATTATATTACTATATTATAATAAATATCCACGAATAAAAATATGTTTCGAGACATTAATTATAAAATAAATAAAAATATCAAATTATATGTAGCATTCAACTCTTATGTCTGGTACATGTAATTTCTTTATTCGTAGTTTAAATTATAGTTATTGAGTTGGACCAGTTATAAATTGAAATATGGAATTGGGCATGTGAATAGGCCACGTAAAAACGGTATTACAGGTTCAGTTTTATAATGTAACACCCTCGAACTAATCCATAATGCCACGTAAATAACACATCATCCGTGACATAATATAATAATCCCTACACTATTCCCAAGATACATACATGAAAACCCGATAATTTTAAAACATTAATTACACAACAACAGTCACGGACATTCCTGAATATAATACAACCTATCCGAAGTATATATAGCAATCCACAAAATATAACTACCTCTACACGGGTAGCTAACAACTTCTCAAGCAGTAATAATAGCAAACCTACTTCGGTCCAGCAGGCCTACTAGCAGGCCGATCACCTGAGATACACACGACAACACACACAAGTCAGCTAAAGCTGGTGAGAATGCAAGGATTAATGTACGATTATAAAACTCAATAATAAAACGTTCAGCGTTCTCTACTGAACAAGTATATGAGATCCCACAAAGTAGCTCAATAGGTACTCAACTCGTGTGGATAACTCCACGTACCCAAATCCCTAGACCGCACAAAGCAGTCGTCAGGACTCAAAAGGGAATTGGGAGCAACCCAACCCATGTCCAGCCGTACGGTTTAGTAACTCGATAGCTCGCGTGTCCCAAATCTCATAAAGTAAAACACAGTTCACAATAAAACTCGATAATACATGCATGATAATATCTCGATAAAAAGCTCGTAATAAAACTCATAATATCTCATAAGAAAGCTCAGTAAAAGATCATGCAAGTATCAGTAAAATAATCGTACAAGTATCTCGACAAAAACATGCAAACTCACCTGCCCAGCTAGCTACACTAAGTCTCGGTTCCCTGCCCTTTCCCTACCCTGTCAACACGAGACCCTGAAAACACAATATCACAACTCATTATCACAATTTCGACCAAACAACTCTATACACAATTCTCAACAACTCACGAGACCCCAAAGACCCGAACACAAGACTCACAGAACCCGAAAACCCAACCCGAAACCCCAGACGCATCGCGGCCGCACTGAGCCTATCGCGGTCGCGGATGCGATGACCTCAAACTCGGCCGCGCTCACATCGCGGCCTGAGCTCGGACTCAAACCGCCTGCGATCCAACCAAAAACATCACGGCCTGCGATTAGGGGATCGCGGCCGCGCTCACGGACGAACAGCAGCAGGTTGCTCTGTTTTTTTAACAGCCAGAGGATTCAATCGCCAAACTCATTTCTGCTTGATTTTAACCACGATTACCAGCTCGAATTTACTCAGAAACATATCTAAACTCAATTCAATTACTTATCAACAATCAACAACAATTAATCTATGATATTGAAGCTCAATACTCACTTGGTTATAATAGCAAAATTGAGGAAGATGATGATGAATTCAGAGGTTGATTCACAAGTTGGAGTCCAAATTTCTCTTTTGAGGCTGCTGGAGACAATTCACACACACAAACACACTTAAATTTATGATTTTTGGAGATGAAGAATGAAGCAAGCATCCAAGAAGGTGGCATATATATGACTAAACCCGGTCCGGTACCCACATCCGATCCCGATACCCCAAAATACAAATTTATGTCCCCGGGTCCCAAATTAAATAATTAATCCAATGAAATAATTCCATGTATCTATCTCAAAATCGGGATGTTACATATAAAGATATTATTTTTTCTAAATAACCATTAGTTAAGTTGGATCCTAACGTTATATGAGAATGAAATTTAGTTAAACAGACATATAACATGTCATTGAATCATGATTTAAATAGAAACATATATAATGTTGAGATGTTTGTCTACTTGCTTCCATTCAGAAACTCAAACTAAACCCTATAACGAGCATTATATGTGTGTTATTGTATTCAACACAGTAAGAAAGTGAACAAATCATTTAAACTGTAACTGAGATTCTTGTCTTAAATATTACCATCATCGTCATAATTTATCATCAAGTTGGTAAGTTCCAATTCTTGTGTATGGTGGTGTTAAAATTGTGTATATATGTAGAAACATGTTGAGACTATGTTTATACATGTTTTGGAGTGTTTCTGGATACTTTTATATATCTAGAACGAATCAGAATTTTTGAAAAAACCCAAATTTAAAAAGTTATAACTGGTTGGATGTTTTTTGTGTAATGAAAACTGATTGAGGGTTTAAATCGTAAAAATAATCCAACTTAAGGGTTTTTTTTACGCAATTTCCCCTTCTATAGATTAGTTAAGACATTATAGAATAATTGGATTTTTTTGTGTAACATATAACTTCACGATGATAAAATCCAGAAACAAGAGTCATATGTTTTTCGCACATACATGTCTCCTAAAGTTGATTGATATGAAATTATGAACCTGAATGTTTTTAGGGGAATTTTATTTTCAAGGACAGCCGATGAAACTTGTGCAACAAACTTGAAGAGACAAGGTTGGAACTTGGAAACATCAATAGTTTACTTGACTGCAATAGTTCCAAAATGCTGATTACCTTGCTACCATAGTAACCGAATCGATGAAATAGCAAACTGCATTGTGACCATGAAGCTTGGCATGTTCGCCACATGTCATTTCAACAAGATTGGGCGGACGAAAACGCAAATATGCAGCTGTAAATTTCAACACAAAGCCACAACATTACACCTGGTAGCTGGCCCCCAAGGTTAGAAGATGGACGGGCAAAGTCCCTACAAACATACCCGTAGGCAATTCCTAAGAATCTTCCAAATACTCAGAAAAGAAAACACAAACCAACCAATTCTTTCTAACCCCAAAACATACTTTGTACACAACACCCATCATGGAAAAAAGACAACCTCAAAGTAAAAGCAAAGAGGCAAGTGAAAGGCACACTATTTACCCCTCTGCCCCTCTTCTTTCCTTGTGCATAAAACGAGAGCCAAGAATGATTTGCCGGCCAGCTTCAAGAAGCCAAAGAGCGTGCTTTTTAACACCTGACATCACTTCATTGCAACAGCCCTCTGTGATGCCTGGTTTGACCGAATGCTTATCCACTGCTGGCCTAAAGAACCTCCATCACCTCTATCCAAATGATAGCCTGATGCCTGGTAATTATCTCCATTATTGTACCTGGCCTCATCAATATATGTGCGAGCGTTGAGAGAATTTACCAATCCACCCCTTCCCCTCTCATTGTCAGCTACCAAACTCTCCGCAGATTCTGAGTGCACACGCTTAATACCTGTTGAATTCACAGAACGAGATGAGATGGCCGAACCTGAAGCTGTTGTGTTCTTATCTTCATCTGCACGCTTTAAAGAATCGACCTCAGTCTTTTTCGCAAAACGGCCACCAGTACCCCTGACCCTTCTCATTGCATGCTGATGCCGAGATTCATGAAGATAAGGCTGTAACATTTAAGAAAATTAAGAGAAACATAACAAGTTATTCAGCAACGATTTAGATCTCAATATAAGATGCACAAGCATATAAAAACAATCACACAAATATAATTTGGAATGGGAAAGCATCAGCAAAAAGAACACAGATGACAACATAAAAATTTTCAGACGGAGCAGTGATATTTCGTCAAATATACCCCTATCATCATCAGGATAGTATTTTTATCTGCATTGACTTGGACAAGGAATCAAATCCAAGTTGTATATAGTCGGACTATACAAGACAATTGCTCTTGGTTCATCTTTATGACCGTCTCTAATGCCTCATTTCAATACCACATTTCATAGTTTACGCAGATATCCATCTTAACTCCAAACACAATTAGATTCTTAAATATGCAACTCCCTAGAATACTTGCTTTACAAACACAACTAGATCCACAGCTGATCCAACGAAATTTATCTGTGGTGTTTCACAGGTAATATGTTTTCCATTATTCCAATTTCCATCTCAAACAATAGTAAGACAAAAATAAAACCATAATTGACCTTTCTGTCTTTTATCAGCTTCTTTTCAAGCTCCGCTTTAGCACGTGATTGTCTTCGTCGCAATATTGCATGGTATTGTTTGGCATTCACATAAACGGGCTCCTGTGCCATTTCCAGGGGCAATGGCATCCTCGCTTGATGCATATCAAGGAACTGAGGATGAACCTACAAAACACAACCATCACTTGCTGAGACCACTTGCATACAAGAAAACTTCTCCGCCACCATTCAAATGCCTCTACTCATAGGCGCACACACATACAAAGACAAATATATGCATGGTGGAACGTATAATTTCTTAACAAATATATGCTGTTTAGTACTTACTTGTCTGTGACAAATCAATGAGAATGGCATCAGAAAATTTAGAACCTTAAGAGTCTTGAGACCTAAGGTCAAGTGTGAAGCTAAGTGAACTCATTTGGTCATTGTTCTTTCTTTTTTGGCTCTTTGGGGGAGGACGAGAGTTTTTTTTGGGTAAACCTTACCCCGGTAAATAATTAAAAAAGAACAACTATCCAAACCACACAGAACAAACCGGCCAAACAAGCAGTGAAGCAGACACCAAGACCATATTCCAACCGGGCTCATCACAACCACAGGAAAAGACAGACAAACCTAACATCGAGGATACTAAACAAAGTACCCGGAAACAAAAATCCCCAAGGCCAACTAGTCCTTGGAAACCAAACCAACTTCGCATAGACCAAAATATAGCTATACACACATTAACCAAACACAATGATGCCTCACAACACACTATTCACTATGTACAAGGACCCTTATTAGACAAAATAATTGACTCCATGATGACCTGATGTGAAATAACAAATTTAATGTAACATATCTTACCATAGGTTGACCAAATGCTGCCATCATTCCACCATAATATGGATCACAATATGGATTTGGAGCACAAGCCTGCAAAATAACCAAAAAAAAAACAGGAAGTTTGTAGACAGATGAGCATGCAACCCAGCATATAATCATTAATCAGGATGAATTACAGTAACGTATACAAACATAAGCTGGAAGAAGCTTACAATAGAGTGCCCAACAAGTTCAAGTGGTGGAGCCTGCCCAAGGGTTTCTCCATTACCCGGAAGCATGTTTGGTACCCCCTGCTGAAAATTTTGCTGCTCTTGTCCATAGCTATCTGACCTCAAGAGGTGGGAGTTCATCATCAGCATTATAATATAAATATATATCAAATACATATACAGGAAAGTTGTCCAGCAAGTCCCTTGCAAGTTATGTTAATAAGATAAACCACATATCATGCATGGTACTATTCCAAATCCACTATTGACAAGTGACTACCATCACCACTAAGATTGTGCATAAAGAATAGTGAATTTGGAAAAGTATCCATAACAAAGGTTTGTAAAATACTGATAATTTCATACTTCACAACACATAAAAGATCAACTTAAACGTTGGCAACACCCAACACATCCTAACTACAAAACCTTTGACCACTCTCTCTCTCTCTCTCTCCAACCTGCAAAAGTACATCCTCTCATTCTTGTCTACAGAATAAGTCTCCCTTCTTGTAGTAGATTCAGACAAGTTTGTCCAAATTCTTGGAGACTAAAAATTAACAAATACATGACATACGAAACAAAGGCAGTCGACCCGGAATAATAGCAACATGCCATCATGTTATATTGTTATTGAGCCATGGTACTATAAAAAAAAGTCATGCATGCCAGACTTCACTGTCCTCAGTTTACATTATTCACAATTTCCAAAATCAGAATACCAAATAGTTATATCTCAAATATCAATAAGGAAAAAGGAGGCCAACGGTTTACGTTATACTGACAAAAAAGCTTTCATATAGAAGTGAAAAGACAAAGTAAAAAATCTTAGAGGAGACAATTTAAAAAAGTTAATGATCTTTACACTACCAAACAAAGAATGACACAAGTATTTATTGGAACTTCAAATATTAAGTGGTTATCAGAATAGGCATGTTGCATGAACTAGGAGTGTATGCACAGATATCTTAAATATAAGAATCAGGTATCTTAAAAACAAGCAGAAATGGAGGCATGATATGATAAACCACAAGACCCGAGTTGCTAAAAATTGATCACTACTGGTCCAGAGCAGAGCTGGGATTTCAGAAACATGGTATCACTTTGGTAAATTAGAATCACATGTATCACGACTGGCGGTAACATGGTAACGAGCACAACCAAGATGTTGCAGTTTTAGCACAAAGTCCTTTTGATTTAAAGGGATATAAAAAAAAAGATCCTCTCACACTTCTCTGGGCATCTGTCATACAAGAGCATATATGGCCAGAGTGTAACCAGTCAAAATCCCATCAAAATGAACTAAAATGTTGTTTTGAATACAAAAAAAAAAAAGATATTTAGAGAAAAACATATCCCTTAAAAAATCAATACCAATTCGACAGAATGCGACACGTATCTTACTGAAAGCAATAGAAGGAAACACGACTTTTAAAGAAACAGTTCAATCTGCTTTCGAGAGGCAGGACAACTCCTAAATGACATATACTAAACCCTATTTTATAGTTAGTTAAGCATAATAAAACAATAATCCCATTATACTTGTATAGAATCGGGTAATTATGGAGATACCATAATTCCTTATGTTCCCTTCACGTCGAGAGTACATGATGACGGGCTTGGGTCCATGTCTGGATCTATTGTAACAGTTAATCCTTTAATATAAAATATCATAACGTAACATAAAAAAATCATAACTTGGTGGACCATGTCAAGTTCCAATTTATTTTGACAATGACCATCAGCTTACACAGAGATCATCAAATTCTAAACTGATACTCAATAGTAAGCAAATCAATTTCAATCCTATCAACAGTTGAAGAAATCTTCTTTTAAAAAAAAATTGAAACTGGTAAATCCCTAGAGGAATACCTTCAGAAAAAGCATGTTCAAATACAGATGTGTAGCCAAATTATACCAACTACCGAGTTATTTCTCTCACTCAACTTGTCAATAAAATATCAAGAAGTACACCAACATTGACATAATATATCGATCTCAGATCACAATAAATTGGTTAAATGGCTCCAATATAGAAAAAGGGCCAAATTGACTTATGGTAAACACAGGAAGCTTGCTAAAGTTTATAAAATTTGGAATACAATGAAAAGGACATGATTCTGCTAGGGGCTGTAAGAGATGTGGAAACTGTTGATGTTTACATCCAGTTATAAAAGACCAACATAACCGGCTACAAGAAACTGGTTGAAAAAAAAGGGGGCGAGAGTCCAACATCTGAACCCTGAAAATGAAATAGATGTGATACAGCAAGGCTAAGCACAAAATATCATTGTACCGACAAATGAACAACAAGAATCAGTGTTGTTAAAATCGGCCTAGGCGGCCGACTAATCAGCGCCTAGGCGGTGATCGGTACCTTCCCGATGCGATTAGGCTGTGATCGGCCTTGTTTAGGCGGAATCGGTCTAGGCGGGGTCCTAGGCGGTCAAAAAGTCAAATAAAATTAAATAAGAAAAGACAATAAAAGGCAAAAAAAAAAAAAAAAAGACAGATCAGGGTTTGTTCCTTCATACGATGCTCACATCTATCTAATATTGTAATTATAGTATTAATGAATTAGAATTCTATATTGAACTTTGAAGTATGTCTATTTGAAGTTTTTAACAATTATGGTTGTCTTACAAAACATATTTTTGGATGTTATGATTAATTATATTTATATTTGAGTATTTATAAATATGTTGTATGTATAATACTAAAATTTACATATAAAAAATTCCAATCCGTCTACTCCCCGCCTAGGCCGACTACTCCCTAGTCCCCGGTCGGTCGGCCGACTACCGCCTAGCGATTTCTACAACATTGACAAGAATAACATCAAACCTCGGAGAAACCCGGTAAATCAGGGTAGATCGTGTAGTTAAGATCGAACATCGTTTAGTAACTATCTAAAATATGGTTTTTTGGTGGAACCAACAGAAAATGCAACCAAGAGTGTCTATAGAAGAACAAAAACATTGTTTCATTCCCTCGTTAAGAAAAGGAAGATGACAGAGTACACATTAAGAAAGGACTGCAGAGCAAAGATGGAGCATATTAAGTTGGAAGAACCTGAAGGAAAAGATGGGGCATTTTGTGTTTCTTTGCTAACATCGTCCTCTTCCTCACTTAGAACTTCATCAGACTCTGATTCTCTGTCTAGCGAATGTTCTGGTGAAGATGAATCACATGAATTTGCCCTCATGGCTGTTGAGAAATGAAGCTTATGCAATGCAGTGTCAGCAAGGTCTATCTGCCATAGATAATGAAATGATCAACCTCCCCCATGTACAAGGCCACATAAGGCATGCTCAAACGATTCACAATGGTCAAAATTGGTACAGACAAAAGCAACACTTACAGGAATAAACACAGATCAATACCAAGTACACCTTTTAAAAACAGATGTAAGCGGTTCAAAAGGTTAGAGTTATTACCATGTTTGCATTTAAGGTACAATGAAATGCAATGAACAACAACCAGAAATTAGTTTCAGCAACAGTTTGAAAATCTTCGCCACTTAAAATGGTAACTGTCAATAAACTAACAAACATTTATCTAATTAGGTTCTTGATTTAGGAACGAATCACATAAAACATACATGATAATTTTTCTTCTTCTCAAACTTTTATGTTCTTTTTGTTGTTAGGTGGGTTATGTAATTGTGTTGTGTGTGAGGGGGAGGGGGAGGGAGCTAGCATCTTAGAACCATTGGCAAAGCAATTAACAGATGCTTACAAATATCGAGTCATTTAGCAACTTTATGATGAACATCAGTATCGACTGCCGAATGATATAGTTATAAAGCTATAGATGTTGTATCATGACTTAGTTTGGTCTAGTTCTGGTATGGTTATTAAGTTTCGTGGTTGCTCCGGACTTTTGCAGTTTGCATACCCCTACCCAGGAGCCAATCACATCATATACTTCTTTGCCCATGCCTGACTGGCATCAATGTCAAATCAAACCTCATAACTCATCAGACAGACCCACAAAAACCATACAAGCATCACTCTTTAGATCCAATTGAGAGCATATCGTGCAACCGATTTATTAATAACCACATATAATTAATTGAATCGTGCAAACAATATGAACATGCATGAAGGATATCAGTGTCAAAAAACCCTACGAAATATCAAGGGGCAAAACCAATCAAATACTTCAATAGGAAGCTTGAATTCATTAAATTAAAAGAAACCCCTTTTAGCAATCAGGATTAGGAATAGGATAAAACACAGAAAGAAATTATGTACCCTATAATTCGTCAAAGTACCAATTTGTAGCCCCAAAAATTAAAATTAAAATTAAAAAAATGATGCATCCAATAAAATTATGATTTAGAAGCAATTAATAAGATCATAGATAGAAAATATGACCGAAGGGTAATTGTAAATTAAAAGGACAGAAAAGAATAAACAAATTGAACATGCATATGGATGCATATGCAAACGAAGGGAAGGGAAGCATTCAGAGAAGTAAAAAAATTACCAGTATAAAGCGCGAAAAGTAAAACCCTAGAAATTGGGCGATGAATCGGAGAGAATTCAGGTGTAAAAAAGAATTGATTGCAGATTGTAGAGAGAGAGAGAGAGAGAGAGAGAGAGAGAGAGAGATGGTGGAATGGATGAATGAGGATGTGTGTGTGTGTGTTTCTCTCTCTTGATTTGAAAACTGGGCTTGACTCAACCTCACATACGTACCACTATTTTAAGCTGACGCGTGTAACATATCGCGAATTTTCTTCCCACTCAAATCATACGTACCACTATTTTAAGCTGACGCGTGTAACATATCGCTAATTTTCTTCCCACTCAAATTATACTCCACAAGGTGTTGTTTGATGTCTGCGGTATGCAGAATAGTTGTAGAAATCTGCGGTCAGAAGAGATAGACTAAAGGTCTGCAAATGTCCACAAACGCGGGAAGACGTTCGCAGACGATTTCGCAGACGCATGAAGAGGATCGCAGATGCGGGAAGACGCGAGAAAAAACAAACACACTTTCATATCAAACATCTTCCCGCATCTTCAAATTCACGTCTTCAAGTAAATACTCGATTTCTTAAATCAAACCAACTACACTTGTTGCTGCTAAATAAATACGTCTAAACCAACCCTTTTACAACACCATTCTTTTTTTTTTTAGTTCGTCTTTTTAGCTTTTCCAAAAAAAAAAAAAACTAAGAAACATTTCGTTTAAAAACAGAAATGGTTTGTATTTTTTTATGTTTGGAAAAACTTAAAAGTGTAGTTTTTTTATTAAAAAAACTAAATTAAAAACCATGTAATCTTATTATTGTTATTTATCTTTTTTACATTTTTTCGTTTTTTACTATGAACGAGTATAATACTCAATACTCACCAATTCTACAATCTTTATCCAATTAACACCCAATTAATACCTTAAGTCTTTAACATTATTTAACTCAATATCTCTGACTCTGTTTAAAGTTAATCCGGCCGGTATCTCAACTAACCATAACTTAGCATATAATATCAATGTACTTTGTCTAGTTGGACTTATTTAGTCAATTAAAGTCTACCATCTCATATACTTAATAGGTAACATCCAATAATTAAATTCCACGTACTAACAACTATTTTCGAGATCTTACACATAAAATGTTTATCAGGTAGAAAAATTGATTTTCCTATTATCATACGGGTTGATAATAACACAACAACAAATTAAAAATAGTGTAGGTAGATGGATGAATAAACTTAATTATAAGATTTTTAAATAGTATCATGTTGCTTAATATCATAATTCATGTTATTTGAATATTTCTTCATCTGTTCAATTATAAAATTAACATTTCAATATTATTAATAGAGTCTATTATGAAAAAACATGTTTTCATAGTTTTTACATTTCGTTCTTCCATGTTTTTTTTTTCAGAAAACTTCCTAGGTTAAATTTTTTTTGTTTTGTAAAATTTGACTATTAAAACTCGGTTATAATTGGAAAATCAGGTTTTTTAAAAACTGAAAAATCAAGTTTTAATGGTCAAATTTAACAAACCAGAAATATAAAATTAATTTGACGACTTTTATGTGAAAAAATAATATGGAGAGACGAAAACGCATATATCGTGAAAACATGTTGTTTTTTTCACAATATACAAATTTATAATAATATATAAAGATTATATGTATTTTAAGACATTAAATATTTTTCAAGCATGCCAAACATGTTATATGGGTAAATAAACTAATTTATATTAAACTCAATCCTCTACTATTTTATTTTAAAATTAATGCTTTCATTGTAAGATAAGAAAGCTTGGAAACATTATGGCCATGTTTGTTTTTTGTTAGAAGACCTTCGAACCTCTTATGTCTGCGAACTCGAAGACGCGGGAAAATGCTTTATATGAAAGTGTGTTTGTTTTTTTTTTTCGTCTTCTCGCGTCTGCGGAATCGTCTACGAACCTTTTCCCGCGTCTGCGAGCCTCTTCCTACGTCTGCGGACGTCTGCAGACCTTTAGATCATCTCTTCTGACCACAGATTTCAACAACTAAGTCTGCAGACCGCAGACATCAACCTCTTAAAAAACAAACAACACCTAAGTGATTCCATTCCTTCGCTTCTTCCACACGAACACACCATTATGGTTTTAAGCTACCATAAGTTGTATTTTAAACATAAGTACCTATTGCTTTAACTAGTAATAAACCACAGTTTAGATTAATTATCATTGATAATTCGACTATTTTTAATATAAAAGTTAACCCAAGAGGTTTCATAATTTACACTTCAAAAGAATCAATTTGAACTAAATTAGGGGTTAAATTTAGAGGTCATTAAAATCATTTGATTAGATCCTTTTTAATGGTTTTTTATAAAGGTTTTTAGGTAGTAATTAAATTTAATTTTTTGCAAGTCAATGAAAAATGAAATTAAGATGGATATATTTGGAAGTTTTTTAGGTTGGAAAATGAAATTCTAATGAGTGAAAGACGCAACATGTGTCACAAAACATTATATGTGTGTGTATGACTTTCAGTTCTCTCATTTCCTAATTTAAATGCAAAGATATAAAAATAAGAAAAGTGGATGAAATTTTATAGGTTTTTTCTAATTTTTTTTGTAGGTTTTTATTTATTGTAAGTATCATTAGTTAAAAAAAACTTGTAAAACTGAAACAATTTCATTCACTGTGATTCCAGCATATGAGACACCCATTACGCTCTTAAACAAGAATTTATCACAAATAGATTTTAAAAGTACATGCATTACTGGAATTTTGAAATATAAAGCATACAATACATTAATTTGGTAAATGACAAATCTTTTAATTAAACGCACGACTCTCTAATCCAGCCATTTGGAGGATTAATTAGGAAAGTCACACATATATTGTCACAAATCCAACCATTATTACATAGCAGCTATATATATAAATGTTACTATATATATACCCCAAACAAGTAGAAAACTTGAATGCCCAATTGATATCTTAAATTATAAAAATTCACACACTGCACACCAAATTACACACACTACCACAAATAGGACTTGAAAGATGCATGCCATCATATATATGTTGCTGATAATTAACTATGGCCATTACATGTATGTTACATACAAAAGAAAGACATACATACATGCATGCATGCATGTGAATTTTACGTACCATATAAGGGATGATGAATTGATGATGATGATGATGATATATATAATTCATACATGTTTATAAACTCCATAAATTGCAGCCATGTGAGAATCAAAGAAGAGGTCTATATCTGGAGGAGTAAAGAAAGCAATGGGTGTTGTACAACTTGAAACAAGCCTTTGCTTCTTTGGGGCTCTTGGACATGTTAGCTTCTCAGGAATCTTGTGCTTCTGTGCTTTAGGGGTTGTACATATATCATCATCCATTTTCATCTTCCTTCTTGTTCACCTACTGAAGTTATTTATTTAGTATATATGCGCGCACAAGTGCTTCTTGTTGGGTTTTTGTGAAATGAAGGCATGATCAATTAAAAGCTAGTTTCAGGCTGAAAGAAAGAGTCCTGGGTTGAATCATTTGAAGCTACAAATGGTAATTAAAGTGGGAGATCGACCCCAAGTGATATGATAATCTTGACTAAATTTGGAGAAAGCAAGACAACCATTTCTGGATAAAGAAATGATGAATTTCTTTGACTAGAGAAAAGAGAAAATTAATTGCTTTTCAATCCCACATAACATCATCTTTGGTGCTGGTTGCAGTTGAGACCCTTGATCATTCTGAAGAAAATCTTGAAAAACAAGAATAGATTTGATTCTGAAGCTTAGGGTGGTCTTTATAGCTATAAAACTTTAAACACCAGACTATAGAAAGAAGAAAGAGGAACAAGATATGTGTGTGCAACAAAAATCTGAGAGAGAGAGAGAGAGAGAGAGAGAGAGAGAGAGAGAGAGAGAGAGAGAGAGAGGGTGTATATATACTAATATATATTCACAAAAGATTAAAGTTTCATTTGCTTGCATTAAAACCATCTTAAATATATCTGAAATTCAAATATTAAGGTCACCTCTTAATTTCGGATATGGTTTTTAGACATTCAACATATTTAAAAACAAAAAGAACACCTAAGATATCTGACAACCCTAATTGGAGGCCACTTGTACGCTCATAAGCCTTCCCTAAAGACCGTATAAAAACAATGTTCGACTAGCGTCCGCTAAGGGATGCATCAACCACCAACGTTGATCGAATTTGGGTCATTTTACAAATCTCCACGCAACAAAAGCAACTAAACGTTTGCACTTATGAAAAATGTCCAGAGAGCAAAATCATGTTGGCTATGCCACTATAAATATTATTTGATATAAATTATTAATATACATTTATATCGCATGTTTTTAGTCCAAATTCAAGTAAAGTATCTGAAATAAATTATCAATACTTAATGATCAACTATAGTATATTAACAATTTCAAGTAAAGAATCTGATAAAATGATAGCAATTGGTATGATCAAGAAAATAATTGGATAAAACTGTGACGTAGTTGTTTATTTTAAATTGCAAAATGTCATTTCATGTGGGATTATATTTGGCAATTCATTTCATACAAACATGGTACCAACAGTGCAAGTCAAAATAAACAAATACGTATAAGTTCCGTGGAAACTCCTTTTAAAATAGAGTAGCTGATTACAGAGGCAAAGGGCCAAACTGCTAATTGCTTGGGCATGTACACAACAAAATATAGCTCCAGCCATGCTGCTACTTGTAAATAATTGTTTTAACAAAAAAAAAAAAAAAAAAAATAGAAGGCTGAAAAGAAACCGCATTTTGATTATTACAAGTTACAACAGGAGTCAACCGCCGTTACAAAAAACACTTTTCCATAAGCGGTTCAATGAACTCAAAAGTTGAACATTCCGACCTTCATGTAGAGAAATCCCCAAAGGTCATAGATTGCCCGAGTGCCGTTCTCACACGAAGCTGCAAACAAAACAATAAACATTCAGAAGACTGTATCATGGATTAAAATGGCAAAGCCGATGACCTGAATTGGATGGAGTGTATCTGTTTAATACGGTCATGAGATTCTAAATATGTAATTTTGAACTTCTTTTTCATGTTTTTTTTTTCTTGAGGTATGCAAACGGTTTCAACTATTTTGTCAGCTAAAAGAGTTGAGAAAGAGACCTTCACATCCAAGCATGGGTCATTGACCATGTTCTTTAGTTGAGATACAACGCCAGCATTTCTTAGTTTTACAACCCGTGCTAATGCACCAGCCCCAGTTGGAATTGTGAGATTTACTATAGTCCATACAGCAGCTGTTCGCAATTGGGCAACATCACTTTGCAACAAAGTCACCATTATTGATTGCTTATCGTTGTGGCTTGCTTGCGGGAGAAGTTGGTGCATGATTGCTTCCTTGTGGAACTCTTTGCCAGATGCCACATTGCACAGAACATACATTCCCTATAAGAAAAGTATGATATACAGTTTCATTAAAACCCCTTAATTTGCATATTTTTTGATGACTAATAATAGTATACTAGTCATTTACAGAGAAACTTCTAACCTGAACCAATACTTCAGGTTTTATAGCATTCCATAATTGTCTTCCAACAGCATTCAGTAAAAGACAATCCTCAGCGAAAACATACTCAATGGAGTCCACAGGTCCATTAACTAGGTTGCAAACAAGGCCCAAAGCTTGCTCTTGTACAGAAGCACTAGGATCTGTTAGGTGTAATGGCAGTCAATGTACGGTTTATGCAAATTGCGTAATCAAGTGATGAACGATAGAGAACATTAGAACAATGGATCACCGCAAACGAGGTTCGTTAAAGTTGATGCTCTAAGCTCCATAAAGATTCCTTCTTTACACCTGCTGTCGACAAGAAACATCAAGTTTCTCAAAGCCCATACAGCATTTAGCCTAACAGTTGAATCCATAGATTTTGATAGCTGAACAAGCTGTTTCACACCTCCGCATTGCACAAAAAGGGACTTGTGCATTGTAAAATCGACCACTATGTTACTAATAGTGCAGAGTGCAGCACCCTGCAGATCAATGGCATTAAATGCAGTCAGCAATATAACCATGGCCTACAAACCAGTAGCACCACAGTAACAACGTTCCTGCAATAATCAGATTTACGTATGCCTGTGTATATATGGAATTTGATTCATGTACATATATGGTTTAGATTGCAAAGAATGAAGACTACCCACGCCCTTTGTTTGTCAC